>CM024534.1:17636443-17678037 GCA_014182385.1 Eucalyptus viminalis
GGTATGATGGCATGGATGATATGTGCATTTCGCATGAAATTGTGGTTGTCTTGCCTATTGCATTGTGTAGTTTGATGGATTTTTACTGCTGAGTGGTTGTACTCGTCCCTTTGGGGACCAACTTTTCAGATTGAGCGATGCCTCTAGCACCTGTCACACGTGGTACATTCTATGGCTTACCATCTGATGTTGAGGTCGAGTGCACGGAGCACCCCTGTGTCGGTGTTTGTGGTCAGGTGTTTATCCAAGTCCGTGTTTTGGTCATGTATGATGTGGGCCTATCTGATGGCCCTGTAGTTCAGGAGTTTCTTTCTGTACACGTTCGATGCATCAACTGATGATGGGGATGCTGCCGCTGCCACAGGCCGATGCATCGGGTTGGGTGTGATTGGAGCGTGTGACTGGTGGAGGACGACACTTTTTGGGATGGCCGACACTAGCTGATGGATTGATGTACATGTCTGATGTATAGTCGGGTACTTTTAAGTATAGCCGAGCTTAGTTAAAATCTTGGCCTTTTGTTGTAACGACTCGTGAAATCCATCTTAGTTATGTAAATAAAAGTGATTCGGCCCTAAAGTATATATATGAAAGGTTGTAGTTGGTGTGTATTGCATTGTACTATTTGGTTCGAGTACGAGTTAGGGAGATGTCGAGTATGCTTCCGTTATATGAACTATATTTGGGACCGATTAAGGTAATACAAACCCCCAGGTTGTATGGACCCGCTACAATTCAATGGTATCAGAGTGACTTGTCAATAGGGAAAGAGAAAGGTAAGCGAACTGTGGCGACCCTAACGGATCGGGGGCCGTTCGAGGGGTGCCACAGCCGGTTTTGGTATGAGAGCAAAGGTTATATGTGGAGTGATAAAGAGCCTCATTTGGAAATTGAGGAATATGATGACAATGCACACCATAGGGTATTAACTAGAATAGTTGGTTAACTTTGAATAACAGGTGATTGGTATTTACTCGTAGATCCCTAGTAATTTTTATGAGTTGTCTTTAGGTGCCAGTAACATGTTTATGTTACTTGTATAGTTGTAGTTGCTTTTAAATGGAGACATTGAGTCACAGATTATTCCTGAGGCAAATGTTTGGAAACTGCAGGAAAGTCATGGTGTGAGCTGGAAGTACTCATCCATCGAGGGCTGAAGCGTTTGTTGCAAGGGCTGAACCCCGAATGGAAGATATCCTGCAGGCATTGGCCAATATAGGAAAACTGATGGAAAGACAAGCGCAGCAACAACCCGGAGTGGAACGTTGCCCTCAATGATTGGTGGAACAATTTCTGAAGCTGAAGCCACCTAAGTTTAGTGGAATGGGAAGTCCTGAGGAGGCGGAACATTGGATTGATGGGATAGAATAGATTTTCCGGTTGTTGGACTGCAGTGATGCTGAGAAGATATTTTTGGCAGAGTACCAGCTAGAGGGAAACACAAAGTTTTGGTGGAGAGCTTCAAGAGATACAATCTTTCCACCAGGTACTGATATAAACTGGGATGAATTTGTTAGAGCTTTCAATGGAAAGCATTTCTCTGATTGTGCTAAGGATAAGAAGATCACTGAATTTGTTCAATTGGAACAAAGGGAGCTGACAGTAGATCAGTATGAGGCAAAATTTTCTGAATTGTCTAAGTATGCTCCTAGATTAATTGAGGATCGAGAGGAAAAGCTAAGAGATTCTGAAGGGTTGAGGATCGATATCGAAACAACCTAGGTGCCTTTGAATATAAGGGATTATAATGAGATTTATGAAAGGGCATAGTTGGTGGAACAAGAATTGGTGAGGGAGCAATCAGAGTCTAAGAGGTAGTTGACCTTTAGTGATATCATAAGGGGTATGAGACCCTATCTTGGTCAAGGTCAGACCTGGGATTCTTAGAAAAAGAGTAATTTTTGAAATTTTGGAAGAGCTAGGGATGGCCTGAATATAGGGAAAGCACCCTATCAGCATGATGTTTGTCGAAGGTGTGATGGGCGACATGGCCCAGGACCTTGCAATGGATGGCCGAAGTGCTATGGTTGTGGACAAATAAGTCACCTCAAGAGAGACTGTCCACGAGAGAGGTCGCAGCTGAGTGTCGGCTCGGTGCGACAGGTACAACAAAGTGCTGTTAGACCAAATCTACCAAGGAATCAACAGAGGCCACTGGCACAAGGAAGGGTGTATGCGGTCACCCAAGAGGAAGCGGAAGCTTCCAAAAATGTTATTTCAGGTACGATTTTTATAAATGGCAAGAAGGCATATGCATTGTTTGACACGGGTGCTATGCATTCATTTATATCTGAAAGATATAGGCAATTGAGTGAAATAGAAACTACACCTCTTGAGACGCCTCTTTGTGTTTCCACGTCTTTAAAGAATATGGTGTTATCTACAATGATGTGTGCAAAATGTAAGATAACTATATGAGGACGAGATATGGAAATAGATCTAGTTGTGATGGCTATGTATGACTTTGATGTTATCATAAGAATGGACTGGCTCCATAAGTATCGGGCTAAGGTAGATTGCCATAGGAAAGTGATCCAGTTCACATTACCTGACCGGTCTAGTTTTGAATCTTTTGGAGGTCAGACAAACCCTTATGTAGCCATCATCTCAATGGTAGAAGCTCGTGAACTACTTGACGAAGGATGTCAAGGATATCTAGCAGTGGTAAGAGATCTTACTAAGAAAGAGGCTGAAATCGGTGAGATCCAAATAGTCAGGGAATCTCAGGATGTGTTTCTTGAGAAGTTACCTGGATTACCACTGGAACGAGAGATTGAGCTTGAAATTGAACTAATGCCTGGAACAGGACCAATATCAAAAGCCCCGTATAGAATGGCCTTAGTGGAGTTGAAGGAGTTGAAGGTGCAATTACAAGAGTTGCTTGATAAGGGATTTATTAGGCCAAGTGCTTCACCTTGAGGCGCGCCGGTTCTATTTGTGAAAAAGAAGGACGGGTCGATGCGTCTATGTATTGACTATAGACAGCTGAACCAAGTGACTATAAAGAATAAGTATCCTTTGCCTAGAATTGATGACTAATTTGATCAGTTGCAAGGAAGTTCAGTCTTTTCTAAAATTGACTTAAGGTCAGGATACCATTAGTTAAGGATAAAGAAAGAAGACATTCCTAAGGCTGCATTTAGGACTCGTTATGGACATTATGAGTTCCTAGTTATGCCTTTTGGATTAACGAATGCACCAGCCGCATTGATGGACTTAATGAATAGGATATTTAAGCCTTATCTGGATCAGTTTGTAATTGTCTTCATCGATGATATCCTGATATATTCTAAAGGACTTGAAGAGCATGAACGACACCTCAGGATAGCATTGCAAACATTAAGAGATCATGAGTTATACGCCAAATTCAGTAAGTGTGAATTCTGGTTGGATCATATAATATTTTTAGGGCACGTGGTGTCGGGAAATGGAATTGCAGTGGACCCTGCAAAGGTTAAGATGGTAGTGAATTGGCTGAGATCGACGACACCAACTGAGATACGAAATTTCTTAGGATTGGCTGGCTATTATAGGAGGTTTATCAAAGGATTTTCACACTTGGCAGGCCCTTTAACGAAATTGACCCGAAAGAATGTAAGATTTGAATGGAGTGGAGAATGTGAAAGAAGTTTTCAGGAACTTAAAAGAAAGTTGACTACAGCTCCAATCCTAACTATACCATCTGGACCTGATGGATTCACAGTGTATAGTGATGCATCTCATAAAGGACTGGAATGTGTTTTGATGCAGCATGGCAAGGTCATAGCTTATGCATCGAGGCAGTTAAAACCTCATGATTTAAATTATCCAACCCATGATTTGGAATTGGCGGCCATAGTATTTGCTTTGAAAATATAGAGACATTATCGTATGGAGAAAAGTTTGAAATCTATATAGATCATAAGAGTTTGAAGTATCTGTTTTTCGCAAAAAAGAGTTGAACATGAGATAGAGAAGGTGGATGGAGTTATTAAAAGATTATGACTGTGAAATACAATACTATCCAAGAAAGGCAAATAAAGTGGCAGATGCCCTTAATCGAAAGTTGGCTATGGACATGGCTAGTCTAAGAATAACAGAGTGGAATATGTTAAAATCAATTGTAGATTTAGACTTCAAGTTGGAAATGGACCACCTTACTGGTATGCTCACTGCATTAAGGATTGAGCCCGAAGTTATTCAAAAGGTTAAGATTCTACAGAAATCTGACCCGAAGATTGTGGAAATATGAGACGCTGTGTCTTTAAGGAAAAGACCAGAGTTTCAAGTCTCTGATGATGGAGTAGTAAGATGCCAAGGACGGCTCTGTGTTCCTGATAATGAAGTAATAAAAGGGAAATTCTATCAGAAGCACATAAGAGTAATTATAGTATTCATCCGGGTAGCATGAAAATGAATAGAAATTTACGCCAGCAGTTTTGGTGGAATGGTATAAAGAAGGATGTAGCCAAACACGTTTCTCAATGCTTAACATGCCAGCAAGTGAAAGCGGAACACCGCAAACCCGGAGGACTATTGAGACCATTGGACGTACCATAATGGAAATGGGAGCATGTAACGATGGACTTTGTGCAAGGACTGGCAATGACATCAAATGGTCACGACTCTATTTGGGTGATATAGATCATTTGACTAAATCTGCTCATTTCCTAGCTGTTCGCGTAGACTACTTGATGAATGAACTTGCTGAAATATATGTAAGCCAAGTGATACGCTTACATGGTATTCCCGTAACGATCACATCGGATCAAGACTCTAGGTTTACTTCAAATTTTTGGCGAAGTCTCCAGAATGCTTTAGGGACAAAGCTTCAATTTAGTATTGCTTTTAATCCCCAAACAGATGGACAAACGGAAAGAGTGATCCAAACTTTGGAAGATATGATGAGAGCTTGTATTATTGATTTTAAGGGAAGTTGGGATGAAAAGTTGCACTTGATGGAGTTTGCCTATAACAATAGTTTTCAGAAAAGTATAGACATGGCTCTGTTTGAAGCATTATATAGAAGAAGGTGCAAGACTCCTGTTTGTTGGAATGAAGTAGGTGAAAGGAGTTTGACAGGACCTGAATTAGTACAAATTACTACTGAGGCTGTGGAGATAATAAGGAAAAGACTTAGAACAACCCAAAGTAGGCAGAAAGACTACGCAGATAAGCGTGAGAGACCTTTAGAGTTTAATGTGGGAGATCATGTATTCCTTAAAGTATCCCCTATGAAAGGAATATCTCGATTTGGAATGAAGGGTAAGTTAAGCCCTAGATTTGTTGGACCTTTTGAGATACTTGAAAGAATAGGAGATGTAGCTTATCATTTGGCGCTACCTCCAAAATTGGGAAATTTACATGATGTGTTCCATGTATCGATGCTAAGAAAGTATCAGCTGGATCCTGATCACATACTCGATCATGAAGCCATCAAAGTGGATGAGAAAGTGAGGTACGTTGAGGAGCCTGTGCAAGTACTGGATCGAAAGGTGCAAATTCTTAGGACCAAGAAAATTTCATTGGTTAAGATATTATGGCGACATCATGATGTGGAGGAAGCCACATGGGAGAGTGAAAATGAGATGAGGGAAATGTATCCTCACTTGTTTGAAGAGACATAGGTAATGTCTACTTTCGAGGACGAAATTATCTAAGGATGGGAGAATTGTGGCATCCTAACATTTCATAGCAACCCCTGGATACACCATGAACCTTATAAGATGGATTTTCATTGATGTTACAAAGTTTTATAGCCAAGTGAATAAGTGTAATTAGGTATTTATATAAGTGGGAATTAAGGTGGATTATTAGGAATAATTGTGGGCTGGGTATTTAAGGACCAAATCAGCCCAAGACAGCCCACAATTACCCACCATTCGGCCGACCAAGCCCAGCCCAAGGAGCCCATGAAGTAGTCGACCGAAGGAGGGAGAGGCCTAGCCCATTGAGCCCATCAACTTGCATGAGAAAAATGACAAGTGGCAAGAGAGATTAGCCAAGTGTCTAATGCCATGCAAATCAAATGATTGCTAATGATGAAGGGGAAAGAAAAGAGGAGGGGCGGAGTGAGCGAGGGGGGTTGTCGCGCGAGGGAGAGAAAGCCGAGAGAGAGAGAGAGAGAGAGAGAGAGAGAGAGAGAGAGAGAGAGAGAGAGAGAGAGAGAGAGAGAGAGAGAGAGAGAGAGAGAGAGCGAGAGAGAGAGAGAGATGTCGTGTGAGAGAGAGGGAAACCGAGTGAGCGTGCGAGAGAAGAAGAGAAGAAGGAGACCGGTTGCCGCTGTGCGTCCGCCTAGTCCCGCCGTCGAGCCCGCCTTGTCCCGCCGTCATGCTTGCGACGATTTTCTTTGGACTAGAGGCAAGTAGAGTCCATTAGCCTACACTTTGCTTGCTGTGGTTGTGATGTTGAATGCTGGAAATGCTTGAGTTGTGATGTCGAATGCTGGAAACTCGAGTGAATGGTGGTAGTTTTCCAAGTGAGTTGTTGCATGTAAAAACAGTCCTACTTTTGGTGATTTCGTGAGCTGCATGCAATTTTCTAGTTGGAATCTCACTTTGACTTCTTGATGAAAGTTGTAGAGGACTTCTTGAAGATTAACATATCAAAATTTGAGGGAAAACGGACAAGTATTTGTTGGTGAAACCATTTTTCTTCAAAGATACTAGATCTGGAAACTGATATCTTGATCCCTTGCGGTTCTGTGAATTTTTCGAAATTATCCAGTCCAAATTTGATCTTGTGTTCCTGATAAGAGTTGTAGACGAAATCTTGGGGAGTAACATACTAAAATTTGAGAAGAAACGGACCAGTATTGATCGGGGAAATGATTTTTCTTTGAAGTGTTAAATCTGGAAATGGTTACCGAGGGTTAAGGGAAGTTTTGGTGAATGTAGCACATGATCTATAGCAAATATGACTTCGAGTTCTGCATGGAACTTATTCCTCTAGGTCTTGGCTATAACATATCAAAAGTTCAGAATTTATTAAGATCGTTTGTTAATTTTTCCAGAATTTTAACTAAAGGAGTGCATTCTATTTTATCCGAAATTTGCTGTATTTTCAAGAATAAATGGATTGCTCTATGAAATATGATGTCTTGGGTGGTTAATTATGCTGCATGTGTGGTGACATTTAGCATGTCATATAGCATCAAAAAGGCTGGTTTAGACCTTGGATATTATTGCATCAAATGCTGATTTGAAAATGAGATATATATATGTGAATATACATTGTGATGATAATGATACCGTCGGAGGTGTGAGCCGACGATGCCCTGGAAGTGTCGGGATGTCCGGAATGTGTGTGCCAGAGGGTCCTCAGGAGTTTTGGGATGCCTGGTGGTATATCGGTACGTAATTCCAGGGAATGCTTGGTGGTATGTCGGTACGTAATTCCGGAAGGCAAGGGTAACCATTTTCATGGCGAGCCCCGACGATTTCTCGTGATGCCAGGTGGGATGCGAGATGCCCGGAGTGTGTGTTGCGGATGCCTGCAGGTGTGTGCCGGAGGTTCCTCACGACGCTAGATTGGGTGCAAGCGATATATGAGGGATGCAAACACTAGTCCTTGGGAGAATGATGAGATCCTTTTGAATATCAAAATGGGAATTTAATCATGCACGTGTGTGTGTGTGTGTGTGTGTGTGTGTGTGTGTGTGTGTGTGTGTGTGTGTGTGTGTGTGTGTGTGTGTGTGCATATGGCATGTGGTATACTTGCCTGTGAAATTGAGTTGATACTATTTGGCATTGAGAATGCGATCATGATAGCATTGAATGGATCTCATGAGGATATATACATGATTGTGTGGATGACATGAATCATGCGTATGGGTATGTGCTTATGGCATGAGATATAATTGTCCATGAACTTGAATTGGTATTGCTTGGCATGGGAAATATGATTAGTAAGGTTGTGAATGAATCTCATGGACATATATGTATGATGGCATGGATGATATGTGCATTTCGCATGAAATTGTGGTTGTCTTGCCTATTGCATTGTGTAGTTTGATGGATCTTTATTGCTGAGTGGTTGTACTCACCCCTTTGGGGACCAACTTTTCAGATTGAGCGATGCCTCTAGCACCTGTCACACGTGGTACATTCTATGGCTTACCATCTGATGTTGAGGTCAAGTGCACGGAGCACCCCTGTGTCGGTGTTTGTGGTCTGGTGTTTATCCGAGTCCGTGTTTTGGTCATGTATGATGTGGGCTTACCTGATGCCCCTGTAGTTCAGGAGTTCCTTTCTGTACACGTTCGATGCGATGGACTGATGATGGGGATGCTGCCGCCGCCACCAGCCGATGCACCGGGTTGGGTGTGATTGGAGCGTGTGACTGGTGGAGGACGACACTTTTTGGGATGGTGGACACTAGCTGATGGATTGATGTACATGTCTGATGTATAGTCGAGTACTTTTGAGTATAGCCGAGGTTAGTTAAAGTCATGGCCTTTTGTTGTACCGACTTGTGAAATCCATCTTAGTTATGTAAATAAAAGTGATTCGGCCCTAAAGTATAGATATATATGAAAGGTTGTAGTTGGTGTGTATTGCATTGTACTATTTGGTTCGAGTACGGGTTAGGGAGATGTCGAGTATGCTTCCGTTATATAAACTGCATTGGGACCGATTAAGGTAATACAAACCCCCAGGTTGTATGGACCCGCTACAATTCAATGGTATCAGAGTGACTTGTCAATAGGGCAAGAGAAAGGTAAGCGAACTATGGCGATCGTAACGGATCGAGGGCCGTTTGAGGGGTGCCACATTTGTGATCTTCGAGGCTTTCATGGTTCTTTTCACACTTAATCACAATGTTTAAGTGCCACTTTCAAAGTAATAAAGATTGTCGTTAGGCCAGTAGATTTGTGATCTTCGAGGGTTTGACGGTTCCTTTCACACTTAATCGCAATGTTTGAATTCATATGCTGCGAAAATATTCCTGTAGTTCATGGCTCAACCAAATATGCCCATAAATGAGCATGAATTGGTGCATCTCATGACTTGCTCTATTAGGGAAAGGCCCGCGCTTTTGTCTTTCCAGAGGAAGTAAATGTCAATTTTGAACAAAACCGTCATTTTGTCTGTTTAACAAAAATGGATGACTCAGTCAATTGTTGTGCAAGACATCCCTATTGGAACGATTACAACCTTACCCCCTCAAAGCATCATTCTCCGAATCAACTTGCAAAAGCGATTACGTGAAGAGATAAAATATTACGTAAGTTCTTCGAAACTCATTTTCAAACATTTTGAAGCTAAGGCATATAACTCAGCTCAAAGGGTCCGTTTGAAACACTTCAAGTGTTTTAAAGAATATGCATTTTATGAAGTTTAACTTCATTATTCAAAAATGTGAGTTGTATGATTTACAAAAGCATTTGATTAGGTCCACAATCAAAACCCAAAATGCAAAACATGGTTCCTAATAGGAATAGTGACAAGGACAAAATACAAGAAACTCTTTCATAGAGGAGTGTAATAAGCACAATTCTCATCTTAGCTTTAAAGTCCAGTTTTGGCATGGTCAAGCAAGAGGAGTTCAAGGAGTGGCTATCACGCATGACCTGTGAAAGGAAGATAATGTTAGTACATGAATGAAAAATTGGTCTTTCAATAAAGCCACCTCTTACAATGAAATCAAGGCGACGATACCTTCCCCGTAGTCTCCACTTACGAGAATTTGGTATTTCGTCGAGATTTTATTAGTAAAAGGAGATTTCACTAAAAGATCGATCTGTGGCTATCAATTGAATGCCTGCTTTGTTCCAAAATTGTCATACATAAATGAGGCATCAATTTTGAAAACATAATTTGTGGTTTCACTCATGCAAAGGTGAGGTGATTTTTATTTTGAGAAATCACTACACAAAATGTGATTGGAATTTTAATTTTGAAATGTGACCAAGAAAGAATTTTATTAAAAATTTGATTTTAATTCTATGCCCCAAAATGTAATCTTGACTTGGAAGAATTTCTATACAAAATGTGACTTTGAGTTCATAATTGAAAATATAAACAAAAACATATGTTCTGTAGGGCCAGATCATAGGTATTTAAAATGCTTATTTATTAAGAGTGAGTGCCAAGCCTATATCACCATGGACATTCCATTGATTTCCACGAATTTCCAAAAAATGAAAATTTCAATCCAAAGTGAGCAAGTAGATGGAGAAATCATACTTATAGTGGGTGAAGAGACTTTTTTTTTTTCCAATCACATAGACATGCTGATGTAAACTTGTGAGGTTTTACGCATAAAGGTGGAATTCTAAAGGCTTAAGGTCCCCATTTTGATTAGATCAAAAGAGTTTTCCCCACTCCGCACTTACGTCGAACAGTTCTCTTTATCATTAATCAAAATGAGTGGGACCAAAAATGGATAACCATGGGTCATTCCCCACACGGGTTCCATCTTTTGGCACCTCCTATAGGCTTCCTGATGCAATCGGGGTTTTAGATTGTGGGTTGTGTGTGTTAATGTGTAGCACTAAGGTAAGTATAAAAGCATGCACAGCAATTGATATCCAATGCACACATAGCAATTGATATCCAAAAAACACTTCAATTTCTTCCATATAGACATACATTCCCACGCCTCCTTGCAAAAGAAATGGGTTAACAAACACTCCACCCCTTATTACTCCAAATTTTCGAAAACATTTAACAAATTGTTAGAGGACTAACCTTATTTTCAACACGACTTTGACACGCGCTATCCAAATGAAGACCATGTTAATGAACAACCAATCAAGTTATTACGGCCTAAGTCCTCTAAGGTTTGCAATTAAGTCCCCAGCAAAGTCGCTAAGCTGTCGTGACCTTTTTTTTTTTTTTCCGTCCGGGGGAAAAAGAAAGATGGTTTAGGGGTATTTGCCTAAAGAGGCGGACCAATGGCCCTAAATTAGGAGCAGGCTTTCCCAAGCCCATATCTCGCGCGACGTTGGATTTTGTATTTTAATTCTTAATAACCTATGTATTTCTAGGAGTCACCACTAGCCTATTGGGGTCGACTAGAAACCAAATCAAGATGAGGGAGTGTTGTCTCGATTCCTACGCAACCAGATACTTCTAGGAACGGGGACTTGTTTACGCCAATATTTCTATTAGCGCCCTTGCGGTACCACAAACTTGGAAGGTTATTTATCTAAATGGTTACACAATCTTGATTACCAATTATAGTCTTTATGAAACCACTAAGTGTCCATGCAAATGTTTTTGTAGGTTTTTTTAAAAAATGTCTAAACTAATCCTAACATAAATTTAGAAGATAAATTTACATTCAAATTAATTAAAAGCGGTGCGTAAGTAAACATTCAAGAAATTTAAATGACTTGAAGATAAATACGGAAAAGGACAACCCGATACAAGTCGAGCAAATAATATCATATAGCCTTGTTATCATGCCCCAGGACAGGATCCCCATATGAGCAAAATGGGAATTTAAATATGCATGAAATTACTCTAGATGCATAAAATTACTCTAAATAATTTTAAACTACGCGAAATAGATTATTTACAAAAATCATAATAAACTATCAAAATAGCATCAAGTTAGGAAAACGACTTTATAAAATTAGGAAAATCTCATAAATGTCATTTATTCCTTAATTTGATACTATTTAACTATTTTTTATTTAAATTTTTTAAATTTTCAGATTATTTATTATTTATTTATTTATTTATTAAAAAATATTAACAAGAATTCCTTAAACGGATCTGTGCTAACATGGAATAACACAACACATGAATATCACAATAATCAAGCTCAAATCGACCGTTTCAAGATCGAAACTTGGTTTGGGCATTTCGTCAAACAGGTGGTGTACATCTTCCCACCTTTAGCAACTTCCCGAGCCGTATTCGTGACCTTCAATCTTGGGCCATAAGCAATCCTATGTGGAAGTAAAGTATCAAGATTATACTACCATATGCAAGGAGCAAAATTAGATTGAAATCATAGCCTAAAAAACACAAAAGAACCAAGCTAAAATCAGCTTCAAATATGTGAGTTTGAGCTGATTTTGCAAATCTGGGTTTGAACCCAAGTTAAACAAATTGTTGTGTGCCCATATTCAAGCCTTGACACTCATCACATGCAAGATCTATGGAAAGGATCACTTGATCAAAATGAAAGTAGGTAATATGAACTTTCAAATGCAAGAAACATCACAGAGAATGATAAATCGAATATGCCAAAACGACCTCTCCAAGAAGCACACATGCAAAGTCAACACCGACTACCCATGAATCAATGTGGATAGGCTTGATTTTTGGCCAAAGTTTTAAACGATCTCATAGTTCACACAAGGATTTAAAGACCAAACCAAGCTTATCTCAGCATCATTTGTACTCCCATACAACATTCATCAAGCTTGTGAAGATAGAAAACACATGCAAATGGGGAGTAGAAAGTCAAACATGTATGGCTCTTGAAGAGGTTTCAAACACTTTTGTTTTCCAGGCTGGTTTCCTCTTAGTTTTCCATGGTTAAAACATATTCAAAATTGACCAAAAATACATCTAAGATTCTTATCTTGCTTTCTAGTTTCCCTTTCAAGTGGTTCTTGGCCGAAGAAACAAACAAATTATCCTCGAGGGGCACGTGGAAGTTGGCTTCTTCAAACTGGAAATGAGATTTGGAGAAAAAAAAATTGACAACAAAGGTTTTCGTTGACCTCCAAAATTAGACTTCAATACCTCTTTTGTTGGAAAAATTAACACCGAACCAAATTATATATATTCTAGTTTGGTTTAAGAGTCATTAATTTTCTCATTTATCTCTCACTTTTCTAAAAAACACTCACTTTCCCTCACTCGTGACCAACCGTGCTCAACACTTAGAAATTTTTTTGGACTTTCTCGCCCGCTAGGAGGGTACTGTTTCGGAGAGCTTTAGGAGGTCTTCCGATCTCCATTTGGGACGTGCGACCTATGGTTGGAAATATCTTTGAGTGAAGTTTCACTCTCTAGTTGAAAGGTTTTGGCTAATTTTCGCCGCAAGTTTGTGAAAATTTCACTTTTCTCTACAAGGGTTGGTTTGGAATTTCTGGGTTTTGCTTTTCTGGAGTTGCTTCTAAGGGTATGTTAGGGGAACGATCGTGAGCTCCCCCTCTCCTCCTTGTCTCCTACCTTTCATGCCTTGAAAGAACTTGCTTCATAGATCTTATCCTATGAATTAAGGGATTTTTGGTTGGTCTTTTGTCCATCTACCAAGCTTGTCAACAGGGCTACTTCAATAACTTTCTGACTTAGCCAAAATTTTCAACTTCTGCAGCTGTTGAGTGTCTGGATTTTGCTGTGATTTTCCCATGCTTTCAGCACTTATCCCTGACCAATTTTTGTCCACTTGTACTAACAATAATGGTCTTCCATCACGTGTAGAGATCAAGCTGATTGGGCAGCTAAGTGGGATATGGTGGGGCCACCAATAAGCTTACTCAGCAGCTTCAAATTGAGGCTATCATGGACTAGGTTTTGGTAGCTAATTAATGTGCTCTAATCTATCAATTTGGCTGCGGTTTTTGATCAATTAGTAAGCTAATGTATAGTAATTTAAGATCTTGACATTTTTTGCAATTGTCTCCACCAAATTTTGCAAGAGAGTCCCTCAAAGTTGGCCATTTTCTTGCCCGAGAATGCCCAATTCAACACAATTTGGTCATTTTTGCCCAATTCGATTAATTAGACCTGACCCAAGTTCAATTTCAACTTAATTGGGGGCCAAGATGATGATTTAAGGGCTCGAGCAAAATTTTGCAAAATTTGCGAATTCGTCCCTCAACTTTTGGAAATTGCATTTGGCCCGAACTTGCCATTTTTATTCCAATTTGACCTCCTAGGCTTGGCTAGTCAACTTGCTTTTCTTTTTTTTTTTTTTTTTTAAGGAAAAATATCTTCCATTAAAAAAAAAACTTTACTAAACACCTAGATAATCTATATGCAAGAATTTGACATGAAATATTTTCGTTGAAAAACAAGTTTCCATTATTCGAAAATGGTTTTTGGGCAAAAATTGAGGTGTTAACATCAGCCTCGCCAAATCTAGTGAGAGGGGCCTCACCTAGACGGCCAACGCTTACCCAAGTGATGCTAGCCCTCATTGGCCACCAGCAAAAGGAAATGGTAAAGAAAAAGAAACCAAAAAAAAAATAAAAAATAAAAAAATATATAAATTGAAAAAAATATTCAAATATTATTAAATATTCCACATCAATGTCGATTGGCCAATCAGCATCAATATCAACAACTTCAAGCTTAAATTTATCAAATAAACTAATTTGATACTAATATGAAAATATTTAGGATTAAATTGGTCCAATTAAAATGTTTATGACTGAATTGATTCCAAAACAATATATTTAGGACGTTTTTTTATTATATATTTTTCCCCTTATCCAATCTTCTCTTTCCCTTATGGTCTTCACAGCATTACCAGGACGCTGGTACTATGGGGGACATAATAACGGCAAATTGTGTCAAGCGAAGATGTCTAGTCAAAGACAGGTCAACAATGACAATTGGCATGGCAAAAAGCCATGTGCATTGAAGTTCTTAAAAGGGGGAGAGGGGTGCGAGTCGGAGGAGAGATAGAGGGAAATTGGGAGCGAGAGGGGAGTGAGCCAAGCGAGATCAAGAGATTGAGAGTTGAGATAAAGGAGGAGCGAGGCGAGAGTGAATGAGTGTTCTACGGTAGTGGATGCGCTTGAGTCATGGTTGACGACCCCGGCCAACATTTTCCTTTTCTCCGCACCAATCACAAGGTAAGACCTGAGTGGTTCTTTTTTTTATTTCCATGATTTGGAGTTGATTTCCCAAGGATTCTGGCTCAGAGATGTGCGAGGCTACATGACATAGTCTGATTTATTGAGGTCACCCCCCTTCGCTGCCCTTGAGCAGAGTAGGGATCACCATCGACCGCCCCCAATTTTTATTTTTTTTTGTGAAAGGTAATCATATTAAGCTAAAACCAATATTTACAACAAAAATGGCACCAAAACATACACTCATAATGAACAGAGGCATAATGAGTGGAAGGGTACCAAAAGAAGAAGAAAAGGGAAGCCAACAAGGCACAAAATGCGGACTAAACAAAAGAAGCCGCACAACTACGGCCACATCCAAAAGATGGACTAAACAAAAGAAGGCGACCGGCCGGCCAAACAATGGCAACCCAAGCGAAAACCAAACAAAACATCATCGCCCAAACGGAAAGGACGAGATAACCGGCAGGAATAAGGCCAGCACCAAAACATCAGGTACGCAAAGCATAGTAGCGGACCCTCTTGCACCACCACTCCAATCTAGAAATATTACGGATGTGCCGGAGTAGAAGAGAAGATGCAGGGGTCTATCCCCCAGCTCCGTTGAAGTCTCCTGTTTCTTGGGTTATCTTCAACATTCGAGAAGGTTAAAGCCTTATCCTTAACCACTTTAATAAGGTGGTTCTTCACGGCTGGAAGCGTGAAGGTATAGTTCCTAAAGAGAATCTCATTCCTATATTTCCAAATAAGGTGGCAAAGACCCCCAAAAGAGAACCGGGCGATAGAGTGATAGAAGTCCTTACCGGATAGGAACTTTATAGCCCAGCAAAGGTTGTTAGGCCAAGTCCCATTCCTCCAAGGGAGGTTGCATCTGGCGGCCCAAGAGAAGGCACAACTAGCCGTAATGCTACAATGAAAAACATATGATCAATAGAATCCGTAGTTACTTTGCAAAAGGGGCACCTCGCATTCCCAATCCTGCCATGCGATAAGAGTAAGGCCTGCATAGGAAGACGGTTCCTGGTTATAAGCCAAGTAATGAACTGATATCTTGGAGCTATATAATTATTCTAGATTAATGAAGCCCAATTGACCCCAGGCTTCTTTTTTCTGATGAGGTGTCAAGCCAAAGCAACAGAGAATAAACCAGACGTGTTTCCTTGCCAAGTAAGACGATCCGGAGCCTGCACTAGAAAGGGAAGGGGATGTTCTCAAGACCGTAAAACTTCTTACATGGTCTGACCAGCAGGCGAAAAAAGATCAGCCATCGTCGCATGCCTTGGAAGGCCAAATCTGTAAATGAATGAGTTAGAAAACATCAAGTTGAGGGGGCCTCTCGGGTGCCAGTGGTCGAACCAAAAGTAAACAGAGCAGCCATCTCCTAACTTCCATAGAAAAGATAACCAATAATTAGTCCTAAGGTGGAGGATTCCCTTCCACGCCCAAGAGCAGTAGGTGGGTTGCTTAACCATGCCCAAGAGCAGTATGTGTTTCAACATCGCTGCCTTGTTACAATCCTTCAGATTGTGGATGCCTAGCCTTCCTTCCTCATTTGGAAGGCAAACATCATCCCAGGATACCTTGGCACCACCCCTCCCTAGGCCAGGGCCCTTCTAGAGAAACTGTCTCAAGATCTGTTCAATATGATCCAACATTGCAATAGAGATGATAAAGACACTAGCCCAGTAAGCTTGGATTGCATGAAGAACTGACCTTATAAGCTGAAGACGTCTAGCAAAAGAAAGGAAATGCTGAGTCTAGGACTGGACTCTTGTAGTTATGCGATCCACAAGGGAAATGCAATCCGCCTTGCCTAGCCGGGAGGAGATAATAGGAACTCCAAGATACCGCACCGGCAAAGACCCCTCCTGAAAACCAAACACTAGGAGAATCTCTCTGTGCAAATCTACAGATCCTCGAGCAAGAAATATCTCACTCTTATTACAATTAGGCTTGAGTCCACTCCAAGAAGAGAAGGTATCCAACCCCTTCTTTAAGAGTGAGATGGAAACCAAGTCAGCTCCATAAAATAGAAAGACGTCGTCTGCAAAGAAGAGATGTGAAATACTCAAAGCCTTGCATCTCCAAAAGAACTTGAAGCTCGGTTGACTAGTGTGAACGCTAAGGATCCCAGAAAAAACCTCCATGATTAAGGTAAAAAGGTAAGGAGAGATCAGATCCCCCTGGCAAAGACCTCGGCCACTAGGGAATAAACCATGAAGTTCTCCATTCAACGAAATGGAAAACTTAGGAGTGCGAACACATACTATAATGATCCGAACAAAATGATTTGGGAAACCGAAGGCATGAAGAACTAGCTCTAAAAAATCTCAGTCTACCGTGTCGTAAGCTTTTTGAAAGTCCACTTTGACCGCACACTTGGGCACATAAGGATCGAGATGGAAGCAGCAAATAACTCCTAGGCAATAAGAATGTTGTCTCTAATTCTCCTGCCTTTGACGAAAGCATTTTGATAATTGCTGATAATATCATTAAGGACTATAGCAAGTCGGTTAGCCAAAAGCTTCGTAATACATTTGTAAATAGTATTACAGTAGGCAATAGGCCTGTAATCATGAGAAAATATTGGGTACGTCTTATGCTCCAGCGTGTCAAACAAGAAGGCGGTGGGAGCGCGACGCGTGTCCTCGTGGGGCCCATAAAGTCGCATTTGTTTCTTGACTCAGGCGCTCCTCTCTCTTCTCACTCTCTCCCAAATAACTCACACGGCTGGTGGCCGATGGCTCGGCTCGGGCGGGAAGAAAGGACGGTCGGCGAGTAATAAATGCGCAAACGCTCCTGCTTAAAATTTCTCTCTCTCCTCACACTTGAATATTTTCGGGCGCTTTCTCTCTCCTCATGACGAGCCGCACTTCCTCTGTTTCTTCTCAGCGCATCCCACCCTCACCCCCTCCGCCTCCGCCTCCGCCTCTCAAAAAAGCCTCGCCGCCGGTCATCTACCTTTGGCACGTCGCCTCCTCCAAGAGCCCCGCCAGTCGCAGCTGGTTCCTGACCCCCTTCGCCTCCGACTGTTTCCAACGCAGAGATCGAGCATAAGTTTTGTGCTCGTGTTGGTCTCTCGGCAACTTCTGGACCTCCGTTCGATTTCCTCCCTCCGACAAACTCGTCATCAACTTCGACTCCGAGCCGCTGCCGCCGACGGTGTCCTTCGTCTCAGCATCTGCCGTCCTCCCCCTCCCTCAGGCCGAAGACGCCGCGGCCTCCGCCTCGGCCGTCGGCCTCCGCCGGAGGGAGGCAGCCTGGGGATTTCGTTCCCGAGCGGCGCCGGGCTCCCCGTTGTCGACCGGGTGCTGTCCTGTCGGCCGGCCCGATCGGTCGCGAGGGAGATCTCGGTAGACCTGGGTAGGGTCGATAGCGCGGCGAAGAAGGAGAGGCGCGGGCTAGAGGGCTGGAGAAGGATTCCCGCTCGCTGTGGACGAGGTACGTGGACTCGCTACACCAGCACCGGAGCGAGGGTTTTTCCTTGGACGTGAGCCGAATCGGGTTCACGGACAAATTCGTGGAGGAGATAAAGCCTCGGTTCCAGGCCGCGTTCAAGGCGATGGAGGAGCTGGGGATGGGCGCCATCGCGAACGTCATCATGTGCACATCAGATGCTATGCTAAGGAAGAAAGCTTTTGATGTACTGGAAAGGGTTAATGTTTTTGACTTAAGATCATCTGCTTTTGCATCACTAAACAGCTCGTCGCTCTTGCAGTTCGTTTCTCTCTTGTTTAAGTTGTGCAATTATTTCCCAGTCTCCACATGCTTGCTGATATTGCAATATCTCAAAGGTTTGATGTCTTAAAGCCCTGATTACAAATTGCAACTCTTCCTTTATGGCAACTGCATTAAAGCATGCTTAAATGACATAAGGGTGTCTTTTTCTTTACATGGAAGGATGCATAATGTGACCGATTGCCTACAACTTGTGTAGGTTGCCATCCTTCTAGAAACGATAGAGCACATTTTTAGTAGTTTTTGAGTTCGATGGTCCTCTTTTGCGGATAAGAGTGGCAGAGTGCCATACTCTTGTCGGGATTCTAGCGGAATGTACCGTTTAATTTCAATCTCCATTGTTTATGCTTCGGATAGGCTGCCGTACTCTATTAGGATTCTTCGGGAGTTGGCCATTCGGAAGCTGCGACGAGTTCCGTGTCAAGAGCAAGGATGTCGAGAAGATCATCGATCGGGAAAACACTTCTCCTAGACAAGTCGAGATCCCATTTAAGCCGGCTAGAGTGCTGCTGCAGGTACATGGAGCTGCGCATCGTGTGTCATTGATGCTGATTGGGGTTTTGAAGAGTTGCGATGTTTGATATTTAATGATGCGTCGTCATTTGTATTAGGGGTGAGCATGGTCCGGGTTGGTCCGGGCCACCCCCTAACCCTAGGACCAACCCGTACAGTGTTGGTCCTCAATTTTTAGGACCAAGGACCGACCCTATTAAGCTGGGACCAAGGACCGGACCGACCCACAGGTTCGGTCGGTTCCTGTGGTCAACCCGGGACCGATCGATAATTTTTTTGTCTTATTTTTTATACTCCCTAAAAAAGCAAACCTACAAATTCAAATTACACATACATCGACAATGCGGCATTGTGCAACTAAACTATAAATACCAATACATATTTAGCAAATTTAAGATGACACAATAATATAAATTTTGTACTCACTAACCGCTCATCGAGATATGGGACAAGATAGAAAGTTTTTGTAATCATCTATCTTTAATATTCATAACACCATATGCAAAAGCGTTTTCCTGCATTTGATCATGTAGAGTCCACTCAACCAAAAAATGAGTTTCACACCACTTGACTAGCTTATCACCATAGAAACTGCAGTACTACTCTACTCTTCAAAAACTTCTACCATTTGACACAAATTGAAAAGCAAAATGCGGCTGAAATTCATTAGTAAAATAAAATTAAACCATAAAAAGTTCAAAATACTTATTATAAACTATGAATATGTAACTTCACATCTTGTTAATTCACTTAAAATTCTAAACACCTGAAAACAAAACAAACGACACTTAATTAAATTGAAATTACTATTAGTACTATTGATAAAACATCTCAATATAATATAATATAACAAATATTTTACTTAGGTTTGAATATATAAAAGAATTATAAATAATAAAATATAATATAATATACGGGGTTGGTCCAGGGTTGGACCGATCCAAAACTCTTAGGACCAAGGACCAACCCGCACAGTGTTGGTCCTGGAATTTTAGGACCAAGGACCGACCCAGTCCCCTTAGGAACCGGACCAGGACCGGCAGGGTTGGGCCGGTCCAGGGTCGGTCCAGGGTTGACCCTAGACCGCTGCTCACCCTTAATTTGTATCAGGATTTTACTGGGGTGCCTGCTGTTGTTGATCTTGCTTGCTTGCGTGATGCGATGAATAGCCTCAGGGGAGATCCGAATAAAATCAACCCACTGGTGAGCTACTCGTTGGTGGTGAAGGAACTTTATCTTTGTGTGCGCAAGTAGTTGAACTGTCATTTGTGAACATGTCAATCATCGTGCAGGTTCCAGTGGATCTTGTTATCGACCACCCTGTTCAGGTTGATGTGGCAAGGTCATAAAATGCTGTCCAGGCTAATATGGAACTTGAGTTTCATCGGAACAAGGAGAGATTTGGCTTTCTCAATTGGGGTTCAACTGCATTTCATAATATGCTTGTTGTTCCGCCTGGATCGGGGATTATCCACCAGGTAGTAAAACATATAGTGCCTATATGCTGATCATATGTATAACTTTAGCATAAGAAGTGGAAAAAACTGTATATACCAGTGGTGGAACTATTACATGCCGTGTCCTTTGAGAATATGAATTTTCTTGCTTTACCAGAATATTGGCCTGTATCATTGAGTTGACAAACTGAACTGGAATATATTTGCAGGTTAATCTAGAATATCTTGGCAGAGTAGTCTTCAACACAAATGGCTTGCTTTACCCTGATAGTGTTGTTGGTACTGATTCACATACAACTATGATAGACGGATTAGGAGTTGCTGGTTGGGGAGTTGGAGGAATAGAAGCAGAAGCTGCAATGCTTGGCCAGGTAAGAGAATTCAATATATTGTTATTATTATTTTATTTTTTTTACTGTGGATGGCTGATAAAGTAGTGTCATTTGACACTAGTATGTCCTTTTCAAGATGTTATGAAGTATGAACATACATCCATTAAGTTTTTCAGTCATTTCTTAGCATTTCTGTTTTCATCTCTTATTTTGATGCAGCCGAAGAGCATGGTCCTTCCTCGTGTGGTTGGGTTTAAATTAATTGGGAAGCTGAAAGATGGGGTAAAAGCAACCAATCTGGTCTTGAACGTAACACAAATGCTGAGGAAGCATGGCGTTGTGGGCAAATTTGTTGAGTTTTATGGTACATCTTCTGATTCCCCTGCATCATTAATCCTTTATGTTCAAGATATTTCACAGCCACCGAATCCTTCTTGTTACTGTTGTTTTTAAATGTTGTGTCACTTTTGCAGGGGAAGGAATGAGCGAATTGTCATTGGCAGATCGTGCCACCATCGCTAACATGTCACCCGAATATGGTGCCACTATGGGCTTTTTCCCTGTTGATCATGTCACTCTGCAGTATCTTAAATTGACAGGCAGAAGTGAGGAAACTGTAAGTAATCACAGAGATTTTCGTCATAATTTGTACTGAGTACTGAGTACTTGCTTGTGTTAACTTAAGCAACTTCATAGGTTGCCATGATATAATCTTACTTGCGGGCGAACAAGATGTTTGTGGATTACAATGAGGTGAGTTTTATGAATGTTTTTGACTTTAAGAGTACATCATTATCTCTTGCTAAGAATCTTTGTGTTGGAAGCAGCCCCAAGTGGAGAGAACATACTCCTCTTATCTGGAACTGGATCTTAAGGATGTAGAACCATGTATTTCGGGTCCCAAAAGGTAATCCCCAATGGATACAATACTGTTGCCATGAAGTAGGTTTAGTTTTTGCCCCCCTCACCCTTCTATTGGCTAAGAATCAACGCTTTCTAGCCCACAGGATCGAGTCCCACTGAAAGAAATGAAAGCTGATTGGCATGCATGCTTGGATAATAGAGTTGGATTTAAGGTGAGGCTTTCCAGAATCTTGTATACTCTTTATAAGTGATCGTGCATGGTCATGGGGCTCTTTGTTGGTTCCAAAATTTGGGAAGTGAATTGCCCTTCGCATGCACTTGTACTTTGGTAAATATATTAGAACAAAATAGTTAACTAACTATGTGTTGACTTGTGCTTACTACTGACATTGATTCTACCAGTTTTTTTTTTTTTTTGATTTGTACTGCTTTAACTGTGCAGAAGTTGATTGATGAGCAACTTTGTTTGTCGAAATCTTAATGCAGGCTTCTCTTATGTACATTGAATTTTTTTAACTATGTTGTCAAAGAGTTTAGAAGCCTTTAGATGGGCAAAATGGCATGCTTCATTGATTATTATTGATATTGATTTTTTTTCTATATCTTTACTTAGGATTTTGACTAATTTTCATCCATGTCTTTGCAGGGTTTTGCTGTGCCAAAGGAATCACAGGGAAAGTTTGCAGAGTTCACATTTCATGGGACTCCAACTCAGCTTCGGCATGGGGATGTTGTTATAGCAGCTATCACTAGCTGCACAAATACTTCAAATCCTAGTGTAATGCTTGGTGCTGCTTTGGTAGCAAGGAAGGCTTGTGAATTAGGATTGGAGGTTGGCTGACAAAAACTCTTCTTCTGACAAAGTAGAATATATTAAGCAATACGTTTAGATGTTCATATGGATTTTGCTACACCCGTCACCTGATAGTATAGGCTCATGTGCATCTGCATGTACCTCTGCAAAAGTTTACTCGATCTGCTGTCCACTGAATTGATTCTTCACTCATGTATAATATCTTTAAGCATTATACAGTTGCAGCTGGAATCAATGCAGCATATTTTAAAATTTTAACAGAAAAAATTGATGAGTTGCTACATTTGATTGTAGATGACTTAGTTTTTTTTTTTTTATCTGAACAAAATAAATCTTGTGTCAGGTAAAACCATGGATTAAGACAAGTCTTGCTCCGGGCTCTGGGGTTGTGACCAAATATTTGCAGAAAAGGTGCCTTTAATCGACCCAAGTATTCTTCCCATGTTAGCAACCATGGATCTTCTTGCTAAGCTAGACATGTTTTTGCAGTGGTTTGCAGACATATTTGAACCAATTAGGATTCCATATTGTTGGCTATGGATGCACTACATGCATTGGAAACTCAGGAGATATTGATGAATCAGTTGCATCAGCTATTGCTGAAAATGGTAGAGATTAATTCATAATCCTGCATAATATCATCAAGAAAATGTTATAAGCTCACTTAACTGTTGAATTTGCACAATGTCAGATCTTGTAGCTGCAGCTGTATTGTCTGGAAACAAAAATTTTGAAGGACGTGTTCACCCCCTAACTAGGGCTAACTATCTGGCTTCTCCTCCTCTCGTGGTTGCCTATGCTCTTGCTGGCATGGTGTGTAACATGCAGTTGTATTTGCAGTTGTTGGTTCTTTATTAGCGATCTACTCCAACCTTGGTATTATCCTCGGAATTCGCTTTTTTTTTTGTGATTGCAAATCTAGTTTTTGGCACATTCCTCATGGGAGACAACCTTTGCAGGTAGATATTGATTTTGAAACCAAACCCATTGGGGAAGGAAAAGATGGAAGAAAAGTATACTTGAGAGACATTTAGCCATCAAATGAAGAAGTGGCAACTGTAAGCCAATATTTCTTCTAGGAGCTTATGGAAATCTTCACTTTGACTATTAATTATAGAGATCGTAATTGGTGATTATGTTTTTCTCTCATATAACCTGTCTTCAGGTTGTCCAATCGAACGTGCTTCCATATATGTTTATGGCAACATATGAAGCTATCACTAAAGGAAATCCTATGTGGAATCAGTTATCTACACCTTCTAGCACTCTCTATGCTTGGGACCCAACATCAACATACATTCATGACCCACCATATTTCAAGAGCGTGACAATGTCTACTCCTGGCCTTCATGGCGTGAAGGATGCCGACTGCTTACTAAACTTTGGGTACAGCATTACGACTGACCATATTTCTCCGGCTGGTAGCATTCACAGGGATAGCCCTGCTGCAAGGTATCTAATGAAACGTGGGGTTGATAGAAGAGACTTCAACTCTTACGGAAGTCGCCGTGGGAATGATGAGATCATGGCAAGAGGAACCTTTGCTAACATTCGCCTTGTCAACAAGTTTCTTAAAGGAGAAGTTGGACCTAAAACAATCCACATCCCCAGTGGGGAGAAACTATCTGTTTATGATGTTGCCATGGTAATTTTCTTCACTCTGCAGACCCAATACAGACTGCATCACAAATGACTGTTGTGAGTGATGGGGCCTTAGTATTCACAGTTGTTGGTTGGATAAGCCATTCTATTTAGATTGGCCCTGAGAATTATGCTACTTACCATGTCTATTGCTAGTTCTTTTCTGCAAATTTTTGTTTAAGTCTGAAAGAAGCTGATTTTTTGTTTGGTCCATTCATGCCAGCTAGATCAGCCTCCTAGCAACATCCTTCTGGGTCATCCCACTGTTAGTTGAGATTCATTTGACAGGTCAATGTGATATCATCTTAATTGGGAGAACTTTTTAAAGAAAATAATCTGATTTTAACTGTCAGCCTGCTGGTTAATATTCTATTAGCTGAGTATGGGCTCCATCAATGACTCATTATCTGATTGCTCGTGCCATTTTGGCTCATACTAGCTTTGTCTCTTGTATGGCAGAGGTACAAGAGTGAGGGGCATGCCACCATTATTTTGGCTGGTGCTGAGTATGGAAGTGGAAGTTCTCGCGATTGGGCTGCCAAGGGTCCAATGCTGTTGGCGAGCATTTTCATGCTTTTTTATTCAATTTTTTGTCCAATTTTTTCCCTGTATGTTGCGCTCTAAGCTGTAATTCGTGTCAGGGCACGAAAACTGTCATAGCAAAGAGCTTTGAGCAGATTCACAGAAGCAATTTAGTGGGAATGGGTATCATTCCTCTATGTTTCAAGTCTGGGAGGATGCAGAAACACTCAACCGACTGGCCATGAATGCTACACCATTAATCTTCCGAATAGCGTGAGCGAAATAAGGCCTGGTCAGGACATCACGGCGGAGACAGATAATGGCAAGTCATTTGTGTGCACACTACGGTTTAACAGAGAGGTAACGATATTGATCTGTCACTTCTCTATATCCTTGGAAGATTCATCATCTTTTCATCTCCTTGCTAAGTTTCGGTGGCTTCCATATGTAGGTTGAGCTGGCCTATTTCGATCATGGGGCATCCTGCAGTACGTCATCAGGAACTTGATTGGAGGTAGACATTGAGCGACCAGGCAGGTTCAACAGCCGGCTCTTCTCGGTGTTCCTAGCATTTCCATCCCATCCGGTCAACATGGCTGGAGTAAATCTCTATGTCGGAGAGTTCTTCCTCCAGCTGTTATGGGAATAAATTGGGGGAATAAATGGGACGATTTCTGCGTCCTTGGATGATTATCATTCTAACTCTGTGGGCGGCAGATAAATTAACATTGCAAGGTCTGCGATAGCGTTCATGATATGTGGACAAACTATTGCTGGCCTCTCATTTTGTTCAAAAAGCTTTGGGTTCGGTTTTCATCGGACAAATTGATTTGGATTTTAGAAATCTGCAAGATTTTTCAACTGTGTCCCGAAATGTGATCTACTCAAGCAGTTTGCCTCTTTCTAGTGTAAGATGGTGGTGTAGAATTTTGCCTAAGAGAGGATCTCTTTCAAAGCTATAAAGACAAACGCATTTAGAGAGAGAGAGAGAGAGAGAGCATGAAATTCATTATTGAGGTGGTGGAGTCCCATATTCACGTGTACTGGGAGTCACGTGTCGGGGTTGTCCGTGTAGAAGTTCCAAATGACAACCTGACCACGTGACCATTCGTCTTGCTAATAGTCGAGTGAGAACAAAATGAGATTCGTCGTCTCATTGGTTTGGTTTGGGTCGAAACCGATCAAACCATTACAAGGCCAAATTCACAAAGAGACTTTGTACAATGTGTGGAACGCTTTTTGTAGAGACAATTTCATATGGGAATGGCTATTTGGATGCATGCCGATCCCAGCTCATGCTATCATCAGGTCGTATCTTGGCTAGAACAGCAAATGACTATTCACAACTCATGTGATGATATCGGACTCAGTATATAAAGGGCGGGTAGGGAATGCAAAACGCGCCACCCATAGATTTCAAAAGTTCATGATAATAGCACTCATCAGCATCCTCATGTTCTTATGCTCATCTGATTCCCAGAAAGAGGGGAAGGAAGTGAGGAAGAAAGGTGAACCGCTGTACAGCCGATCATTCTGTACTACGGTAGAACTACAAAGACAATACAAAATTGCGAGTCATGGCATGCTGGTTGCTGACGTGAAAGGTGGACATGAGACCCGGAAGATGGGGCCTTCACCTGAGAATTCAGACATGTTACAGCAGTAGGAATTTACAAACTTTTGGACCTGCAAACGAAGGCAGGTGCAAGATGGAGTAGTTACGGGCAACAATCGGCACTGATATTTAAAATCTAGGTAATTTCAGGAAGGAAAATCAAGAGACCAATAGTTCAGTTTTACTCGGTGCTATATTTACTGAACTGAAAGTACATCTAATCAGGAAATCTTCCTTATCTGTAGCATGACCAACATACTAAATGAATGAACTTATCCAGCCAACGGTTACCTGAACCATTTCTGAACATTCCTAAATGTATAAGGACAACCTCAGCAAACTTTACACTTTCCAGACAGTAAACATATTGGACTCATTCAACCTAGAACTGAACATAACATCAGCTATAAACTGACGTAGCCTGATATCTGTCTTAATTAAATAAAGTCACATAGGTGTAAAATAGCGCAAGAGAGACCAGAAATATTTCATCCATCATGCAATTAACAGATGGTTAGACACTAGTAATGAAATTTCTATTACCTTACTAACGTCCAGGGTGAGACACTTAGAGAAACTATCACTAAATCATATATTGCTAATGATTGCTACTGCAAGGAAACACGACCATGAACCACTTCACATTGAAAATGACAGTTATACTGAAACACATCATTTGTATCCTAATCATCTGTTCCCAGCAGAAAAAAATTTACCTTCTGCTCAGTATCTCAAACTTTGTACTCATGCACACGCAGCCACTTAGTAGATGACTATTTGTTCCCCTTAATAACAGGGCAACCACCTGACATGAATCAGAATGGCTAAGTAAATGGTGACAGAAACTAGAGAATAAATTCGATAACTCATTTACAAGATCGACATATAATTTTAGTAAAATTGTACAGACTTTGACATGCTATCATATTATGAACTCTAGGCATGACCAAGTACACATAACAGCTGAATAGAGAGCACAACTAACCATGCAAACTGGATTTATCCAGAGAACCATCAGGTTTCATACTCCAAAAAGAAGTGCATCACCCATTTTCGGTTTAAAGGAAAGTCCTATCTGTCCGTTTCGCAGGAATATTACATACACTAATTTATCAGGAAGAAGCTGCTCATTGGTACGTATCATGCTCTCTCCAGAAATGATAAAGCACATTTTTGGTGAAAGGAATGTAATCACCAATTCCAATATTAGTATTTTCATGTGCTATTCAAAATCAAAATGAGCACGCATTCACGTATATGACAGAATGCCTATTCAGAATCAAAACGAGACACTTTCTGACCTTGCCACATCAACCTGAACAGAGTGGTCGATAACAAGATCTACTGGAACCTGCACGATGATTGACATGTTCACAAATGACAGTTCAACTACTTGCGCACACAAAGATAAAGTTCCTTCACCACCAACGAGTAGCTCACCAGTGGGTTGATTTTATTTGGATCTCCCCCGAGGCTATTCATCGCATCACGCAAGCAAGCAAGATCAACAACAGCAGGCACCCCAGTAAAATCCTGATACAAATGATGACGCATCATCAAATATCAAACATCGCAACTCTTCAAAACCCCAATCACCATCAATGACACACGATGCGCAGCTCCATGTACCTGCAGTAGCACTCTAGCCGGCTTAAATGGGATCTCGACTTGTCTAGGAGAAGTGTTTTCCCAGTCGATGATCTTCTCGACATCCTTGCTCTTGAATTGGAACTCGTCGCAGTTCCGAATGGCCAACTTCAGAAGAATCCTAATAGAGTACGGCAGCCTATCTGAAGCATAAACAACGGAGATTGAAATTGAACAGGTAGATTCCGCTAGAATCCTGACAAGAGTATGGCACTCGCCACTCTTATCTCGCAATGAGGACCATCGAACTCAAAAACTACTAAAAATGTGCTCTATCGTTTCTAGAAGGATGGCAACCTACACAAGTTGTAGGCAATCAGGTCACATTATGCATCCTTCCATGTAAAGAAAAGACACCCTTATGTCATTTAAGCAGGCTTTAATGCAGTTGCCATAAAGGAAGAGTTGCAATTTGTAATCGTGGCTTTAAGACATCAAACCTTTGAGATATTGCAATATCAGCAAGCATGTGGAGATCGGGAAATAATTGCACAACTTAAACAAGAGAGAAACGGACTACAAGAGTGACGAGCTGTTTAGTGACGCAAAAGCAGACGATCTTAAGTAAAAACACTACCCCTTTCCGGTACATCAAAAGCTTTCTTCCTTAGCACAAAGATTCGATGTGCACATGATGACGTTCGCGATGGCGCCCATCCCCAGCTCCTCCATCGCCTTGAACGCGGCCTCGGAACCGAGGCTTTATCTCCTCCACGAACTCGTCCATGAACCCGATTCGGCTCACGCCCAAGGAAAAACCCGCTCCGGTGCTGGTGTAGCTACCCACGCACTCGCCCACGGCGAGCGGGAATCCTTCTCCAGCCCTCTAGCCCGCGCCTCCTTCTTCGCCGCGCTATCGACCCCCGCCCGGGTCTACCGAGATCTCCCTCGTGACCGATCGGGGCCGAGCAGTGGACAGCACCCGGCTGACGGGGGGAGCCCGGCGCCGCCTCGGGAACGAAACCGAGGCTGCCTCCCTCCCGCCGGAGGCCGACGGTTAGCGGCGAGGCCGGCGGCGTCTTCGGCCCGAGGGAGGGGGAGGATGAGTAGATGCTAGAGACGGAGGACACCGTCGGCGGCGGCAGCTCGGAGTCGAAGTTGATGACGAGTTTGTCGGAGGGAGGAAATCGGACGGAGGTCCAGAAGTTGCCAAGAGACCAACGCGAGCACAAAAATTATGCTCGATCTCCGCGTTGGAAACAGTCGGAGGCGAAGGGGGTCAGGAATCAGCTGCGACTGGCGGGGCTCTTGGAGGAGGCGACGTGCCAGAGGTAGATGACTGACGGCGAGGCTTTATTGAAAGGCGGAGGCGGAGGCGGAGGGGGTGAGGGTGGGATGCGCTGAGAAGAAACAGAGGAAGTGCGGCTCGTCACGAGGAGAGAGAAAGCGCCCATAAAATATTCAAGTGTGAGGAGAGAGAAATTTTAAGCGGGAGCGTTTGCGCATTTATTACTCGCCGACCGTCCTTTCTTCTACCGCCGAGCCGAGCCACCAGCCACCAGCCGTGAGTTATTTGGGAGAGAGTGAGAAGAGAGAGGAGCGCCGAGTCGAGAAACGACGCCTGACTTTATGGGCCCCACGAGGACACGCGTCGCGCTCCCACCGCCTTCTTGTTTGACACGTTGGAGCATAAGACGTACCCAATATTTTCTCCTATAATCATTAACAGACGCAGCATTAGGAACTTTCAGGATCATTACTAGGATGGTATTGTTGATTTCCTTGAGAACTCTCCCCATTGTAAGGAAATCCTTAACCACTTCAATGACCAAGGGTCCAACTATCTCCCAATTATGCTTGAAGAACTTCACACCAAAACCGTCTGGTCTTGGAGCCTTTCCCTGAGCAAGGGAGAACATAGTATCCTGAATCTCCGAATCAGAGAAAGGATGAGATAGAGAACTGACCTATTCCTCATTGAGAGGGTATCGTATAACCTCCCAAAGATCCAGTAATCAGGGGCTGGAGGACAGGGGGTGTGGTGCCAAAAGCTCTTGGAAATGAGAAACGAAAGTATGGTGGACCAAGCTTGGGTCCGAAATAATAGAACCAGTAGAATCCATAACAGATAGACTGTTCCTCAGCTGTCTCCTAATAATGGAATGGTGAAAGAATTTGGTATTCTAGTCACCTTTCTTGAGCCACCTGATCCTGGATTTCAGTTTGAAGGACTCCTCGTGATTCCTCAATTCTAGAAACATCCTACGATGCGTCTTCTTTAAGCCTGCAAGAAGCTCACTAGTGGGATCCTACTGCAAGTCAACCTGGGCGGATAACAGAGCATCCCTCACTGCATTAACCCTATCAGAGATATTAGAGAAAGATTCTCTGTTGAGTTGCTTCAAATGGCCTTTGAGGGCCTTCAGCTTACTCACCAATCTGTACATAGGAATCCCTTCAGTCGGACTCTCCCAAACTTGAGACACAGTGCTGTGGAAAGACAGGTGTTTAGTCCAGAAGTCAAAAAACTTAAAAGGTTTCCTTGAGACCACCGGCTACAAAACCCTAACCACCATAGGAGAGTGGTTAGAGATGCCAGGTGCAAGGAAAGATGCTTCCGAATAAGAGAAGTGAAGACTTCATTTAGCATTCATAAGAACTCGATCAATTTTTCTAGTCTTGTGATTAACCCCCGAGGAAGTAAATCAAGTGAATCGAAAGCCAACATATATCAGGTCCTCTAATTCAACTTGGGTCAAACAAAGATTGAAATCATCAAAGCAAGAAAGCCAATTGTCATAGCTACCAATCCGATCAGAGGAATCCCTGATAGCATTGAAATCTCCGGCTACTAGCCAAGCATCATCTCGGCATAAAATACTCCTCTGAATAAGGTCCACCCATAATGGCCTTCTAGCTACAAAAGTATGTTCAGCATATACCACCGAGACACAGCAGGAGATACCAGAGATGATAAACTTTAAACTACCATGAATTGTCTGGCTATTGGATGAAAGCACTTCAAAATCCACCAAAGAAGAGTTCCAGCCCACCTAGATCCTGCCCTTATGAGAGAACTCATAATTGGCCACCCAATTCCAGCCCGATAATAGTCTGGCAGATATGGAGTCAAAAAGAGAATCCAGAATTTTGGTTTCCAACAAACCAATTAGACAAAGTCCATTAGAAGATACGAGGTTCCTAACTTCTACTTGTCTTATGGGATCATGGAGACCTCTGACATTCCATATACTAGTATACATATGTGTATATATATATATATAAACTAATAAATGAGCAGGTGGAGGAGCAGAGGGCCTACCTTCGCCTACTCGGCTTCTGCCGTGAGGCCGGTGAAGCATTTGAGGTCGCGACAGGAGGAGGGGCTGGGTCAAGGGCCAAGAGTTTCTCTTGGATGGTCTCAACCTTCCTTGAAGAGGTAGGAGCCTTCAGGGATGAGATAGCTGAGAGCAAGTCATCGTCTGAGCTAAAGTAGCTATCTGAGAGCACATAATCCCTAATAGCATTATGACTGAAATTGGAGGCTACGGTCTGGTCTTTATCCTCCTCGAGGGGGGAGGTAGGAACCTCCGGCAGTGAGCTAGGTCTCTTCGCCAGAGGGCTAGGAGGGGATGTTGGCCTCGAAGCACTTGCGCTCCCCAACGACTTTCGAATTGTGGACAGGGGGATAGGTTGGTCCGTAGCAGGGCCTTTGAGCTTCATCAAGTTGCCCGCCTCAGGAGAAAGGGGCGGCTGGGTTGAAGGACGATCCTTCAATTGCGAGGGCTTCTTCTTTTTCCCTATCACCAGGTTCTAGCCAAGTTGTGAAGCCTGCAGGTTCTCCACCACGACCGAAGCCGAAGTGGGAGCTTGAGTAAGGGCGGGCGGGTTTGAGGTGGCCTAATCTGGAACCTCCCCTCTACTCGTATTGGCCACAGCAACGGTAATCTCACACTTATGCCCGAAGGTGCCACAAGATGGACATTCAGCTGGCTTCCATTCAAATTCAATTGCAATTGAGCATGAGACTCTGTTCAAGACCACATTAACGGTAGAGCATCTAGGTTGATTGGCATAAATTTCAACAGAAACTCTTGCAAAGGAAAGCACCTTCATATGCTCCGTGTATTGGTCAACATGGAGAGGTTTCCCAATGGCACTAGCAATGCCTCCAATAGCAGGAGCCGACCACAGATCAAGAGGGAGGTTATTCAACCTAATCCAGACCGGAACAACGGTTTGCTTGTCCTTCTTGAAGTCCATAAGTGGCCTCCATTACTGCAAAATGAGAGGAATCCTCACCACCGTGATGGGTCCATCTTCTTGGATCTTACGCTGGAACACCAGGTTCGGAATATGGAAGAGGAAGAAACCTTGATTGTCCGCCATCACCTCTACATGCTTGGAGCTCCAAGTTCGCATCAAAGCTTGTTCCATTAGTTTGAAGGGAAGCTTCTTCCCCACATAGTAACCAATAAGGCATTTATGCCATTTGGGATCAAAAGCCTCCAAGACTTCCTCCGTAAGGTGAATAACCGGTTTGCCATCCATAAAAGTGGGCGGGGAGTAAGCAAGATCGTATCATTTCGCTGCTAGCTTCGCAACATTGGCCCACGTACAGGTGGGATAATGTTTCAGATCCTCTGTTTGCTGGGTAGAACCACTCGGTTGCTTGGAAGAGGCCTGAACATGGCTCCTACCCCTGGAGCAACTTGAACGTGAGGGGGCCAAACGGGGCACTTGCTGTTTGCCAAAATGAACTGCCGAGCCAGCCTTGGAAGGGCTGGACTGACCTGGAGCTGAGGTGCTACAGCCCAAAGAGGTGCCCGCAACAACTTGGGCCTATTGGAAAGTACCAACCAGACCAGCCATGGCTGAGGAATTAACTCAAACACCTGTTATGCAGCCTATCCACTACCACAAAGGGCCATCAACGAAGAAGAACAGCTTAACAGGGAGGAACTTAGTACCACCAGGGACAAGAAAAGCAAACCGGTCATGCAGCAGAACCACCACATCGAGTTGAGCAGCAGAACCCCCACATTGAGCAGCAAAACCCCCTTCGAACTAGTAGAGACCCAGTCGAGCAGCAGAACCCCCACACCGAGCAAAAATGCACCAGACACCGTAAGTGTTGCTTTAGCTCGAAAAATGGCCCAGCAGACACCGTAAGAGAAGCAAACCGGTCGCACAGCAGAACCACCACACCGAGCAGTTGAACCCCCACATCGAGCAGTAGAACCCCCTTCGAACTAGTAGAGACCCAGTCGAGCAACAGAACCCCCACACCGAGCAGAAACGCACTAGAGAAGTAGACTAGTTGAATCTTTTAGGGATAGTGAGATCTCGAGCTGTAGACCAACCCAGCCAAATCGGATGGCTAGAGGATGGTAAGAGGAACCTACCCTTTAAATTTCAGCCAAATCGGATGGCTAGATCTCCGGGAATCCACTCGCAAGAACATTGCTGTCTTCCATGAGCAACGTCACTGGGTTCTCTCGAGAGCTTTTTTCCTTCCACTCTCCGACCGCCCCTATTTTTACCTTCTCCTACTTTTGTTTTGCCCTATTTTAGGCTCGCCGGACCAGGAGTTTCAAGTTTCGGTCTCGTCCATATGTGTGTTATGGCTTTTAGGTTGTTGCTTGGTGATTGTCATGAGTCTTGGCGCAAATTTAGGCTCGGTTGGTCGGTTTGTTTTTCCCCTCTTTTAGCCTATGCACCTCACCTGTTTGATGAAATGCTCAAACCAGATTTCGCTTAAGCCTCCTCTGTTTTGCAGTTTGTCTTTGATTCGTTGCTTGATGTGTCGTTTCTTTATGCGTGTTTTGTCTCTTCCATTAAACGAGATGACTGGCCAGAGTGAGGATAGTTGTCAGAAGTACATTTGCTTTTCTGACTTTGAGCCAAGGTGGAGGCCGACCAGGACGAGAGACATTGGTTGCTGATTTATTGTGGTGTATGGGCATTAATCGGTTGGTGTTAGAGGCAAAAATTGATGGTCAATTGGTCCGGTGATAGACCTAAATTGATTCATTCATTGTGAAGTTTGGTGTTCGTGTTCTAGCGCTTTAGATTTGAGTCTCGATTAAAATCTCTCAAATTTCATGTGCCTTCCTGTCGTCGATGTTTCGGCTTGGTGAGCTTTGGTCATGTTTGGGCGTGCTCTCTCTTCTCATGCTTTGCTAAAAAGGAAGAGAGAAGGAATGAGGGAGGATAACGTGGGCTTAAGTGGCTTGATGAGAGTTTAGCTTGGTTTTGTCATAAGATTGGTGAGGGTTGGGCCAAGTCTTTTTCTAGTAAATAGTGGTTTCAGTCCGGCCTTAGAGATTTGGGCTTACTTTGATTCTACATTGGATTGGGATTGTCAGGGTTTGATTCGCTTGTGAAGTTGGGCTTGATTTAGGTTAAATGGGCTCAGGCTTATGTTAGTTTAGGGTAGGTTTAAACTTCAATAGGTTTGTTTGGAGGGGAGAACCCAATTTTGTGTCCATGGCCCAACCCAAGACCTGTGGCAACTCATATTCGGACTGGGCCAATGGCCCAGCTGGAGTCCCCGTTTCAGAATAAAAAAATATATTATTATTATTATTATTATTATTATTATTATTATTATTATTTAAAAAATTAAATTTAAAAACCAATTTTTAAAAATTAGGAAAAAACTTAAAGTTAGTTTTTGAATAGTTTTCTCTTAAAATGTGTGATAATCCTTAATAAAAAAATGTGCTCAAAAGTAAACAAGTTCATAGGGCTTTACCATAGGATGTTGTTTGTTTTGGGAGACAATATGTAGGTTGCTGTGTTTGCATATTTCCATTACGTATTTGAGTGCACACTTTTAATACATTGATTGTTGTTTTCCTTTAATTTAGTCATGATATTTTTGTTATTTCTTAATGTTAGATTCTAATTTTTCTTTGCAATTTATATAATGTTCCTTGGTTATTGATTGTCGATTGCGCATTTGCATCACATGGATGTTGCGACCTCCTGAAGCGAGTTGGACCACCTATGTGACATCCATGGTCCGGACCCTTGTCTTCGTCATGAAAAGTGGTCTAGGAATCAGTTTGCGATAACAGGGATTGGTCATGAATCGGTCTAAGGATCGGTTGTGGACCAATTATGTCACGCCCCGATCCTTGAGTGCGCGCACATCTCTTGGTGGTCGATAAAATATTGCGACTTCCCAGGATGAATCGTTGACCCTTTCGTTTCATTGCACATGCGGAAGCGAATAACAAATCCCCTGACAGTAACCATCTCGGGATAGAAAAGCAGGACAACAGATTCACAAACAAAATACCTTTTATAAACAACGGGGATTAGGTACAAAACGAGTCTAGTCAAAAAGTCTACAAAAGATCGGCTCTCACAAACTAGTCGGACACATACGCCAATCCTTTGGACTCCACCTCCATAGACTTCGGGCCTCGGATCCTCCACAACCACCATCTAAGGACTTGAAAAGTTAAGCCCACGACGGGGTGAGACATTGTCTCAGCAAGTTCACCCCCTAAACCCTTATTAGGAAGAAAATACACCCAAGGGTGGCCTAGCCACACAATATAGAGAATTTATCTCGCCTTAGTTCCCTCCTGCACGTTAGCATAGTTCATATACACACAAGGCACAAAATCACAACACATAACAATTGAAATGCCTCACCAACACAATTAATCACAAGGGTCTCGATTATAAGGCCAAACCGTTATGACACGTCCCATACATACCATATAGTTTTGTCTCATAATCAAGCTCAACTAACTCAACCAACCATGCGTTACAATTGTTAATTACACTTCTCAAGGGTATGGCCAACTCTAAGTTTGGCGGTCTACTAGTGTAGCCAGGCATCGTCTCACATCCTTTGAGCACGGCTACGTCTCTTAAAGACAGCTTTCTCGAAGGGGCGTAGGTCCGGAATCTACTACGATCCGAGTCCCAATGAATGGGTAACATCCGGCGTAAACGCTTGGGACAGGTTCTTTTAACCAACATACGACCATTCAAATTCAGCCCAGGACATCGTGCATTGCACTCAAATGCCTCAATTAAAATAGTGATCCTAGCCTATTTCCTTCATATTAAAAATACTATGTGAAAATAGTAGTGTGTGGGTACACGATCAGATCGAACCCGAAAAATTCATAACCTTCTTTTTAAAATCCCACCGTTTTAATATAGTATATAAAACCATTTTCGGTGTTAAAATCCGACATCCGGCATTTTCTGAATAAATAATGAAATTTCCCCAAATTTTGGAATAAAGGACCAAAAATCAATGAGCACTCAATTTGCACAAATTAACATCAAATTGCATAAACTAAACACGGCATTGCAATCAGCATGAAATTCTGGTCACCGGCTATCCCGATTTAATTTTTGGAAAATAATAAATAATTAAATAATTACCAAAATTAATTAAATAAATACAATTAAATGCTAAAATAGGAATTTAGGTCGGAAAGCCTAATTAAATACTGAGATGGGCCCGGAAAATTTCTGAACCAATCTAGATAATTAATACAATCTGTCTAGTCTCTAATTAATTTAATCTAACCACCTAACATGCAAAATTGGATAATTAAATCACTAATCTAATCTAACTAACCACATAATTCTTAATTAACTTAAACTAATCATCCCCTAAGCATAATTAACCTTCTAAGCAAGGTTTAGTGAGTAAAATACCTGGATTTGCGAGCCGGTGAGTCCACGACGACGGCGATGCGGAGGTGAGCAAGAAACTCCGAAGCGGCAACACTAAGCGAGGCCAGGAAAGGCTTGGAAAAGCCTCCCGTAGCTCACAGCCCTTGCTGAAGCTTCGGTTTTGGACGGCTAGTGAAGGGGCTGAACCGGTGGCTGAAACAGCTTGGGATGGGGGGTGAAGGCAGCAGCTGATCCTGGCGGGGCTTTGGTGGCTTGGACAGCGACTCACGACGGTGGACGAAGCTGGATGACTAAAGGCGGCGACGGACAAGGGCTCGGGATGTGCGAACGGCCAAAGATGCATGGGCTAGAGCGGCACGGTTGAACGGTTGGCGAGCGGGCGCGTGACAGCACTAAACGGCGGCAGCAAGCTCGGACGGGCATGCGACGGAGGAGGGGGCTGCTGCTCGTTTTCTCTGGTTCTTGGAGCTCCAAAAATTGGACCAACAATGGAGAAAGGTAGAGTAAGGGATGAAGAAGGTGGCTGCCAGTCAAGGGGTGGTCCCATTTGCCTCCATAGTCAAGCAAAAATATCCAATACACTCATTGGCTTGGTCCCACCAATTGGCTATCATCCTCAACCAACTTTGTGCACCCAAATCCCCTTAGGACAAGTCCCAAGTTGTCCAAAAGGTTGAGGGCCATGGGGGTTACGAATTTTGGACTTTTGGCCTCCAAATTGAACTACATCCTCTCTAATTAACCTCTAATTGGACATAAATTGGAGTTCATAAATCCCACCAAGGTGTCCACGATTAAATTGACAATTTTCCTCACCAATCCGTCAAACTCGAATCCCAAAAACGCGAACAAAAACGGTCTTCGGATTTTTCCGGTCCAAAATACCCTTACTTTGAAAATTTGCCGAAAATCTCGATTTGCAGAAAAATCTTCGTAAGGTTAGTCGACAATCCTAAAATGAATCGTGATATGATAGAACTTTATCGGGTTCAATTTCGCAGTTACTTTCAATCTGGCGTGATTTTAGCGTATCCTCACCTACCGGGTAGCTTTTAGGAATTTTAGTGCAATTGACCCATGGTTGATTATTTTCAAGTCACAATGTACATCTTCGACTCATTGGCGACTTTTGGTTGTCGTGAAAATCTCGAGATTTTAAGTACAGACATAGGGTACGAAAATGGCAGAAAAATCGGTCTAATGCCGTTCGACAAATTTTTTGCAATTACATGGAATCACCCACACACTAATCACATATCTCTATCGAATCAACCTATCTCCGGTCTTTGATTGATTTTTGAATGTGCCGTAATGACCCACGCAGATCAGCACAATCGAGCAGTCGATTCCTAGTCGAATTCTCAGGTCTATTGCGTTTAGATTCCTTAACGACTTCACTTGATAGACTAGTTATTTCGTGAGTGGCCAACTCGGGAAAAAAGACTATAGGCGCGTCGATGAAAAGCCCATTTCATCTCATTGAAAATAGAGTAGAAAATCAGGATGTCACAACTCTTCCACTCTTATAAAAATTTCATCCTCGAAATTTAAACCTATTACAAATCTTAAACAAAAAGGTGGAGGTACAGTTGCGTCATCGAATCTTCACTTTCCCAAGTTGCTCCTTCAGTGTCGTGGTGTTGCTAGACCACTTTATCCAATGGGATCATCTTGGTGCACAGAACCTTTTCTTTCTGATTGTGGCACCCCTCGACGGCCCCCGATCCATTAGGGTCGCCACAGTTCGCTCTACCTTTCACTTGCCCTATTAACATATTACTCTGATACCATTTCAATTGCAGCGGGTCCATACAACTTGGGGGTTTACATTTTTTTTTTATTCGATCGGTCCCTTGCGCAATTTATATGCGGAAGCACATCCAACAACTCCCTTCCTTATATTAAAAAACAATGCACACCTACTAAACATTTATAGGTAAAGGCCGTACACTTTTTTTATTTACTTAAATCGGATGGACATCATTCATCGGTACATCAAAATGTCATAGTCTTCTATATTCGGCTACACTCCAAAAGATGACCGATGTTTCCTCAAAACAGTCATACACTTTAAGTCCATCGATCGGTGTCGGCGTCCAAAAGCTCCTTCCCTTGCTATCCTCCTCCTCACGGTCACATCCAACCGTTCAAACCCTCTACTAATCTGAAATGTTATCCCCAAAAGGGGTGAGTACAACCACTCAGCAGATAGGGAAATCCAATAACAACTCAATGCATCATGCACATCATCACACGTTGCAAGCATCACTTACCTTGTAATCATGCGTATCATGCATCATCACATCATATATATCATCATCATCATGGCATATCATATATCATTATCATCATCATGCATTTCATCATGCATATCGTACCATGAATGATCATCATGTCACATCACACATCATCATCATGCATCATCATGCATATATTATCATAGGTGATCATCATATCACATCACATGCCATCGTCATCATGCATCATCATGCATATATTATCATAGGTGATCATCATATCACATCACATGCCATCATCATCATGCATCATCATGCATATATTATCGTAGGTGATCATCATATCACATCACACGCCATCGTCATCATGCATTATCATGTCATGAGTTAATTATCATCTTTATCTTTCAATTTTGATCACCACATCACCCATTTCTCAAATCATCAATCACATCATCAACCCTTCGGGCAGAAACCTCCGATAGGGCTCCCGGCAAACTCAGCCATCCCATGGCCACCGGGCTTCCGGCCCCCCACATTCCGGGCATCTCGCATCTCAACTAGCATCACGAGGCATTCCCTTCGGGCAGAAACCTCCGACAGGGCTTCCGGCCTTTACCCTTCTAGCCAGGCATCCCGCACCCAAATCCTAGTGTCGCGAGGAACCTCCGGGCATGTATCCGAGATACAACCGGACTTCCGGCCCCCCACATTCCGGGCATCCTGAAACTCCCAGGGAATCTCTGGAATTACGCCACCAGGCCACCAGACAACATCCTCCACCACAACCTCTTTCTCATCCACATTTATCCTTTTATCTCAATTTAACATGGCAATTGGCATGGCATCAAACAAATCATACTTGGCATGGAATTCACACTTGCATCTCAATTCATATGTCATACACATGCCAAAACTTTATCCCATACACATCTCAATTCAATACATGTACAAGGACCATGTCATACGCATACCAAGACTTTATCACATATACATCTCAATCCAATACATGTGCAAAGACCTCATCACACATATGCCACACAAATAGAATTTAATCCATGGCCAAAATAAAATCCATTTTATTTTATTATTATTTTATTATATTTATTTATTTTCATAAATAAATATTAAATTTAATATCTATGATTTTCCCAAAATCATAATATTAAAAAAATCATTAAACAATCAATTAAAATCCCAATTTCAAACAAAATTCATGGCCAAATCGAATTTCACCTAATTTCACAATTTTCACAAAATAGCACATGATATTCGGATAATGACCAGAATTGCACAGTTTCCAAATAAATTCGATTAAAATACTCATATGGCCTTCAAAAATTACGAAATTTCACAGGGTGATAGCCAACAAATTTTCGTGCACTTTTCATGAAGAACTCTAAGCCAAATTATTTTTAGATTAATTTATACAACCCCACGAAACTTCTGGAACCACTACCGCATCGTCCAGAATGCACATCTCCGAAATATTAAGGTTTCACCCGTCTATTCTCTTTAGTTTCCTCTGAATTTTGAGTATGTTATGTAACAATATGTCATTTACAATTTTCATGAAGGGATCTAGGTCAAATAACCAGATTATGGTCACCATTTTAACCCATGAAGTCTCGGGTGTCTCGGTACACCTCACCAGAATCAACCATCTCCAAGATCTAACAGATTCACCAAGTTATACTTGTTATTTTTTGTTTCAAATTTGAGTATGTTGTAGCTTAAGGTGTTTCCTACAACTTTCAAAGAAGACAACAAGGTGAGATCTCCAACAGAAATCAACATGAAACCAAGAAATCAACAAAGGTCAGTGAAGATTTCGCAGATCTGAGGTCTCCGTATAACAAAGCTTTTGACCCCACATATCACTATCGTTTTCCATGAAATTAGAGTATGTCATACTACAAGATGTTAGCTTCAACTTTCATGAAGACACCAAAGCCAAAATCGAACTCCAAACACACATGCAAGCTCGAACAAGCTACTGACTCCAGCAAACCGAACAAGAACAGTCACACGGTTTACAAATAACCAACTCTTACCTCGGTCTTTCGCACGAATCATACCTAAAATCTAACATGCAAACACCACAACAAACATGCAAGAGAAGTTACGGACTCCACTTGCCTCTAGGATGGACAAACGACGAGCACACGGCGGCGAATCGGGCGGACGGACGGCGGGACACGGCGAACAGGCGGCGAACGAACGGCGGCACCCCTCGGCTCCGCCTCCTCTCCTCTCGGTTTCTCCCTTCCGCTCGAACTCTCTCTCTCTCTCTCTCTCTCTCTCACTCTCTTTGAACGAAATGAAGCAAAGAACCGGCCATCTCTCTCTCCTCATCCTTTTTATACTCCCTAAAGCCCATGATTAGTAATCATTGCTTTGCCTACAATCCCACCAATGCATGCCATTCCTTCATGCCACTTGTCACACAAATTTTGAATTGATTTGGGCTTGGGCTTAGGCCCATCCGACCACTCCCTTGGGCTGGTCGAATTCTCCTCTTCTTGGGCTCTAATGGGCCGACAAGCTTGGCCCACCAAGCTTTAGGCTAATGGGCCCAAGGCCCATTTCGAAAATAACCTTCCTTTTCCTTTTCTTTTTTTTTGAAATTCTTTTATAAATATTCTTGAATTCCAATTTTCATCTCGGCCAAAGTCTTGGGATATTCTTGTTCATTGAAATTTAAATCATATGGCCAAGCATAGATTATTAATCTATTAAATCTAAATTCCACAATCACAAGCCCAAATCATCGAATTAAAAGACTAATGGCTAAAACATAAGCCATGAAAATTCTACCACCTAATTAAAGACTTTAACACACCTTAAGGCTTGGC
>CM024534.1:17678137-18029607 GCA_014182385.1 Eucalyptus viminalis
TCCTCGACTATTAAATGAATCTAAATTGCTGTTCCACGACAGTCTCCCGCCTTGTCCATAAGCAATGTCCTTCCTTCCAAGATCATCTAGAGCACCATCTCTAAAAGGTGAAGCCATGTGCTTGTTATCCTTTTTTGTTTCAGTACTCAACATAGATGACCTGACACCTAGATTGTTTCTGTCGTTTCTGGATTCTTGTACACCAGCTCCACCTTTTGGAATGGGGGAAGATATTCTCCATGAGCTTCCTTCCCTGCCTTCGCCACCAGATATTCTCACATCTCTGCCATAAGGGTCAGCTCGATGGACTTCACTGGAAGAATATTTACCAGTTTCATTGTCACGCTGACCCACCTGTCAAGAGAACCATGAGCTGGTTTGAGAGGCGGAAAACTTGCCTTGGGCATATCAAAATCCCCATCCCAATAGGCTTCACTCTTTGAAAAGACATTATCCCTGCCACGTTCTATCAAACCACGACTAGTATCACGCTCATCATCAGCCCAATCAGACCTTGGATTCAAGCGAACAAGAGGCAGTGGCCCTGAAAGGTAATCGTCCTGCTTTCGACTCTGCTCAGACGTTCGAGAACTGCCAAAAGTATGATTCCCATCGCCATTTTGATGGACTCCATTAGCAAAAGTATGATGAGATGACAGCCCTTGAGGACGCATATCAACAAGGGAGCTCGTATGAGAGCTTGGCCTCTGCTCATTACCTGCTTCTTCACCTGATAACAGCTTTTGTTTCAGATTCAGACCATCCTTCTGCCTCTGTGATGAGCCAGATACAGCAGGAACCGCAGCTCGCAAGAGGGGAAGTCCTCTCCCTCAAAACTGTAGGTTTCTCCACTGGCAGATATGCAGACACCACAGGTCCAGGCCGAGCCGAAGGTGGCATATATGCACTACCTCCCTTGTTCAACGCATCAACAGAACTATGCATATCCAGATCAACTGCCCCAGAAACACCCTTATCACCAGAACCAGAAACTTCCTTCTCCTGCAATCCGACATTCGCAGGCTTAGTCCATCCCATACCAGACGAACCGGGCCTCATCCCACTTCCACTCGCCCCTCCGCCAGCAGCACCCCGCTGGTTCCCAAGGTATCGAATTTCTCATGCTCCTTCCGCAGAGATGGCAAGTTCAAGGGGTGGAACAGAAAGCTTGGGCCCAGCTTTCTGTGAGCTACGAGGCCGCGAAAGCACCACCATACCTCCACCTCCACCTCCACCTCCGCTGCCGTGACCTCCCATCCGGGCTCGGCTCTGGCCGTAAGAGCCCCCCTGGTGGTGCTGCGCATGCTGCCCGTAAGACTTGTTCAAGTTCACTGACACGAATTTGCTCCCGACTCCGGGGTTGGCCATGTCCGACCAGAACACTTCACTCGTCCCGCCGCGGATTCAGATCTCCGCCAACGCATCAAAGCACGAACAACCCCGCCCCGGCCCCGGCCCCCGCCCCCAACCAATACGAATCAACTCCAACCTCACAAGATCTAACGCCGGAAGATCGATACGGCGGCGGCCGGAATCGAACAGGAACAACAGCCCCCGAACCCCGATCGAAAGCCGCCCCGAGCTCCGGCGGGCGGAATGACTGATCAAACTGATCGACTGAGCCGAAGCGGAGGACCCGGAAATGGCCCGACCCTACGCCGGCGCGGGTGGTTTAATTAGGGTTTCGTCAGAGTGATCGGGCGCGCCGGAAGAGGGGGGGAGAGAGGGAGACCGAAATGAAGAGGCGCAGGGCGGCGGGGAGCTTACCTCCGGAGGCGCAGGATAGCCGGCGGGGAGGTAATGTGCGCCGGTGGGGAGCTAGGCAGGAGGAGCGAAATGGGAGCCCTACTGATGCTGAAGGGGAAGAGATAGAGAGAGAGAGAGAGAGAGAGGAGACGAGGGAGACAGAGTTCGAGGACGAGGAAGAAATAAAGAGTCTTTTGTTTCTTTTTCTTTTTTTTAAGGTTTGTGGCCCGTAACTTTGCTGTAGTTACATATTGTGCCCCCAAAGTTCTTCTGCAGTTGTGCTATTTGCCCGTTCCCTAGGAATCTCGTCAAATCGTGCGGGCCCTCTTTTCTGTTGCGTTGTGAAGCAAGAGAAAAGAGTGTGTGGGGATGTTCACTTCCCAAGTTGGTTTGGATTGTGTCTCATTTGAAATTAGGACATTCAAGGTCGGTTAGACTATGTTTCGGCTTTGCATGGGGTTGTATTTTCGTATATGCATTCCTATTTGCATGGGATGTCCCGTGCTCTCTTTTTGTTTATATAAAAGTTTAATTTAATCTAGGGCTTTAAATTGAATCCCTTATGCCCTCCTATTTGATCTAGGGCTTTATATACTTAGTGAAAAGTTTGACACTTCTGGAAATATTTTTCAATAAGTCATTTTTCAAGAATATTATAATTCTTTTTATCGAAATCTAAAATAAACTAGAAATCATTTTTTTAGTTGCTTGAAATGGAAAACTTGCTTTTATTTTCCTAAACAGACTATTGATGTCTAAATTTTGGTGGCCATTTAGTAACTCATTACATAGAAAATTCGAGATTGACCAAGGTCCCTAAACAAAAAAGTAAAAAAAAAATCAATGAGTTTGCATAGCCTATAAATTGCATTTAAGTTGAACCAACAGTGGATGGACTCAAATAAAGATGAGTGAAGTTAATTGATCTATCTATTGACCAAAAAAAAAAAAAAAAAAAACTTAATTGATCTATCTAGAATAAGCTTGTAAGCCCAATAAAATTCGGCTAGGCCCAGGTTGCACATAGCCAGTGAAATTTCATGAGCAAAGGAAGGTTCACTGAGCTTTAATTGAACTAGGTTGTGCCCATATGATTAGAGTTGGAATCTGTTTGAGGTTCTAAGCTTAATTGAGCATGTAAGAGAGATAGAACTTGGCCAAGCCCACGGAGACCCCCTTGCCTATATTTCTGAGGATAGGGGATGAGTTTTGAGCTTTAATTAAATGGGTTTAGCCCATTAAAGTCAAAAAGGCTTTAAGTTTAATTAGAGGCCCATAAGGATTGAGCCTTTTATTATTAAAAAGCCCAATAATCAATATTGAATCTAAGATTTTCCTTGTATGAAGACATTAGGTCCTTATAATTCTAGGTCGGTAATTGGCAAACTAGAGCACACGTTGAAAAATACAATAGAGAAAAAAGCGAATGCTGAGAGGGAAAGTCCATTGCTACCCCAATTGCTACTATCCACTCCTGTTGTGCCTTTTTTTTTTTTTGGTCGACAAGAAGAAATTTTACTTATATCATAACTAATGAGGATCCAGGAGCACCTAAGAGTGGGGCATCATTACATAATAGGGCCCAAGGGCTTGGGGTGGAAAAGAAAGCCAATTGGGTGGTAATATTTGTTTCCTCTACTCCCACGTGGCCTAGTCTGCAACAACATTTGCATTTCTTAGATAGGAAAGAAGGCCCACCAGCAATAAGTCTACAGAAGTGCTTTACACTTAGTCCAAACAACACGTGCATCACAGTTAAAGTCTTCCTTGTACTTTAGAGAGTTGACCAAGCTTTTACAGTCGAACTCCACCAAAACCATGCCCATCTGCTTCTTTTTTATGTACTTTAAAGCTTCTAACAGAGCTAGGGTTTCCAGCTGAAAAGCTGAAGCCACTCAAATTGTTTTGGTGAAGCCGTCCACAAGGCAGCTCGAGAAATCTCGGACGATGCAGGCTACAGCTCCTTTCATCAACCCCTCACAAATCGACCCATCAACGTTGATCTTCAAAGTCCTTGCTGCTGAAGCTACCTAGATCTGAGGTATGTCGGTTTCCTCTTCTTTTCTTTCTTGAGGATGCTTACAACCCCATTTTTCATAGCTTTGCTACTGAAATTGGGCAAGATCTACAACTTTGAAGGCAATCGGCTTACTACCCGAAAGATATAGTTATTTCTCTCCTTCCATATTTGTCATAGGATGTTTGAAATTGCTTTCAAGGAAGGTAAGTGAGCGTCTTTCCTTATAAAGAGCGCCAACCATGCATCGATTCGAATAACTTCGTGTGGACTCATTTGTAGGTTGACATTCGAGTGGCTCCATACCTGTGCTGTCCAGGGGCAAAGCAAAAAGATGTGCTCATCCGTTAACATACTTTCTTGACAAAGGTCACAGACGGGATCGGGTAATATCTATCTTTTCCATAAATTTTCCTTGGATGGGATGGCGTTTTGACAAACATTCCAAATAAATATCTTCACTTTAGGGCTGGTCTGCATATGCCATATAGCATTCCATAGTGCTATTAGTGTTTGGTAGGAAGAAGAAGCGTAGTCAATTGCTACCTTGACCGTTGCTCGTCCTTTAATATGTTATAGCCATCTTTTACTGTAAAAGACTCATTCTTAGTCCCTGTCCATACCAGTTCATCATTTGTAATTTGATGGTTGATTGGAATTACAATGATCTTCTGTTCATCAAAGAGATTGTTTAAAAGTTGTTCATTTCATTGTTTCGCTTCAAAATTCATCAACTTAGATGCTTGTTGTGGATCATTTCTATTCGCTGGCCCCCCAATTAGTCCTCTTTTTAGTCATTTATCTGTTATAATGTTGACTTTTTGTCCATTTCCAATGGACCATCTCACTAAATTCGCTATGGCCTCCCTTCCCAAAATTAGACTTTGTCATCCCCATGAAAGCGTGTTTCATTTCTTAGCATGCCAAAAGTCTTTTCGACAGAAGTAGAGCGCCATAATGCTTCCGAATTCTTAACCAACCCCCAAGCTTATTTACTCAGGGAGGGCCTTATTTATAATAAGTAGGTCCCTGAAGCCCATTCCTCCCTTGTCTTTCTTGAATTTCATGATTTCTTATCTCTTCCAATGCAAACCAGCTTTTGTTTCACTATTTTCCCACCAAAAGTTAACTATTTTCTTCTCTATTGCTTTACAAATTGATACTGGAATTTTAAAATTGACATGGCATATTGAGGTAACGTTTACACCACTGATTTTAGGAGGATTTTCTCTCTTGCTTTTGAAATAATTTGTTCCTTCCAACCTTCCAATTTCATGTTTACACTACTCAAAATCCATGCAAACAACTGTCTCTTTGAGGCTCCCCAATCAAAGGGGATTCTTAGGTATTTTCCCGTTCGATCGAGCTTTAAAACTCTCAACTCTCTTGCCATGTTATCCCTTAATAGTTGAGGACATTCTTTACTAAAAAAAATACCTGACTTGTTTAGGTTTACTGCTTGTCTTGATGCATAACAATATTGATTCAGCACTGCTGCAACATTTTGGCATTTCTATATGGATCCATTTAGAAAGAATATAGTCATCGCAAATAATAAATGAGTCAAGGTGGGGCAAAACCTATTTAACTTGATTTCTTGTATACTCCCGTCATCTAGAGCTTTTCCCATCAAAGAAGACAAATAGTTTGCTACCATAATGAAGAGATATGGTGATAATGGGTCTCCTTGTCTAACCTCTGGTAGGGTTGAAATAAGGGAGAGGTTCTCGATTGAATTTGATGCTGAAAGTGACAATAGTAACAGTTTGCATAATCCAGTTGACCCATTTCTCATAGAACCCCATTTTTAGTATTCTTCTAGGAAATCCCATTTTATTCTATCATAGGTTTTCTGCATGTCTAATTTCAAGACTTTGCTTGGAAATGCTTTTTCCTTTTCCTCATTCTCACCGGTGTAGCACCTCCCGCATAATATATATGTTATATTGAATCTATTTTCCACTAACGAAGGCACTTTGTTCCCTTGAAATCAGTATCAACAACCATATTTTAAGTCTATTCGCCAAAATCTTCGATATGATCTTATATGTGAAATTGCAAAGGCTAATATGGCAATATTGGTCAAGTTTTTTTTTTTGGATGGGTTGTCTTTGGAATTATGGTTATATGGATTCTATTTAGGGCTGGTTCGAATACCCTTGACTGAAAAAAAGCTTCTAACTTTTTCAAAGATATCCCGATTAATTATACCCCAATGGTGTTGTTGACACCCGAAATTTTTGTCGACGTTTTAAACATTCAATTCGCAAAAGTTAAAAAAAATTTGAAATGAAAAGACAAAAAAAAAAATTAGAAAAAAAGAAAAAAAAAAAGAAGAGAGAAAAAGAACAAAGAGCCCAAAAGATAAAAAAAAATGGATGAAGGAAAGCATAAAAAAAATGAAATGAAAGTGAAAATGAAAACAAAACAAAAAAAAAAATGAAATGAAATGAAAAGCAAAAGAAAAATTAGAGCAAAAGAAAACAAAAAAAAAAAAAAAAAATATATAAAAGGGGGAATCGCGGACGGCAAAAGAAAAAAAAAACCTCTCGCACACTCTCTCTCTCTCCAGGGGCTCTCTCCTTACGCACTCACGCTCTCCTTACGCACTCACTCTCTCCTCAGGCACTGACTCTTTCTCCTGACGCGATCTCTCTCTCTCTTTCGGGGGATTCGCTGGGGCACGGACTCTCTCTCTCTCTCTCAAGACTTCGCACAAAGTTTCTCTCTCTCGGCTCGAAAAAAAAAAAAAGAAGGAAACAGGACGAAGAATCGGAGGGGAAAGGGGAAAATCGGTTAGAGCCCGCGTCGTCTTCGGCGAACGGAGTCTCCTCCGGCCGGCGGTGGCGGTGAGGGGTGCGGTGCTGCGATTGATTTTAGGACCTCTCGACCCCGCAATGCGAAGCCTCTCTCCCCCGTAGCTCCCGGAGATCGCTTTTCCGAGATTCCCTCTTCTTTGATTCTTTCACCGGTTCGCTCGGTCCGCATCGACAATCGGCGAAGACGGTGGCGGTTATAACAACGGCGACGGCACCGGCGGTTCTCTATTCGCCGAATCTAGTTCTCTCGCTTGCCGGATCGACTCGATCCAAAGCCTACCGCAGCCGCAGCGACTACGATGGCGAATTTGGTTCGGTGAATCACTCTCGGAGATCAAAGACCGATGTTTAGGAATCACAAGGGAGGCTCACGATCACTCTCCGTTTAGGTTCGGGCTCGATCACTTGCTCAATCGTGAGCTCTCTTCCTCTCTCTTTTGATCCGTTAGGGTTTTGGTCTCCGATTTCTCGTTCGCCGTTTCGACTCAAACGATTTTCTTTCGGCTCTCTCTCACACACCGATTTGATTCACTAAAACGGCCGGTCGAGGACCTCGGAGTTCAAGGCTCGGATTCACGCGGCTGCTCGGATTGCTAACTCCCCAACAAATGTGTTGATAGCGTCGTTGGCAGCCACGGCTTCAATCCTTCACCATTCATTCAAGGTTATCTAGCTTTCTCTCTCTCAATCGCTCTATCTCTCGGTTCGACCGGGTAGGGAAGAACAAGTTTATTGAGTTTTTCCTAGTAAATGTCATTTGTTTAGGTGTTCTTTGTTGTCATCATTGTTATTGATTGATGGATTTAGAGGATTTGTTTTGGTTCTGGTTCGGATTTGACCTTGAGCCGAGTAGATATTGATTAAGCCGTGCTCTTTCTTTGTGTAATCGAGACGAACGATTGTTGTATCGTAAAGGGATAGAGATGTCGTTGACATTGAGACCATTCTAAATGTTGTATACAAATCATACTAATGAGGTCAATGATCAGAATCCTTATACAATTTCTTTGCGTAAGATTGATAATAAGGTTTAGTGCATGCTTTGGGTTCAAATGGCCATTTGCTGAATTTCTTTGGCTGTGGTAACATGTTAGTCTTTGCTGATTTCTTCTTGTAATTGCGTACTAGAGAAGCATATGTTTGTGGTATATCCCTTTTGCTTGCTTGCTAAAAATCTATGTCTGTGTGTATGGCATTTCTAACTTCAAACTGTTCAATGCAAATGCAAATTTGATCTTCCACGACACACACCATATATGAATATCGGTATGCTATAATCGCTGCTTATGATTGAAGCATGTGGAAAAGATATTATGTCAAGAATAAATCAAATTTTACTGGAAATTAATCCATGTATGCTGAGCATGATTCCTATTGTTTGCATGATGAAGTGAATCCTACAAAAATAAGTATTAATAGAAATGGTTGTTCTGGTTGTGGTAATAGAAGTTGCTGTTTTGCTTCTTTTTCTTCTATGGCTAGCTGCTATTGGTATTGAAATAGAATGGTCGATGTGTCGCGATTTCATATGACTGAATAGACTTTCTGTTTTGGCTTAAATGTGGTGATAGATGAGGCTTTCTGGTCTTGAGCCCTTTAGACATAGCAAATAGACTTCTCAAGCTTCGATTTGATATGTCACATGCCCATGATTGACATTGTTTGCTTGCTGAAAACCATTTACAAATTCTGATTGATTCTGCTCTGATATTCTGTTTCTTTTGCTGATTTGACCTTCTGTGCAAATGACTTAATATGAGCTGGTTGTTGTGGTTTTCTGTGTTCGAAGTCTTCATGCAAGTTGAAGATGGTTCGAAAATCTTTCCAATGAGCTATAGAATGCTCTGATTGAATCTCATTTGATATGATTTTCACATGTCCAAAGTTCAGTCCAGAATCTGTCCTATTTGAGACCTGATGCATGTGTTCAAATTTGAGTTAGTAAACATGTTTTGCTGGAGTTGAATCTTTCATGAGAGTCATTATCATATTTGAACCCCGTTTGATGTGATTATCATGCACCAATTTGGCTAATTGCAATTGATATTTGTTGTTCATGCATGAATTTGCTGATATTGAAATTTGGAAATACTCTTGATTTAGAATACATGCTTTGTTTTTATAGCTTCAAATACTTGTGAATTTGGTATGAAATTTTTGTGAGAAGTTTGGGATTAGGTCCTTCATGAAAGTTGTCCTTCGCATAAAAACTGCATAAAAATGGTTGTATGTTTGCCTTGCTGCTCTGTTCTACTTTTGATTGACTTTGATCTCTTCCAGGGATGTTATAAATTCACATGTCTAGAATTTTAGGATGTTTCTTCATGAAGTTTGTTCCTCATATGCTGATTCACCTGCCATAGAAATTTTAGGACGAAATAGCCGACGATTGCGTTTTTATTGAGCCTATGTTGAGTGTCTAGTTTCTATGATGAAGGATTTAGATGTGACATATAATAATGATGAATCTTGGGATACCACTTGGAATTTGATCTAGAAGACTTTGTGACTTTAGTCACTCTTTGTGAACATAAAAGAATGTCTTGCTTTTGATTGTTTCGATACGTGATGATTGTTTCTTTCATTTGTATGCACCTAGTCATAAATTTCTTAGATTAGGTTTAGATTAGGACCTTGAGGATGGAGAAGGCATGAAGGTGGTGGAGGTCGATGTCCATTCCGACCATTGTCTTGTACTTTTTGTTTTCCCGACATATGTCTCGGGTTTTATGCATTGTATAAAGCCCGACGAGTTGCGGGTTTCCTTTCTTTCTCGTTTGTTTTCTCTTTTATATTTTTTAGACTGCCCGATAGGTTTAACTGCTTTTCTTGATTGTTTACTTCATGTTTTGTAATTTCAATTTCATTGGTTGTTTTCCTTTTTATTTTTTTAGAAATAAAATAGAATGAAAATGACCAACCATGCATGATTGCTTAGTCTAGGACTAATGATCCTAAAAATATAATAAGAAACGCATAGACATGTTAGGAAAACACAACATACTGTGTATGTACCGAAAATGCGCTAATAGAAATATTAGCGTAACCCAAGTCCCCGAACCTAGATATTTGATTGCGTAAGAATCAAAGGAACACTCTCGAACCTCGATTGGGTTTTCTAGCCAACCCCCAAAATGAGGCTAGTGGCGACTCCCGTCTATTTTTAGGTTGTCATAAATAAATAGATCGTATAAATAAATCCGCTGTCACGCGGGGTATGAGTTTCGATGAAACTCACTATGGTTTAGCATACTTGATGTGGGAATAACCCAAAGGATGAAGTGATGCCATCCTAATGGGTGAAGCTAACTATCAAGAGGGCTACCATGGTAAAAGTACCCTTAAATTCGATATCCACATTTGACTCCTTTTTTAGGTGTTGCTTATGTGGGTATGGATCGTGACATTCCGCTGTCACGCGGGTACGAGCTTGGGAGAGCTCGCGATCTCGGGAGTGAACTCATGAGAGGCTTGATCCAAAAGGCGAGGTGATGACGTCTTTTGGAATGCAAGCTATGAGGGAACTTTCGTGATCAAGTACCCCTAAATCCGACCTTTCCCCTTTTTTCTCTCCTCGTGATAATGAGGGATTTGAGGGCGGCGAGATCGGGTCGCGACAGGTGTTGATAGAAAATTCCACTTAAACCATCTAGACCAGGAGCTTTCTGTGCTCCAAGTTGAAAAACAGCAGCATGAACTTCTTCCAATGTTACTTCCTCCACTAAACATTCATTTATATCATTTCCAACTAATATGGGGCATTGATTTAGTACTGGTTGACAATTCTTAGGCCCTACCGAAGTGTATAAATCTTTGAAGAAGGAAATTATGAGATTCAGAAATTGTTGCGTATCTCTTATCCAAATCTCAGATGACTTCTTCAGCATAGCAATTCTGTTATTTTACCTCCTCTGAAGAGTTGCTACATGAAAATATTTTGTGTTTTATCTCCCCATCGTAGCCAACTTACTATGGATCTTAAACCCCAAAACATCTCCTCTCTTCTCCATAAAGTTTCAATTTCTTCTTTTAAGAGCCACATCCTACTAGAGCCTTGACTTAAGTTTACACTATTCGTTAAGGATTGCAACTCCTGCTTAAGGGCCTTTATACGAAGATACCGTTGGGGAATTTCTTTTTACTCCAGTCATTTAAAGCATGAATTACAACCTCGCAGCTTGTCTCTTAAGCCTCGCTTTCATGAAGAGTATAATATTACCATGATTGTTTTACTATTTCTCTACATTTTGCATCTTTAGTCCAAAAAGCTTCAAAGTGAAATTCTCTTATTTTCTTTACAGATTCAGCACTACCCACAAGTAGGAGTGGGCTATGGTCTAACCCAATAGCTAGGAGAGCATATGCTTTTGTTGCTGGGAACATGAGCCTCCAATCTAAAGTACATAACACTCTATCCAGCTTCTCCTTAACCAGGTCAGTCCCTTCTCTATTGTTGGACCAAGTGAAAGCACACTATCTGTAGTATATTTCCATCAATGAACAATCATTTAAACAACTTTGGAACGGCTACACTCTATAGTTTTCAGCCAATCTAGTCCCCCACCTTCTCCCAATGATAAAGCACTTCATTAAAATCCCTCAAACAAACCTATGGTAAGCCATTTGAGATATTAATCTGTCTCATTTTATCCCATAAAATTAATCTTTCCCGAAAGAAATTTGGAGCATGCACACAAGTGACTCTCATTTTGTTTCGGCTATCATAATCTTCACATATCAAGTTTATCATTTCATGGGAAGCTGATTCCACTACTATTTCAACTCCCTCATTCCATAGAGCCGCTAGACCCCCCGCAATTCCTATTGAGTTCACCACAAAACCGTGTTTGAATTCAATTGTCTTTTAATGTGAGAAATCACATTTGCTTGGGTTTTTTTTTTTTGTCTCCGTTAATAGAATCAAATCGGGCCTTTCATGAGCCGCATTAGCTTGTAAGTTTTGGACTGTCAGAGGTGTGCTCAACTCTTGACAGTTCTAGCATATGATCCTCATTTGTAAACCGGTGGCTTATTAGAGCTAGCTACAAAAGCCCATCCCATAGAAACATCCAAAATACTAATAGGAGTTTCCTTTAATTTTGCTTCATCAAAATCCGATAAGTCTAGAGGGATAGAGTTATACGGGTTGTGCCTCTTTAATTTCTTTGCCGTTGAACATTTTAAAGCTCGCTTCCTTTTTTTATCCCTCTTTTTTTTACTAGGACAATGGTTTATCGGCTGCGGTACATTCGGTGTTCTAGCTCGCAATATTCATTATGCCTTTTCCGATTCTCTATTGATGTTCCTCATGTTGATCAGGTATAGTAATATCAGCTTGTGCTTTGCTTGTTGTTTGAGCTGCTGCCGTGCATTCGGTTAATGTTTGCTCCCCATCGAATATGACTATTTGTATACTTTGAGCTGGTGTGTCGATGACTATTTGTTCCTCCTCTTTTCTTCCACCCTGTCATCATTAAAAATTTGCCAAAAGAGGCTGGTCTCTTTAGCCTATGCTTTTAACCAATGCCCAAACCGGTTCGCACTCCTTTCTTCATATTTGGCTTCATAAAAGGGAACTCTAAACAATTAGTTGCAAAATGCCAAATTTTTTAGCAAGAGTAGCAAAAGCGAGGTAATCTAGCCATACTTTTCCATCTCCTAGGTTATATAATGCTTAATGAGGTATCAAGGTCTAGAACTATCCTCGCTCTACCCACTTTCTAAAAAGTCACTCCCTTCTTATCCACTTTAACTTCCTTAACGCAGCCTAGGATTTGAGCTATATGGGATACAACCTCCTCAGAAAACCATTCAATGGGAGTCCATGAACTTGAACTCAGAAAGCACAATTGGTAAACTTATAACATTGGGCAGATTTATTAGGTTCCCATGGTTTAAGAATCAATAAATTGCTCGCAAAAGACCGTAGGCTATTTGCTAACACCCGTTCTTCGTCCATCTCAGAATCAAAAGTAAAGGAAAGTATACCGGATTCACACTGTGCAAAGGTAACTGAATCTACCTTCCAAGCTCGCTTCATTGTGTTAAGAAAAGCTTGAAAGTTGATGTTTCCTCCCGAATACAACTTTCCAAACACTGTACGATTACATTCATCCAGGGTCACCTCAGAAATCACTCTATCTCGTGGAAGGGCTTTAACCTCCGTTCTCAGATTACCTACTCTTCTGCACAGAACAGCCAGGCGATTGTCTACTTCCACAGATTCTTCCATTGGCCTCAACTGAGGATAAGAGCTACTAGACAGAACTAGATTGCAAGGAAAATCCAAAAAAGACAGCCGAACACTGCTAGTATCCAACTTCTCTCATCCAGTCAAGTTGAAAGATAACAAGGCCCATACTAGTGACAGCGAGAAGAAGACCCAGAATAATCCCAAAGTGAAGCTTGCGACATTCGAAACATTTGCATGGAAGAGGAATCGATTCAGCCAACACTGATTGAAGTAGACCAACTAGGGTTTACGGAAGCATTCTGCATTATGAAACGCATCATGTATGAAGGGGTAAAAGGTAGGGGGTTCCGTGGGTTTATGGAGGGGATTTCATTTGTCAAAATCGGCAAAGGGGCTGTTAGGGTTTTAGGGTTTATGGGAAGGCAAAATGAAAGTTAGGGTTTTTTGGGGGGGGAAAGCTACCACCATTGGTAGAGAGGAGCTCTGCCTACCAAGAGAAAAAGTTTGCTTCTCCTGTTGTGCCTTGCCTGGCCATGATCCGCGACAACAAGATGGTCCTCCTTGCCCACCGATGAGTAGCTGTGGGCCGTGACACTTCCTAGCCTCGCCATGTCTCTCTAACAAAGCTGCTATTGTTCTTGCTTTGTCAAGAGGCCCAACAATCCATCTTGCTACTATTTCCAATTGAGCTACAACCTTTTAAAGGCAATTTCCAGAGAGCTCTAACTGCACCATCGTTATGGCCCATTGCTTTCCTAAACCACTAGGATGAAGCTTCTACTGTTATGATTGGCTCATGCCCATTACGACAAGACCACTAGTCAAGAGCACGAACATCAGCGCCTTCTGATTTCTTACCTAATGTTCTCACCGTGAGTTATTCTTCTGCCTTTCTCATCCCAGCTATTAGTAAGATTCTATTTTGCAAGTTCATACGAAGTTTTCTCGATGATCCGTCACGCGAGAGTTGCTCACCACCAACAATCTTTGCTCGTTGCTTCACTATTGCAAGCAACACACCAACTCCTCTCATCGAGACTCTCACCACTCGGCGATCCATGGCCATAAGCCTATTCCGCCGCACCATCGTAACTTCTCTATTTGTTCATCTTGTTCTAGAAACAATCTTCCAAATTAGGTAAAAAAATCTTATACATATTTGAATTATCAATTTATTACTCATTTTGAACAAATTGTGAACTAACTTGGATTTTTGAGATTTTAGGTAATATCCAAATTAGAAAACTTATCTAATTCGACAATGGGCGCATAATCGGTATTGTGTGCGTAATTGGTAGCTTGATCTCTAATGATAAGATAGGATTATTATTTGCCCGAAAAATTGGCGACTTAATCCATAAGCCTTAGGTTAAGGGCATTGATTTTATTTGTTTTCAAATTTGAGTTGAATTTATGTATCTTGGTGATTTTGATGTTTTACTTTTACAATCGATGTTTTCTTTGTTTGATTTATTTCCTATTTGAAAAGTGCCAAAAAAAAAAAAAATTGCACGATAGCTAGATGAGATCGGGATTGATAAGATTAGGATAGATTCTATAGATTATGAGAGTTTTCTTTTTTAATAGAATTAGAAGTAGTGAACAAAAGTATATTGTACATTTTAGTTGGAGTAATGTTTTTAGTTCATGTAACCATAAGTTATTTGAAATGCTAGAATGGTTGTGTTGGCTCTACAATATTTCATGCAACTGCAAGTTATTTGAAATGCGATGATAGTTATGTAGGCATACTTTATACGTCTTGCTAATATTGTTTTAGTAAGGCTACTAATTTTTGTAACATTAGCAGAGTTGGACCAAAGAATTACTAAAGCCATTGCCATCAGTATCGGCTATTTCTATGAAAATTGATCTCTCGCAAGTTGCAACCATAATACTTAGACAATATTAGTAAAATTTGAGTTGGTTCAAGAGCTCCGGAGCTAGAATAATTTGACCATGAACAACATCTCATAACTCATTCAATATGCTGAAGTTCTTGGTTTGAAATCATGAAATGAAAATACAAGACAATGAAATAGAGAAAACTCAAAAGGGAATGGAAACAACAAACTCGTAAAAAAAAAGAAAGCAATACATAAACTTAATATTCACAAAAATTGACATTGTCAAGTTGCTAGTAATTTTGACCAAAAAAAAAAAAATCGCTAGCAATTACCAAGCTATTGGTTAAGGCACGTATTGTGCCAAATAGGAAATTGTGCTTTCGAAGCTTTTTGAAGCATAAAGATAAATAGCTACAAATCTACTATCTAATAGATAAAATTAAGCATGCGTCAAGCATAATCTGTAAGAAGCTACTCCCATTAATTAAGAATCTCGCCTTTCGTTGTTGCCATTATTATTTGCAATTCAATTGAATTAGTCTCTATCGAACAACACCTTTCACTCATTGGACTATCACTGAACTAAACTTTGTTCAACGGCCGCATGAAAAAGCCAAAATATAATAGAAAATGAACAAAAGGAGTTGGAAATGAAGGTAGCTTTGGGAATTAGAAAAAAACAAACTAAAATCAAGTTCAATAAAAAAAAAATGAATTCTTATATCATGTGACTTATGCCTATACACGCTAGAACAAGTTCAAAATCGAAGAAAACTCAAGTGAACCTAATTTAGGCATTTTATCGATTAGATGGTGGACAACTTAGCTAGATCGTTTAGGCTCAAAACTCAGGCAACAATTCATGCTAGACTATTATGTCTATTATTATTGGCAACTTAACACATCAGTTCTTTTACAAAAACAGCACAAACATTACAAATTTTCGAATACGACACTTTTGGGTTTTCTTCCTAAAGTAAATGAGAATAGAATTGGAGATTCTTACCTCATGCAGGAGAGAATCCGATTGTGAAGGACGTCGAAACTGGGTTAAGAGAAACCCTAATATGTTTGGTGAAGAAAAGTGAGTGGCATGTGAAGGCGGAGACGAAGGGGGCTTGGAATCCGGCAGTTGTGATTGGCAGGGCTCTTAAGGGAGATGAAAGCGGTGGAGATGCTACTAAGGACCTACTTTGGGCTTTTAGCATTTTCGGAATACTACTATGAGGTTTGATGAATTTTTTTCTTTTCAATTTTGCCCTTACTGATAATCATGTTTTCCCTTTTTGCCCTCGAAAATACTGTTCATTGTCTTTTTCAACGTACTTGTTGCTCCACCGCGTCGGGCAGCACTTAGCCGCAAGCAGCCAAATCTGGCCACCAGGAAGTCTTGCCTGAGGTTGCGCGATCTCAGGCGAGGTGGCCCAAGGCTGCGCGACCTCAAGCGTCGCCCACTTGAGGTCGAGCGACCCACGGCTTTGCCCGAGGTCGGCGACCTCGGGCAATTCACCTTCCCCCTCCCTCCCCCGCCATCGCCACCGCCATTAACCGCCTCCCCACCACCACCAACGCCACCACCACCAGCCGGTCCCCCACGATTTTCCCCTGCAGCTACATCTCCTCCTCTCTTTTCTTTTCTTCTGTTTTTCATTTTTCTTTTCACCTTGAAGTAGCTTTGCAAAACATATACAAAAAATTGGGTTTCCGAACACACTTACTTTCACAGAATGCCCATTCACTCAAAGATACTTAGGGAAATGTAAAGTCATTTTCCCAAAGATGAACCAAATGGACCCTAATATATCCAGCTTTGTAAGCCTCTTTGACTTCCACTTCAAAATCATTGACAACATGCATGAACTCGAAATCGGAACCTGAGCTAGTTAGCAGTTTCTAGAGCTTGAACTAAAAAGAAAATGACAGTAATGAGTACAAAGTCGAATAAGGAGGAAGGGATGGCTTGAGGTAAGTGAGGGATAGAGAGAAAAGATTACCTCAAAGAGGAAAAGAGGGAACCTCCATTTTCAAACAAAAAGAGTATTTACTTTTGACCAAAAACAAAAAAAGTATTTACAAATATGAGAGAGAGCAGCAATAAACGCCGGCATTTAATGTTGCTTTTGCTCAGCATTTCCGTAGCCTTCGACCATAATTAAATGAGAGAAAAAAAATGGGCTACGATTTAATTTTTAATCCATGTCAAGTACCATTTGTTACTTTATTATTACATCCCTGTGGATTTATATATGCCACGTGGGCTGGTGACATAGTGGTTATAAACCATTGAATATTTTCTTGGTTTTAGGAGATTATAGGATGGAAGTATGGTGCTTAAAGGGTGTTTTGGTATTGATTTGTGCATATTTATGAGGTTTTGATTATGCATGTTTGAGTTTGGATGAATATAGTTGAATATGTTTTCGATGTTCATATTTGGACTTTGAAGATTGCCTATATTACTAGAAATAGGTTGAATATGTATTAGATGTTCATAAACTAAGGTTGAATGTTCACAATTTTTCCTAGTTCTAGAAAATTTGGATTTCTTTGACCTTTGTCCCTTCTCCGATTTTTAGATTTTTTTTTCTGCTCAAATTTTGAAAAAACTTAATTCATTAAGTTAAAGTTGAGGTTTTAAGCTTCCAATGATATAAATTTCACCAAATTCCAACATCATTTGGTTAGTGCAATGCCCTCTCCAAAAGGACAATCAAACTAGAAATTTGATCCACTTTTTGAAACTCGTGCTAGCCAATTTTGTTTTGTAAAAGTCACATAGTTTGGGTCATGTTTTGCAAAAACTAAAAACTAAGTAGTTGCTCATTAGGGTCTAATTTGATATTTTGGAAAGTTTGAGGGCAATTTTGTGAATTTCAGACAAGGTCATGAATAAACCTACAAAACTGATAGAATTTAATCGATAGAGGAAAATCGATAATTTTGACAAACTCTAACAACTCTTTTACAAAATCTCAAAACAATAAGTTTTAAGAGAAAAAAAGGACCTTCTCTAGTAAAGATTCGAATTAACGTGACATCTTGAAATTTGAGCCCTATAAGGGATGAATGAATGTGAATTTCGTTAATGCATTTGTGGTTGATCTCACTTGAAATTGATCATTCCTGAGATACTAACCTTGAGGAGATAGGCTAATGAGGACAGAACTCATACGACTAAATGACTCGACTTGGGAAAACGACTTGACCGTGAGACTTGCGTGAGGGCGACCCTGTAGATAGGCAGGCCGATTCTAAGGACGACTAAAAGTCGATTCGTGGATAGAACATAATGGAATGACGGGTGATTCCGTTTACCGTTATCGAGCTCGTGAACGACCTTAGATCGATTGTCAGTAATCATGTACTTTGAAATAAGAATCTATCTTCCGTAATTTCATGCAGTCAAGGACGTCTATGCATCGAGATGTCTTGAACGTGGTTTGGCACGAGTCGGTCATGTGTGAATCCTCAAAGCCACCCGCCAGTCTAAGTTGTTACCAAAATGGCATTTGGCGAAATTGAGATGGCAAGAGAACTTAGGATTGGGCTTCGAATTATCGGAATGTCCTGGGACGGACTTTGGATGAAGCTACATCAAACAATGTCGACGAGTCGGTTAAGCGAGCAATTAGAAAATGGATTTTCGAACTGAAAAAGCAAGCCTATGAGGACGTGGGCCGGGCCAAATCAATGAGGGCCTTAGGCCCAAGGTGGACAACCACCATGGTGGGCCTAAGAAAAGCAAATGAGCCCATGCGGCCCAAACCATCTATTCATCTTTTAAGCCCATGGGCCAAATCTTAGACATTTTAAGCTCAATCAATTTCTAAGCCCACTTCTATTCATGGCCAAGCCCAATTCCTAGGCCCATCCACCAATTTCAGCCCGATGTTAGATTGGTAAATTGGTGCAAGGTGAAATGACTATTTTGCCCCCAAAAGCAAGTGGATAAGGGCAAAGGATGAGAGAGAAAATGATGATGTCATGCATGGAAACTTGAAGCCAGTCTTAAATGGCTTTAATGAGGCCTTCACATCCCTCACTTCACTCTCTCTCTCCCCTCATTCGGCTCTCCCTCGATGGAGCTCTATCTCTCTTCGTTCTCCTTCCTCCAGTTTTTGCTCCTGCAAACCTTCCTCCAAAGATCCAAGTTGATTGTTGGCTTCCCGAACGAATCAACTTTCGTGCCACCCACCATTGTCTTTAGAAGATCTATACCGTGCAGGGGGATTTGGCCATTCGCCGATCGGAGCTGCCGTTTGACCCGCCGTCCGACCAAAAGCCAATGGCAGTCCAACTGCCTGGAACAATTTTTGCTCCAACTGACCTTTCGTCAAATATCAGAGTTAAAAGTTATCTTTTTGTGAGAATCAGGCTACGCTTCACCCACCACCGCGAAGAAGACTTCAAGACCGTACCGTAGCACCCAACCACTCACCGGAACGATTCTCCAAACGTCCCGAAATCCGGCGAGAAGCCATCGGCCACCAGACTACCTGATTCTGCCCAGTTCTGCCTGGTTTGCGATTTTGGCATGTTTTCTCCCGTTTCGAACGAGCTTTCACCCATCCTAACCTCCAGCAACTCTCCCTTGACCCCCGGGTGTCGCCGGTTGCCAGCCATCCCCTTTGCCCGACAAAGCCATTCAACTCATTTTCTTCTCCGACAGTGCTGTTTTTCTAGATTTTCAAAAGGAGTCTGAGTTGTGGTTGCTGTGTTGAGCTTGGAACCACCTTAGATCATTGTTGTAGAAGTCCCAATGCATAGCCACTGTCGTCGCCACCGCGTCGGTGCCTCCGGCCTGCTTAACAGGTGAGTTTAGCTCATAATCCTTCAATTAGTGCCTAAACTTACTTAGGGTTGGTTTAGTTAAATTTAATTATAGTTTAGATGATTTAATTAAGTTGTATTAGCCCTAAGATAGGCAGTTAGATGGATGGATTAGATTGATTTAGCTTAATTTTACTTTATTAGCTTATGATGCTCATGTGGTTAATTGAGCATGTTTATCTTAATTGATTGGTTTCCTTAATTTAATCATTGTTTTAATGATTTTTTAATATAATTTATTATTTAGTGAATTTTGAAAATTTACTGTTCACACAACACTATTCACAAATTACTGTTCACGCGTACTGTTCACGAGTATTGTTCACCGAGTATTGTTCATCCATAAGTGAAAATTGGTCTATTTTTATGTGTGTTTATCCTATGAAGTGATTGGATGTGTTATAGCATAAACATCTACATGAATTGTATGTTTTCCACAAAGAGGGGAAAATGGATTGTTTGAGGGACATGGGAGATGGACCGCTTTTATGAAAATGTTGGTTGTGTTGAGAGAACCGATTAGTTGTGAGTCGGTAAAGAACTAAGTGTTACACGATAATGAAACTTCGCGTGAGCCACCTCTAGTACCTTATACCGTTGCTTATAGTAGTCAAGGTCTAAGTGCTATATGGTGACTTGAGTTTCATGGGAGCCACCTCTAGAAGCCTTGCAATGCATGGTATAGGGACTAAGTGCTACAAGATAGTGAGACTTCGTGTGAGTTATCTCTAGAATTTTATACTAGTGCTTTTCGTGGCCAAGAACTAAGTGCTACACGATAATGGAATTTCGTGGGAGCCACCTCTAGTACCTTGAGCTATTGCTTAATATAGTCGAGAACTAAGTTCTACATGACAACATGATTGCGTGGGAGCCACCTCTACTAACTTGAACTATAACTAATTAAGGTTAGGGACTAAGTGTCACACGATATTGGAACTTCGTGAGGAGAGGGCACCTCTAGAACCTTAAGCCCGGTATCAAGTATTGAGTGAGATAGTTGCGTCTTATTATGGGGTAAAATTGTGTGGCGCGATATGAGACGTATCATAATGATTTTACCTTATAATCGGGACGCGTGGGATATATTGATGTGTGATAGGTGACGCACTAATGTGCAAAAACACATGAGAATCATGGCATCATTGATTTCAGTCATGCATGAGTTGATCACCTTGTTCATGGCACGCACGCATGAATTGATAACGTGTAGGGTGTGGCAATGGCCAGGTGAGATGGCTTGTGACACGACTCGTATGTGATTGATGAACTGTATCATTTAATGGCCATGTGCATTGCGTGTGTTGTGCTGAATCCTAACGTGCAGGGTATGGCATACCGGGTAAGGTTGTATACGAACTGACTATTAATTGTTGGTTGTTAGTCGTAGTTTGTTTGAGAGGAGGTTCTACAGAGATATACCATGAGTTGAGTTGGTGTACTAATTGGGGCTTAAGGGTGGAACTCGCTGAGATTTATATCTCACTGGTTATTGAATAACCATTTTCAAGTCCCTAGTGTGAAGAGCTAGGAGCTTGAAGCGGAAGGGTTAGGAGTATAGGTGACTCAGTAGTTCTTTATGACATAGACCTTCTGTATAAGCTTGAAGTGTTTATAAAAGTGTATTTGATTTGAAATTTATTGTCCTGCTTTTCTATCCCATGTATATCGGTGTCAGGGGATTAGTTAATTCGCTTTCGCATGTGCAATAAAATAAAAAAGGGTCGGCGACGAGTCCTAGGAACGTTGCGAAATTCTATCGACCACCAAGGGTTGTGCGCATGCTAAAGGTTTGGGGCGTGACATTAATTTGATGTCATTTTCAATTTTTCCTGAATTTCTTAAAATTGGGTTAAGATCAAGTTCAAATTAGGGGTAGCCAGGCGATTTTGAAAATTTCCAGTATTTCAAGTCCAAATTTCAATCTCATTTGATAAGAAAGAGAGCTAAGAAGATATGAAGTAAAACAATATATATATTTATCAAAAGTGGAAGTTTTCCCTAATTTAAATATTTTGTTTTCAGTCCATGCAGAACTCTTTCTTTCTTTTTTTATCGAATAGTTTTCCTTAATCCAAATATAAAAAATCCACAAACAATTCCTTGGAAATGGTTTTTCATCAAACAAACAAACCCTTAATCTTTAATTTTTTTTTTTTTCAAACCCATTTAGAGCCACTAGGAAAAATGCAGTCGAGTTCTTCTACTTTAATAACGTTGTCCGTTTTTCGAATAATTTATTATGTGTTTTAAATAAACACAAACGTTTCGGTATCAAGATGAAGACGGCAAGAGAAAGTGATCGAATCACTATTATGCAAGTTTAGAGCGGTGCTGCTCTTGCTTTATCATGGGCACACCATTGCAAGTAATCATTTTGGCATTCATTTGAAATATGCAGAGAAATTGACAAGACATTGCCTTCTCTTTTGTAGCACTTTTAGTTGGTCATTTTGGTTCAGTATCCAACTAAGCAAAACATTTGTTCATTTACCTCTATGGCTTTTTTTTTTTTTTTTTTTTTTTTTTTTTTTTTTGGTGGGGGGGAGGTTATCTCAAAGAGAAAGTTTGAGAGTATGCTTTGATCTCTTAATACTTCTTTTTTGTAACAAATTTAGGCGAAATTGAGTCCTAAATTTTCAGCTTCTTATACTACCACAACATTGATGTGTCTCCTTGTGCGATCTTCATGCCACTGCTTTACACATTGCTACCTGATCATTGGCCTCCAAGGTCCAGCTAATTGCCGTTTTCTATGCAGTATTAGTCCTAGACATTGAATGAACTTTAGCAAATAGTGGAGTGGCCTTATCGTGGCTTTTCATGCATCAATAGTATGGAGAATGTTTTGCACAAAGATAATGGTAATAGTTATTCAATTTTAGGGTAGTGTCTATCCTGCGCTCGTGTTCTGCGTTATCTTTTGGTGTGTCCATAGATTCGGCCTGCTGTACACCACTCTTTTTAGCTTTTCGTTGCTCGTCAATTCGACACTCCTAAACTGGGCAAGCCTTTGCAAGAAACTCTATGCCAATTCCATTTTACGTTAATGTTAGGTCATGATATACGAAATATGTACTTGTACAATTTTTGCGGAGGAATATCTATAATGCACTCATGAAAAATTATTTGTTAGGGGCTATGTTCATCATTGCCTAGCTCTACTTCATTTTGTGGGGAAGGACAATGAAACAGCGCAAGCAAGTATCAGAGTGAAGGTTGAAGCACTAGCTAAGTACCGTGAGAAAGAAGATTTGGAGACGCGGCTTCATCCGCATGTAAATAGCGATAACCTGCAAGATTCGCACTAAGATTCATGAGTTGCCAAAGTAAACGAAATATTTCTTCCTTTGTCTCTAGATTTTGTTTTATATCCTTTTGTTGGGGACGAAATTTATCCGAAAGAGGAAGTTTGAATGTATACTCCGATCTCTCGATACTTCTTTCTTAACAAATTCATTGAGTTGCAAATTTTTAGCTCCTTACTGTCACGACATACGCTTTACGTCTAAAAGAAGAAAGACATATAGTTTTAAAGGTATTGCTTAAAATGCAGACCTACGACCATCTATTAGATGCGGACTCTCTCAAGCCCATACTTGATGCAATATCGAGATATTCAGTGTTAAATCAAACTGAGACTATAAGAATCTTCAAATGAGAAGTTGCAACTAGCTTATTGGGACCGGCTAGAAACCCAGTAATGCACAAAAGTATATCTTATTTTTTATGCAACTTGAAAATTTGAGGTGGGGGACTTGATTATAGTAATAAATCAACTAGTGTCATTTTGATATTTAAACTTGTTCATTTCAAGAAGATGTTTATTGGATAGTTTGCATTGATTTTAAATTTATTCACTAATATGTGAGGTGATCATGCCGATGTAAAATCATTAAGATAACAATCAGCAACTAATAAAGGAATAAATAAATTGCAAGGAAAAACAAGATCTAACACTAAGAAATAAGAAAAATGCCATTTCTAATTAGGCTAAAGGGAAAGAACAATCAACATATCAAAGTGCACAATCAAGTGATAATCGAAATAAATACTCAAATAACGACCTAACATATTTTCTAGAAACAAAACCTTATTGTAGAGCCCTAAGAGTTTGTTCAATTTTAAGTACAATTTTTTTCAAATGTTTTCTCAAAAACTAATTTCCGACTTTTTTCATAATTTTAGAAAAAATAATTATTTTCGGCATTTTTAAATTTTTAAATTTGAAAACTATATATTTCATATAAAAATATGGACCTCGAGCTGGAACATGGATCGAGGTTCAGGCTCTAGTCTGGGTTATGGACACAGAAATGGGCTTTTTACACCAAGCCCTTCCTTAGAGTTAAACCAGCCGAGTGCTAAGTTAAGCCCAAAGCCCGTATCATGGCTGAATCTGACTCAAACTTCAGTAGAGTTAAACCCAAACTCATCTATACAAAGGGCCATAATCCAAACTTTCAAAATGAAATGAGCCTAGACTTGCTACACCAACTAGAATTTAACATCAAATAAAACAATTCAAGCCCAACAATCTAAATAAACCTCAATCCAGCAAAATTAGTCTAAGCCCCCACTTACCGTGCATGCACTACCTACCATCATTTTATGAGGACGCAAATCAAGGGCACACAAAGCTTCGACATTGGAACACAAATGCCTTATGTCACGATAAAAGTACATACGTTCATCACCAGACCTCCATTGCTGACTACTTCCGATCATCGAAACCACCATCCATCGACATCCATTGGGTTGGCCTACCTCCAACCAAGCCCCTTTCTTCTTCTTCTTCTTCTTGTTCTTCTTTAATAATAATAATTATTATTATTTAAATGATTTTCTTTAGTAAATTTTCATAAATACTATTACTACTAAAGAAAATGCTCCTAATGTCTATATGCTATGCAAATTTAATGAAAATTATTTGTTTAAGGGTTAAAAAATTAATTTTTAATATTTTATGCAACTAAACCCTGAATAAACACCCGAAATTCTTGTACCAATACTTATTATACTACAGCGTTGATGTGTCTCTTGGCCAATATCGAATGTGCGATCTCTATGTTGCTGCTGAACACAATGTTGCCACTGATCATTATTCGTAGTTTCTATGTAGTACATATTTTAGACATTGAATGAACTTTAGCAAATAGTGAAGTGACCTTGTTATGGCTCTTTGTGCATCCATAGTATGGGGAGTACTTTGCACAAACATAATGGCGAGAGTTATTCAATTTAAAGGTGTTATGTGTTATGCACTCATGATCTGCGTTATTTTATGTTGTGTCCACAGAGAAAGCTCGCTCTACACCACTTTCTTAGCCTTTTCTTGCTCGATAATGATGACACTCCTAAGCTGTGCGCTACTTCGTGAAAAACTCTATGTCAGTTCCATTTTATGGTAAGGTTAGATTAGGATATTCAAAATACGAAGTTGTACAATTTCTACGAAGGACTGTCTATAAATTTGTAATGATGCATTCACTGAGATTTCTTTATTTCTTTTAAAATTTTAGATTGATGGGGCTTGTGTTTATCATTGCGGATGCTCTACTTTGTCCCATGGGGTGAGAGGGAAGCAGAGCAAATGAGAATTATTATGGAGGTTGAAGTAGTAGCCAACTACCGCAAGCAAGAAGATTCAGAGACGCAGCTTCATCCACACGCAAATAATGAAACCAACAAGATCAACATAGAGAATCATGAGTTGCCCAAGTTAGCAAAACATTTCTTCTTTTGCATCAATGTTGTATTTTATATCATTTTACAAGAGGGCGAAATATATCTTAAAGAGGAAGTTTGAGAGTACGCTTCGATCTCCCGATGCTTCTTTCATAACAAATTCAGGTGAAACTAAACCCTATATTTTTAGTTCCTTACACCACCACAACCCTAATGTGTCTCATGGAAAGCATCAAATGTGCAATCTCCATGCAATTGCTGAACACAATGTTGTTATTCGGTCATTGATCTTCGAGATTCGGCCGATCGTTGTTTTTTATGCTATACGTGTTCTAAACAATGAATTGTAGCAAATAGTGGGGTAGCTTTATTGTGGCTCTTTGTGCATTAATTGTATGGGGAATGTTTTGCACAAAGGTACTAATTATTAGTTATTCAATTTCAGGGTGATTGACGGTTGCACTTGCGTTTTGCGTCATTTGTTAGTGTGTCTACAAAAAAAGCCTGCTCTACACCAGTCTCTTTAGCCATTTGTTGCTCATCATGTCGACACTCCTACATTGGGGACTCCTCTGCGAGAAACTCTATTTCAATTCCATTTTATAGTAACGTTAGGTTAGGATATACAAAATGCAAAGTAAAACAATTTTTGCTGAGGACCGTCTATAAATGGCAATGATGCATTCGCTAAGATTTTTTTGTTTCCTTTCAAATTTCAGACGGGTGGGGGTCGTGTTCATCATTGCTAGGCTCTACTTCGTCCGGCGGGGCATGGGGCAAGGAAGCAAAAAAAAAGGAAAAATCACTATGGAGGTTGAAGAACTAGCCAAGTACCATGAGAAAAAGATTCGCAAACGTGGCACTATGCAGATAGTGAAAGCCAACAAGATTCACACTGTGATTCATGAGTGGCCTAAGTAAGTGAAACATTTCTTCTTTTCCTCTATAATTGTATTTATATCCTCTTCTTTTTTTTGGTGAAATTTATCTCAAAGAGGAAGTTTGAGAGTTCGCTTCGATGCTTCGATGCTTCGATTTTTTGATACTTCCTTTGTAACAAATTCAGGTGAAATTTAGCACTAAATTTTTGGCTTCTTAAACTATCACAACATTGATGGGTCTCATGGCCTGCATTGAATGTGCAATCTCCGTGTTGTTGCTGAAGAGCATCCATTTCGTGTCCATGTGACAAAATAAGATAGAATATATTGCGAGTCCCTCTAGCTCATTATTCTAGAAGGATTCCCACTTGAGATCATCGTGCTGGTGGATAGGCGAGCTCAAGCTCGCCTAGCCAAGGCGAGGCCAAGCCTTGCCGGAGGCGAGCCCAAGCCTTGCCAGCCAGCTCGAGGTTGGCCTCGCCTTTACTGGGCAAGGCCAAACCTCGCCAAGGGTCGCGGCAGCTCCGGCGAGGTCGTTGGTCCTCAACAGCCGGTTGCCGACCATGACCAAGGTCAGTGACCAACCAAAGAAAAAAGAAGAAGAAAAGAAAGAGAAGGAAAAAATAGGAGAGAGAAAAATTATTCTCGGAAATGTTCCCGGGAACAAGGAACAAGTTTTTCTTGTTTCTTATTTGTGTTCAGGGAACAAAAATTTATTTTTTTGTTCTCGGGAATAAAAGTGTAAACAAACATATTTATGTTCCTTTTTTTATTCTTCGGAATAAAAAAAACAGAAATTGTGTTCCGGGGAATAAAAAAAGAACACAAACAAATAGGCCCTTACCAAACGGATTTCTTGTTTTTTTTTTTTTTTTGTCGGGGAACAAAGGAACAAAAATTGGGAGAAATAGAAACGTTATCATGTAGACCCTAAATGGCTGGACCTCGACACCTTGTCCCATAAATTCTTGTTTAATGAGTCTTGGTTTAATGGGTTAGTGAAATTTAATCTCATGAGCTATGTGAATTGGGCCAGGAACTACAAAAGCCCACTCTTTGTTTCTTTTCTTTATTTTTTTTGTACTTTTACAAAAACAAACACTTGAATTTTTTATAAAAATTCAAGCACCAACATGAAACTCTGATTTTCATGTAACTTCTACTCAGAATCCTTGCCTAGAGTGACAAATGAAGGTCGGTGATGGCTTAGGATGATAAAGGATTGTCGATTTTTGTTGGAAAAATGAGAGAAGATCGAGTGAGTTTTTTGTGTTCTCTTCACAAGGGCGTGAATTGTGTGTGTACAGTAGGGGTGATCGAATCCAAGGTAGGTAGGGTCTAGACTTGGATCTTGTACCCAACAGTGTTATGACCGGTTTCTCTTTTCTGGACGCTATACCCGACCCTGTTTGTATTGGATCCTGTATCCGATCTACCCTGTTTTTCCAATCCGGTTCCAGAGTCAACCTTGTTTCCACTGGAACCTGTTTTGCAATCTCCCGATATCTTATACAACTTCGAATTTTATATTAATACACGAGAAAATAACATAATCTTCCCAATTTGTATTGAAACATTAAGCACTTATAATAAATAAATACATGAACTTTTTTACTAAACGAAAAATTAAGGATCTACAAGGCTAATTATAATAAATAAAATCTTAAGGTAAAGAATTAGCATTAAACATGAGTATAATAATAGTCTTATTCCCACAAATACTACATGAAACTACTCATTTATACAAGCATAACTCCTCCTATAAAAGAGAAATTAGGCAAGCCAATCCATGTAAGTGGCGACGAACACCGTCCGTCCATCGGATGGTTCGAGAGGGAGCCGGTGAGGGAGGGAAGCAAGTGAGGAAGATGAATGATAAATGAGGAGTGTCGTGTGTGTTTGAAAGAGTCAAGAGGAAAAACTTCAAGTGATTGTGAGAGTAAGAATAGAAATCGGGGAAAAAAAAGGTTTAAGACCTCTACTTACAAAACCGGTTTGGGAACCGATTCCAAAACCGGTCCAGGTACCAGTTTCTAGGTGGGTAATCACTTGGAACCTGTTCCCGGAGAGGTTTAAACTGGTTCCGAATTTTGGGAACCGATTCCCAATCCTATTTTTCTAGTGGGCCGGTCCGGGAACCGAGTATATCCAGTCCGGTTGTACACCTCTAGTGTACAGAAAATGGAGTTGGTGATTAAAAAGGAAGGACAAGAGAGAAAAATGTTTTGGCTTTGAGCTTAACTTTCATTGCTTAGGGGTGCATAATGCAAGAGAATCATTTCAATCTTAGTTGTTGATAGATTTGAGAGGAATATTCTCAATCCCGATGTGGTTTAGCCAATCAATTGAAGACGTTTAAAATTGATGAGTTGGGCATGTAGAGAATAGTGAGGATTTGGGCCAATTAAAGGATGCTAAGTGGCATAGAAATTACGGTTTTTGGGGGCCGCGGGGGAGGGGGGAGCTTGTCTTTGGGCGCCGATTATGGGCTTGGTTGGCCGGGCCCAGGTTCTCATGGACGTCCCTTAAGTTCAATAATTGCCTTGCGTGGTTAGTAGGTCGTGAAATTATATTAAATGGGCCCCGTCTGAATACAAAAAGTCCAAGTTAACTTTCCCGTCAAAGTCAATCAGTGATTTTCAACGATGGTCTCAAAGTTCATGGGCTCCCGAAAATCGGGCTTAAGGTCTTTAAACTTTATTGTCCCTAGATCAAATGTGCAGAATTGTAGAAAATAATGACAAGACGATGAAACGATGGTGCTTTCTATCAAAGATCAAATTTCTCGGTTTAATCGAAAAAAGTCAACTTTTGACCTATGCATGAAAATTTGAAATTTGAGATCCTAAATCTATATGCAGAGATGGAAGGGCAAAGACATCCATATGCAGTGCTACAATATCTCTGTATATATAAAGGTTGACTTTCTTGGTTTAACTTAAAAAGTCAATCGAAAAGTCGACTTTTCAATTTATTGGCAAATGATTTAACAAAATGCGATTTAAATCCTAACGAAATATGTAGATAGGATGATAAAAGAAATAGGGTTATTTAGGCCTTTATTTTGTGATGCAACTATTACCAAGATGAGGAACATTGGTTCATTTCTTTTATCTCAAACACGTGAAATTTTATAATTTACTCGACTTGAGTGTTTCTATAGATAATATGAAGTATATTGCAAAATTAATACAAACTGCAGATACATAACATACCAAGACAGGGAGCTATAAGATATTCGAGAAAACCGATTTAGACAAGAAAACATTTGATTAGATAATTATTTCTGAAATGACAAGCGATATTCAATTCTGTAGCTAAAAAACAGGCGAATCCCCTTGCTTAGCCGTTTTGAGCGTTTTGTTTCCATTTCATTCGATCCAGTCAAGTGTCAACTATGCGCATATTAATATAAATGCACTTTCCAATCGAATTCCAAGGTGGACTTACTCTACTGGTCGAGAAATTAAAATTGCCATGGAATAAAGACTCGTAAACTTTCATAGGAATCAAATCCAAGAGTTGCAATTCAAATTGTTATTGCAGAATCCAGAGCAAAATGTTCTACTCTTCCTCATCATTTCACTTGGAGAATCAGCCGACCTCTCCTTTATATCATATATGCTTTTGTCAAGAATGAAAATTCCTCAAGTGGGTTTACAACAAAAATACAAAAAGAAAGTTTTTATTTTGGACAACGAATACCCAAATGTCAGGTGTCCATCTTTGTCTCACATCTCCCTCCCATAAGGAATAAAGTTAAGGCACGTCTCTTAAAGAATCACCACAAGCGTATGCCTATAAAAGAAGAAACTTGGGAACGAAACTATCATATTTCTGATTGACTTAAGTTTTCCTAACTCGCTTGACATTCTTCATACCTTCTCCCTGAAAATGTCAAGATTCCCTCTTAATCTCCAATACTCTCTATCAAAAATACCATCGTTCAAGCTGTTGGTAATATGCTTTCGATCCTTCCCCCAAGGATCAACCTTTCAACTTTATACTTAGCCAGATGAAAATCGCGTCTTCGGAGGAAGTCTGCTCAAACAGGAATATTTACCTCAATCGAAAAAAATTTCACATCTAAATCGATGATTTGCCCTAAGGAGATGTACATCACCAAAAAATCGTTATAGAACACACTGGCGTGTGTGATTCTTGTGCCTTCCGATCCCCAAACAGAACGTATCCTCTTTTCCATTTTGACAACAATGGCCCAACAAACATAACAAGTTTACTGTTAAGACAAGACCTTTGGAATAATCAGCAAGCACACAATCGTGAAAGGTTTCCCACCTAAGGAATAGGCCGATGACGAGCGTTTCAACAATTTGAGCGGCAAAGTTGTTGAACGACTTATCTTGAGTCACAAGAATAAACTTAATGGACTGCTGAGCATATTTTAGTACACATGAATAACTTGATCGCTAACGAAGCGATCCTTCACTTATTACATGTTTGATTGAATGATTATCAACTAGACTTAAAAGAGGAAATGATTTACGCATAAATTGCATATCTTATTAGTGTTGATTTAATCACCGAACGATATGCTAATGTATGCGTAGGTTGCATGTCAGATTAATGTTTGAGTTGATAATTGAGTGATTGTACGCGTGTTCTAACCCTATGACATGACCCCTCTTATCTGTGTTTGTGTTCCCGAGAAAGATAGGTCAAAAGTAGACCGGAAAACCAAAGCTTTGGACCGAGCCTGACGGCTAGGCGCTCGCCTGGAATGAGTTGGGTGCCCGGGAAATGACCCGAGAGCTCTCCAGGTTCCTGCCCGAGAACCGACCCAAAAGTGGCCGGGCACCCATCACCTTGCCTGGCTTACGGCCCAGGAGCCTGGGCTTTCGCGATCGGCTACTCGGGCCGCTTCGGACGCTCGCCCAACGCATCCTTGGATCTATTCCTCATCCCCAGGTTTGATCCGACTCCGATTGTGGAAAGAAATCAAGCCACAGAACAACCACCAACGACCCATAACCTGGAAAATGAGTCTAAGGAGGTCATTCGTAATCAAGTCCTGGATCCGATGATCATAAAGTTACTCAATAGATTTGTATCCTGGGTCTAGGTAAGAATATCTCTCCTACATTAAGACCTTGAACTTATCAGGTTCCTAATCGACTTTGGAATAGGCTGATGTTGACTCCAAATATAGAGGACCCACGGAACTTACTCTTTGGATTTCGGAGAGCCCCAATAGGTCTGGACCCAATTCGACCAAAAAGAGAGCACATTCCTAGACATTGCGAATCCAATGACAAACCTATGAAATTGTTCTCCCACGTTCAATTTGGTGCACCCTTTTTTTCCCAAAAGAATCTTCAAATTAAATTTCTTTCTAAGAGATTTGTCTGGATTCTTACTCGAATCTAATGCAAAAAGTCTTGATTCGTTGACATTCACCAAAACACTTGCTGGTTTGAGTAAACTGTCCAATGAACTTAATCTCGTATGATAATTTTAGTACAAAAGATCCACTGAATGGCTTAGCTTTTAACTTCTTGTGTCAACTATGCGCATATTAATATAAATGCACTTTCCAATCGAATTCCAAGGTGGACTTACTCTACTGGTCGAGAAATTAAAATTGCCATGGAATACAGACTCGTAAACTTTCATAGGAATCAAATCCAAGTGTTGCAATTCAAATTGTCATTGCAGAATCCGGAGCAAAGGTTCTACTCTTCCTCATCATTTCACTCGGAGAATCAGCCGACCTCTCCTTTATATCCTATATGCTTTTGTCAAGAATGAAAATTCCGACCTCTCCTTTATATCATATATGCTTTTGTCAAGAATGAAAATTCCTCAAGTGGGTTTACAACAAAAATACAAGAAGAAAGTGTTTATTTTAGACAACGAATACCCAAATGTCAGGTGTCCATCTTTGTCTCACATCTCCCTCCCATAAGGAATAAAGTTAAGGCACGTCTCTTAAAGAATCACCACAAACGTATGCCTATAAAAGAAGAAACTTGGGAACGAAACCATCATGTTTCTGATTGACTTAAGTTTTCCTAACTTGCTTGACATTCTTCATACCTACTCCCTGAAAATGTCAAGATTCCGTCTTAATCTCCGTCTATCAAAAATACCATCGTTCAAGCTAGGCAAACGGAGCCTATCCAAGGACACTAGCCAGAGACCTGCCGCTGCGCCGATAATTTATCGACCTAACACTGAGGAAATGAGACGGGTGTTTGATAAGTTCGATGCCAACGGAGACGGAAGATCACGAAGGAGGAGTACAAGCTGGCGATGGGGGCCCTGTGCCAGGGAATCAGCGATCACGAAGCGACCGAGGCGTTCTCGGTGATGGATGCCGACAAGGACGGGTTTGTGGACTTCAAGGAGTTTCTGGAGGTGCACCACGGCAGGAGGGGCGAGATAAAGAGCTGCGACATCGAGGGCGCATTCCGAGTGTATGACCAGGACGGGGACGGGCAAATCGGGTTTGTGGACTTCAAGGAGTTTCTGGAGGTGCACCACGGCAGGAGGGGCGAGATAAAGAGCTGCGACATCGAGGGCGCATTCCGAGTGTATGACCAGGACGGGGACGGGCAAATCAGTGCGGAGGAGCTGTGGGAGGTGATGAAGAGGCTGGGCGAGAAGTGCAGCCTGGAGGATTGCAGGAGGATGGTCCGTGGGGTGGACACCGACGGCGACGGCAGCGTCAGCATGGACGAGTTCACGAACATGATGACTCGTGCCATGAAGCAGTGCTAGCTAAATCGCTGAGCGGTCAAGGTTTACAGTTTTTTTTTTAAATGGAACGTGTACTGATCGTAAGCCGGACATACAGAGGATAATAAGTATGTTAACTTATAACCACACCGTGGTTAATTTGGTGACATAGTAGGTTCCTGTGCTTTTGTTGTTTGGATCCCAGATGGTACCTTTATTAGGCGGTCAGTAATCGCAATTCGAATCATTGTATCGCATGATTTTAAGAGCAAAAAGCACATAAGCGTCATGCTCAATTGCTGAAAAGTCATTTTCTATATGGATAAATCTGATGAATGGCAAGTTAATTTCAAACTCATTAATTTAGAGAATTGGCTCTCTTTTCTTTTTTTTTTTTTTTGATAACAAGGCCAAGGGAGCAAACCACACTAGGTGTTCTCATAGGGTTTTGCACTCACAACGGAGTCTTATGCACTCATGATAACTTGAGATTGGTAATGTGAGATTTTGTGAAATTATAGCCGATTGTCTTTAAAGTTTAAGATATTAGATGAAAGCGTGATGTATTATTTAATATCTTAATACTTTCCATCACACTTAGTTTAGTCTTTTACTTAGTATTAAATGTGAAAATTTGAATAGGAAGGCAAAAACCTCTAGCTCTTATATTATGTGAGATTTTATGAAATCAAAGTCGATTGTTTTAAATAGTTTAAGTTATTAGATGAAATAGTCATTTATTATTTAATGTTCTAATAGGTAAGTCGGTGATCCCATCCTCCCATGATGATAGAGGCTGGATGGATGGCTCCGTTCGGATTGTTGGCTGGTGTGTCGGCCATGCTTTTGTGTTGGAGGTTGCGGGCTGTGAAGACTAAAGCTACATAAATCAGCCCAGAGCCCACGTATGCATCAGTGAAACTCAATAAATAGACATCTTACATGTGAAAGTGAGGATGCGGATCATCGACAATATGACAGGACTCAAGAATACAACAAAATTGACCTTAAACGTTAAACAATTCATATGAACAATTGATACATTGTAAATCGATTCTTTTTTTACTAGTTGCTTCACAAATATCCTAAGGAACAAACTCCAAATTAAATATATGTAGAAATAGGATAATAGAACAAACCATAACGGAAAAAAAAAAGTTTTGAGATTCCAGCTCCACATATGAGTGCGGAAGGGGCTGTGAGTGTTCTTTCTCTCAGACGTTCTCTACTTTATCAAGCCAACTTATACTTTTCTTGCACAACGCTTACCCTCTCTTACTATATATCTCGAAACAAGAACCTCTACAGTGATTAAGCATTTGACTGAGATAATTTTATAATTTTCAATATACCAATTGTTTGGGAAAAGTGTTGTAAAAGTTTTAAACATTTTGTATTTATACCAATTTAGTCCTAAATCTTTTATTGGTACTAATTCAGTTCTAAATCTCTTCACTTGGTGCCAATTTAGTCAGAAACATTTTATTGGTATCAATTTAATCCTAAAACTTTTGACATGATATCAATTTAGTCATAAATTTTTTGATCTAATGCTAATTCAGTCATTCAAACTAATTTTGGGTGAAGTCGCCCAGCCAAGCAATCAGTTGGAGGAAAAAGGAGGGGAAAAAAGAAAAGGAAAAAGAAAAGAAATAAATTAATGAATAATTTTCTCTTATCTTCACAAAAGAATCAATAAATAATTTGAAAAAAATATTAAAATATTATTAAAAATTGTTAACGTCAACACCGGTTATGCCACATGAGTTGACTGACATCTACGTCATCAATATTAGGAAAAAATTAGCCAGAAGGGTTGAATTAGCACTAAATCAAAAGGTTGATGACTAAATGGACACAAGATCAAAAGTTCTAGAACTAAATTGATACCAATAAAAAAGTTTAGGACTAAATTTGCACCAAATAAAAATATTTACAACTGAATTAGCACTAATAAAAGATTTAGGAATAAATTAACACAAATACAAAAGGTTTATAACTCTTCGACACTTTTCTCTAATTATTTCTATGTTATGCGTAATCACTATTTTGAAAATTGAATCATTCCACATTAAGTATACATAGTAAAGCTTCTGAAAGCAATAATTGACACGACCTCCTATACATGGTTTAGTTTTAATGCTAGAAATCAAATTTTCATGAGAGAGGATGCATCAAGCATCTTTCTGTGGAAAACACCATCTCTCTTTCTTTAATCCCTTTCTCCGACTGTGCTCGGAGGCGGCGCAATCCGGTTAGACTGGTCAAGCTCTTCCTTAGTCAGCTTTCGTCTTTATTGGGGGCTAATTCGCCAGATGTCTCAACCCCATTTGCCCAATGACAATGAAAATATATTTCAACCCATGTGATTGACAACCCTAATTCACGTGGCGGAAAGCCACATTTCTACTTAATCTACTCCCCGGCCATGTTGCTTTCGGTCACTCGATCAACCCACTCCTTTTGTCCTGCCTTGATCATGGGGACTTTCTTTAATTGGGGGATCAAAAGTGAGTGCCTTGTCCAGTTCATTCTCTGCATCTTAAGCAAGAAGTGGGTGGTGCACGAGAGTCTCGCTTCCCTCATTGGATTCGCCTGAAAAATCGCTATATCGATTATGAAACTTTAATGTTGAAGTGCATGTGTAAGTTGTATTATAATATTCCCTATGAGAGATTTGATGTATTATGCAGTTAATATTCCCGTCGGTCTCTAATTTATTGGCTTAAGAAGTTTTCTAGTGTCTGTGAGCTTAACTAGTAAGTCGATGGGTCTTCAGTAATTCCCAGATAAAAAAGTATTGAGATTCTATTGTATGTCCTAAGTAAGTGACAGAGCCATGCAATAATTATAAGTGAGACCCTCCAATGTGTATTGGCTTTGGCGAATAAATTGAGTTTTTGCTGTCCATCCGAGTATCTAGCACTAAGTGATTATCAATACTAAGAAAAATTTTAACGCATTGAGAAATTACTCTCACTTAGACCATTCCATGTTTTTCAACACGAAACTATATAGGTGAATCCTCTCACTCTCTACGTATTGAAAAATTACTCACTCAGACCATTCCATGTTTTTCAATACGAAACTATATAGGTGAATCCTCTCTCTCTCTACACATTGAGAAATTTCTCACTTAGACCATTCCATGTTTTTCAACATGAAACTATATAGGTGAATCCTCTCTCTCTACGTGTGCGGGGGTGTGCATGCCAGAGTGTGTGAAGTTGCAATCTAATATGATGACACTATATTGGTCATTGCCTTTGGCTAGTGATCTCCTCCGCATAAGCGACACGTTAGTGGTCACGAACCTCTAGTGTTGTTGATGGAAAATCTCTCTCCCTCCCCCACCAACACCGACGAAATTGGTGGTGGTCCTATTGCAAGTAGATATTTGGGATTCAATTTTGTGTGTGATTTTTCTTAGAGTGTGAGATTATATAATGTAGTGTGGTAGAATTCTTAACTCATCATTAGGAGAAAGGACGCCAAAAGTGTCATAACTTTTATATGTTATTCATTGAGTTCCTTTTTTTTTTTCAATCAACAATGTCACAACTTATATATGTCGCTCACTTAAGAACCATGACTTCTTAATCCATCACTTGAGTGCCATTAGTTTTTTAAAATGTTTACCACAAGTGCTACGTTACGTCGGATTTTTGACACTTGGGTGAAATTTTTAAAAAAGTTATAACACTCAACTAATCAATTGAAAGGGGAAAAGTACCAAAAAAGTTTTAAATCTATTGCATTAGTACCAATTCAGTCATAAACCTTTTACTATTGATACAAATTCAGTCCATCCGGCCAATTTTGGCCAGCCGACGCTAACGTGGATGTCGGTTGGTGGCCGGATGCTGATGTGGCAATTTTTATGATTTTTTAATTATTTTTTCGAATTTATTATTAATTTTTTTCTTTTTCCTTTTCTTTTTATGTCTTCTTCCTTGCGTTGGCCGGCGAGGCCGCGACCCTCGCCGACTCGCCTGGCCTCTCCTAGGGCCGCGGTCGAGGCTAGCCTCGCCCCAAATTGGCCACCGGTGAGGCGGCTTTGCCCGGATCTGGGTGAGGCCAACCTTGCCCGCGTGGCCTTGGGTGAGGCCGAGCGGCCCTCGCCAGCCGCTGACAAGGGTCGCGGCCCTCACTCGGCCTCGCCCAAGGCTGCGGGTGAGGCGGCTTAGCCTAGATCTAGGCGAGGCCGGGCGAGGGCTGCTCCCCTCACCTAGGGCCGCGGTCGAGACAGAAAAAAAATTAAAAATTAAAAATAATTAAAAAATCATAAAAATTTCCACGTCGGCGCCCGACCATCGGCCAACATCCACGTTAACGTCGTCCGGATGGAATGAATTGGTACCAATAATAAAAGGTTTAGGACTGAATTGGTTTAATTGAAATGTTTAAGATTAAATTAGTACTAATGTAATAGGTTTAGGACTTTTTTGGTACTTTCCCCCAATTGAAAGCTATAGGACTCAAATAAACTTTTTTTTGAAGTCATGGTAGTAAAGTGGCTGAAAAAAATGTTATGGCATTTAAGTAAGCACCATATAAAAGTTATAATACTTGTGATTGGTGAGAAAACCTTTTAATAAATTCTGAATTTGACAAACCTTCATTGGTTATCTTGAATCTGATAAATGCATAGATGTATCTTCTTTCGAGAATTACTCATGAAAAGAAGTTTATTCAAATTCAATATACTGTTGTTTGAATATCGCGGCCATGAAGAGAAGTCTAAATCTTCAAGATATTCAGACTATCTAATGTTGCTCAAATGCCGTTGCGGAAGATAATTACGTTGGATATCATCTTGCAATAACATGGACATCAACAATATGGATATCGACAATGCTTGTCTATGGAGATCGTCAAAATCGTCAAATATCTTAAGAGTCTACTAGAGCTGGACAATATAAGAATCTAAAATTTACATGATATGTATGTATGTGTGTGTATATATGTGTATTCATACGCAGGCCTCATTGATTTTAATTACACAGCTTGTAATTTGGCTATGATTTCTATATAAAATGCAACAATTAATCTTAAATCTTAAGAATAGTTTTGCATTGAAATTTTGTAAGCCAATTGGCTTTGTAAAAAGAAGATATCGAACTTCTAAGCAAGACATCCATATTAATTGACAATCATTACGAAGACAAGTTGCTTTGCTGAATTGAAGAACTCTACTTATGGAAACTAGAACTTTGCTTGTATGTTAGACCAAATTAATGGGGGTTTAAATCTTATCTCTCAATGGCTACTGAATTATCTCTGAAGATTGTCTAATGTGTGGAATGGAAGCGAAGGAGTATAAAGGGAGAACAAGGTGCCGAAGAGCAAAGTGAGGTCCAGAATTATTCCAAAATGCAAGAGAACTCGACATTTATGCTTTTTTTTAGCTACAAAAATTATAATCCTTGAGAGGCATTGAAAAGAGATTGAGCAAGACAGAAAGGCCTATCATTTACTTGAAGACTATCACTCACTTGTGTAACCTCTTATTGAATGACTAGTGAAATCCAGTTAGTAGCCTATCAGTGTGAGAGATTGTTAGCTTACTCTACAACAGAACCACTATGAGTTTTATGTGCAATTTTCTCTATTTCTAATCTCTTGTTTGCTATTTTCGATAGACTTTTTCATACTAGTGATCATTATGTCACTATCAATATTTAGACTTTGACTCTTGTGCACCAGTGATCGTTAGTATTCACACTCAGATTTCACTTGAGTCTAACAATTCTCATCTTGATTGTTTTTATTTCCACTTTAGACTGTCAATTACTTTTAAAAATTATCTATTTACCTCCTTCTAGGTGATACTGCTAGCTCCAATAGTGATGTCCTTACCCCCTCTTTATTATTTAATTGTTGATGTATCAACAATTTCGATTGATAAATAGATATATCAATTCACCGTTCAAATTTCAAATGGAGAGAGACTCAATCTTGTTTTGGGTGTATTCTCACAATTTACACCGATGAAAGATTTTCACTCGTGATGACTACCCTCACCTAAAGAGAGCTATTCATGATATCAAGCATGTTTGAATTTACTTTTACCTTTCTATTTTTTGCTTAATCTATATCGTATGGTGCACTCCTTTCGATTTTTTAATCTAAAACATCATCAGCTCCTGACATAAACGGCGAGTTCTGCAGTGGTACGTAAATGGTAACATCGGGCACGGTGGCGTGCCACCATGACATAATCGAAAATCGTTTATAGAGTCGATTGAAATCCCAATTTCTAAGAGATTACCAGCATCTCCCACGTCTAGCTTAATACAGATACACCAAAATATCAATTCCACAAGCCAATTGGATCTAGAAGATTTATACAAGGGGAACTTCTACATTTTTGTGCCCCAATGGACGACAAAGTTATTGTGGGTGTCATAAGCCATCCGATCTGAATGTCAGCCTTTAGATGCGATTCATGTACTAAACTGAATCTGGAACATTAAATATGATAGGCTTGATATCAGTCTTTCGTGAGTTTCACCATATTCAACAATTCAAATTTAATTTAATATATTTAAGTTCAATGAAATAACTTTTCCTAATGAACACATCCATATGTATACTCATCTAAAACAACAAACGTATAAAAAGAAAAAGAAAATTGGATGCAAAGGATAATCCTCAAGGGAGCACAGTTAATTGGGCATGCAAAGTGCTTTGCATCAGGATTGCCTACAAAAGCCAAATGTCCGAATTTAATCGGTTTATGCGGCTTATAGGATGTTTCACGCTCCAGATAATAAGGTCTCAATGCATACCTCCGTGTATTATAAAACAAAAAAGAAAATAATAGTAAATAAGGAACAAAACCTGAAGATTTTAAGGGAATTATTAAGGCAGAGGCAAAAAGAAAAGAGAGAGAGAGAGATGCATGTGGGATAGCCATGGCTTTCCCCTTGCTATGAACATGGAAGAGAAAACCATGTGGGGTAGAGCATGAGGTAGTGTTAGGAAAAGGGAATCTCATTGTCTCCTTGGAAAAGAATACATTTCATGGATGTATGTGACGGCAACCACCACGTTCGATGTGGAAAAACATGTTGTGCGAAGTGAGCTCGATCCATAAAGTTCAGTTCTCTGCGCTAATTGATCACGGATTAGTTTGACTGGCACTTTGACTTGGAACGTAATCAGGAGTCAATGAGCTGGCTGTGGCCATAGATCGGAGGAACACGTGGTTTCCAAGTTTGCTTTCGGGAACTTTTGTTGCCCCTCGAAGTAACATGCTCTTGTTTCGTTGGACATTGTGTGGAAGTAGTGGAAGGTCACTCTAGGGTTAGAGCATGTGTGATTATTCAAATTGGAGCGACCATTATTATGTTAGTTCGAGTATGCTTAACAAAGGTACTACGTTCCAAGGGGTTTATTTTGGAAAAGAAAAGGAGCTCTCTTTCTAATTATGAGAAGAATTTGGTGAAAGAGTGCCTCAAAGACACTGATTAAATAACTAACTAAAGGAGCTTTACAATTTATAATGCATTTGTTGTCATATTTGACCTCGTGTTTTGCACAATGAATATTTTGAGCTTTAGGGTCCGTTTGTTTCGCGGAAAACAACTTCCGGGAAAATATTTTCCAGAATTTCCGGTGTTCGGATGGTGGAAAATAGATGGTCAAAGAAAATATTTTCCATTTGGAAAATCTTCTCATAAGATTGTGGAAAATGATTTCCTCTTTTCTTATGCCCTCTTTCTCACGAAACCTAGGGTTTCGATCTCATCTCCTCCTCCTTCGACACCAACGATCAGTAGCGGCAGAGCATCCCCTCATTCGATTGTGTTGGATCTCTACCCTCATGAAGCCCTGGGTTTATGATCTCGTCCTCCTCCTCCTTCGATGCGGATGATTAGCGGTGGCTAGACCCGTTAAACGGGTGGGTCGGGTCGGGTTTGGGTCGGGTCATAAATGGTCCGACCCAAAGTGACCCATTTAACCCGTTTATAACCCATTTATTACAGTGCAAATTTTTTGACCCATACCCGACCCGACCTATACCCAACCCATACCCGACCCATTTAACAAAACATAAAAAAGCTTTTATATATATATATATTAAAATGGTATTGCTAACATGATTTTATACAATACAAATTTTAAAAAATCGAATTTTAATTATTTTTTATTTTAAAAAATTAAAAATTAAATTATTTTTATTTAAAAAATTAAAATTTTAATTATTTTTAATTTTCTTTTTCTCTTTTCTTTTTCTTTTTTTCTTCTTCCTCTTCTTTGGCCGGCCGCCGGCACAACGACGGTCGGCGACCGGCCACAGCGAGCCGGCTCGCCGCTCGGCCGACGCGCGGCGAGTTCGAGTCTCGCCCGATCGGCGAGGCTCGGGCCTCGCCGAACGTCGGCGAGGCCTTCGCCTCGCCGCATCTGGCGAGCTCGAGGCTCGCCGGCGTCGGGCGAGCTCCTCGCCAGATCCGGCGAGGCTCGGGCCTCGCGGACGCCGCGAGGCCTCCGCCTCGCCCCGATCGGCGAGGCTCGAGCCTCGCCGGACGTCGGCGGGCCTTCGCCTCGCCGGATCCGGCGAGCTCGAGCTCGCCCCTCGCCGGATCGGCGAGGCTCGAGCCTCGCCCGACGCGCGGCGAGTTCGCGTCTCGCCAGATCGGCGAGGCTCGAGCCTCGCGGCGCGTCGGCGAGGCCTCCGCGGCCGAGATCCGGCGAGCTCGAGCTCGCCCGCCGCCGGCGAGCTCGAGGCTCGCTTGGCCGGCCGCCATCGCCTCGCCGGCGACCGGAGTTAGAAGAAAGAAAAAAAAAAAAAGAAAAAAAAAAAAAAAAGAAAAAAATCATTATAATTTTGATTTTTATAAAAAAATTGTAAAATTAAAGAGAAGAGGAAGAGAAAATGAGGTTTTGAGTGAAAAATGGGTTGATAAATGGGTCATAAACCGGTCAGCTCTCTGACCCGTTTAAAACCCATATATCTTAGTGTATACCCATTAAAACTTATTATGGGTGCTTTATAAGATAAAGCTTGACCCATTAATGACCCATTTAACTATAAATGGGTCCATAAATGGGTTGCACAACCCATTTAACACCTCTAGCAGTGGCGGAGCGTCCCCTCATCCAACGGTACTCAATCTCCGCGACATGCCCTGCTTCCTTTTCACTCCTGATCGTGGGCTATGGCCGCAAGCCAGCTCAAGCCTTGCCCCAGGCCGGCGAGGCTCTGCTTAGCCTAATTTGGCGAAGCCGAGCTTGGGCCTCGCCAAATCGGGCGACACAGAGCTCTTGCCGACCTAGGGCAGAGCTTGGGCCTCGCTAGATCCGGTAAGCTGGGCGGGACTTGGGCTCCCGATCTAGGCGAGCCTGAGCTTTGTTGCTAGATCCGGCGAGCTCAAGCGAGATTGGCCAAGCCTCAAGCTTGCCGGATCTGCAACCGAGTCTTGGTTGGTCACTGGGCAGCTGGCCATTGTCAAGCATGCGGCGGTAGAGGAAGGAGGAGGAAGAAGGAGGAGGAAGGAGGAAGGAAAAGAAAAAGGAAAAAAAATATATAATAATTTATATTTTTTTAAATACAAATAATTAAAAATTCATTTTAAAAATATATAAATAATAAAAATAATAAAAATAATTTTTGGTCAATTAAAAATATTAAAATTCAATATTTGATAATTTTTCCCAAACAATTAAATTAGCTAACAAACAATGGAAAATATTTTCCACTCAAAATTTAGGTTTCATTTGCCCAAACACCTGGAAAATAGAGTCATTTTCCCGAAAAATGACTTCTAGAAAAATGTTTTCCGGAAATATGATATTTCCACGACCCTTAAATTAGTTCAAATTAAGAAGTACTCCATGGTACTTTTTAATAGGACTCCGAAGAGAAGCAGAATATGATTGCGATTTATGAGAGTGAGATAATCCCGAGATATATATGGATCTTTCCACTCAAAGAACTTATAAAGTATAGATCTTTTGCTAGGCTTAATCTGAGTTTGACTTAATTACGAGGTAAGTAGTCTTGTAATATGGTCATTTGATGTAATGTGTGACAAGAGAGTCTATTTGCCACTGGTATCTAGATTTATTCGTCCTCTAGCTCTTTATCATAACTAAGGGAAAATATGACCCTACCCCAATTCGATTTTACCGTTAAAAGGGAAATTTACCTCCTTAAATAAATTTACAATCAGTCAAATATTGTAAATTCTGTTTTTTTCTTCATAAGTTTTTTGTAAACTGCATCATATTAGAGCATAGCCAAAAGAAATAACATGGCTAGAATATCGTAACAAATACGTCCAACACCTCATCCTCTATTTAATTAGATATAAATAGGCACTCCCACTTCATTGCAACTTTGAAACACTGTCCACCATTACTAGGCAAAGAAACAATCCCATTCTCTCCATTTCTCTCACACATCCTTCCTCCTATCCACCCTCATTACCCATCCGAGACCACCTCGAGAAAGAAAATCACAATCCAATGGCATGCATAGACACGTACAATTCCGACCAGCCGCAGTACAAGGGCGTACCGATGAGCCCGAGGATCTCCTTCTCCAACGACTTCGTCGACCCGAACTACTCGACGAAGCAAGATGCAACGAGGGGTCCCAGATCAGAAGCCGCAGCAGCCGCATCCGCAGACTTTGAGTTCTTCTCACAGTCGTCGTCATCGTCGGTTGCGAGCTTCTCCATGATGAGCGCGGACGAGCTCTTCTTCAAGGGAAGGCTGTTGCCTCTTAAGGACGCGATATTCCCAAAGATGACTCTGAGAGATGAGCTTCTGATGAATGAGGATGAAGATGATGATGGCGTGTTTGTGAAACCCCCAAAGGGGGCAAGCGCTAGGTGGAGGGGGGATCCTGGGCCTGAAGAAGACGAGCCACACTGCGTCCAAGAGATCAGTCGAGACGATCGGCGATGAGAAATTTGTTGAGTTTGAATTCAACAGTGACAAGTGTGATCTGGCCTCAGATGATCAGAAGATTATCACTCCTGGCAAGGCATCACCGGTGAGTACAATTTTCTGGGTAAAATAAGGAAAAATATTTATTGGAAGTTTTACATGTGAAATTTATGATATAAGTCTTGTTACGTCGAGAACCCGTGGATCTTGTTAACCAGCATATTGCGACTCTTGGTCGAGCCCTCTTGAAAACAGACTAATCACCGATCGAGAGTCATGTCTAATTAATGGTCTTCTGAACTCGATGCAGGGAGCGATGAATCATGGAGGCTCGGGCCGCAGAGACACTAAGATGGTATTATAGGAGATTCAGCTGGTGTGGTTGGGTCGCCTTGTGTTTCGGTGGTGTGATTCACTGCTCGTTCTGAAGTTAGTGTAAGTCACGTTTGGACAAGATTGGAGATGTCAATGTTTGGATCATCCCTGTCGCATTAGCACTTTGAGGGGGTCTTTTCTTTTCTTTATTTTTTCTCCTTTTGTATGGGGGGCCTTTAGTTTTTCCTCTTCGAATTGAGTGGAGATGTGCCCATGTAAATTATCTATTTATTTTGTCAATGAATGTGCAAATCTGATTACCGTGAAAAGCACAGGCTATTAAAAATAGAAGGACTACCATTTGGTTCCGTTTCTGATTAGAGGAAAGATTTTCGAATTACCAAAAATCAACATCTTGCATTGTACATTTCGCATATAGGGAATGTACATTTCTATAAAACCCAACAAGCTGGGACTTGCCAAGGATGGAGGAAAATATGGCACAAAAAGATAAATATGTAAAGAAAGTAGCGAGAAAAAACACAAGATGGAGTAAAAAATGAGAAAGAAAAATGAGAGAGTGGAATAAATATTCACCATTGATTACTTTTGGAATTAAGATATCGGAAATGGGATTAAGTACAATGAAATAGATTTCATTTCCTATGCCCCAGTAAATGTAAATAATTTCATATCTAATAATCCATCTAAGTGTTGACTCGCATTTTATTTTTTCTGTTGATATTCCAAATCTCTTATATTCACCAGTCATCGTAAAAAGAAACCAAAAGTATATATATATATATATATGAACGTTGGGATAGATCTACCTAAGTAGCTGTCTTGGGGGTCGGGAAGATCATGGACATGAAGTAAAATCCATATGAAAAAAAGAAAAAGAAAAGATCCTTTGCGTTGCCTTAATGATACCAAGTTGCAGATCAAGAGGATCAATTTCAAATCCGGTTTCTGATCCAGTGAAGGAATTGAAATTCGATATGACAGCTGAGCCACGAAGCTTGCTTAGTTTAGAAACCAGAGGAGGAGGAGCACATGCTCTCTTTTATCTTATGGTCAAGTGCTTTGATGCCCCCGACTCCAAGTCTACTCCAAATTAAAGAATCACCCTTGATTCTCCCCCCATTTCTGCCGTTTATTCCGTATCGGTTTGTCATGAAGCAATCATACAAGCTGTGTAATCATGTAGCCCTGCAATTTTGGATTCATCCGGAAAATTATATTGCGAACATCGCCAAAAAGAGAACACATACGCAAGTTATTCTATTTGTATTTGAATGTGTTTGTCCCGTTGCGGGCTTATTTTTCCACACTGTTTATATGAATTATAAGTCTGTCTGTACGGGGAGTAATGATATAGACCGTCCTAAAATTTTTCTAATTATTCAGCATTGTCTTTGAATATATATATATATATATATATATGTTAAATGCGGTCATTTGTTTTTTTGTTTTTGGTCTAGAATCAGCTCAATCAAGCCGTTTTCTTCCGAAAAAAACTAGCGGTATTTGCTGACGTGAGGGTTAACACTGTTACGTTGGTATTAAGGGTCCAAGTTGGCATCCATATTTTCCTCCAATTCAGGTTGGAATGGATAAATATCCTTCCAGCCCCTCATTGGTAGGTTTTTCTCAAAAAACTGACCTGTAAGTTAGCAAATTCGTAACCTTATTCGTAAGTAACGCAAATTCTTAACCTTATTCGTAAGTAACACAAACAAAGATTGATAATGTTATATAATGGTTTTTAAATCTATGCCACTGGTAAGATAAAAAGTTGGTAAATGATAAAAGAAGTTCTTTTTTTTTTTGTGGTCAATTCAATCTTAAACTTTTTTGTTTTTGTGTCAATTCAATCTATTTAGCAAATTTTGAATGGCCAACGTTAATGTGGTACTATTAACATTTTGACATTGACTTTTTAAATTAATATTTAATAATTTTTTTTCTTTATTTTTTTTTCCCCTCCACTTAGGGCCATCGAGGGCTGGCATGCCCTTGCAAGTACTAGGCAAGGGCGTCACAGCGTTCACCAATTGATTGTGATATCGGGGAATGCTAGGGTGATTCTAGGATTGTCACCTACAAATGTTGCCTGAACAGTCTGCACACTTAAAGTAATTATGTCCATAAATTGTCTATTGACACTAGCATTACTGCTCACTTGTCCTATTCCATCATATTCTATGATATGTTATTTATCTGTCCTGGATGATTCTATTGCAGGATCAATGAACTTGATGGCCTTCTTAAAGGAGTCATCTATCTTGTCCTGCCTGCTTTGGTTGTAATATGATTGGTTTTGAGTTTGGTCAGGACTGTTCTTGTTGGTGTTAGATATGGTTTTTTGGTGCGCTGGATCTTGTCTTTCGAGGCCTTTAGACGCGAGGATGAATCGAAGAAATTCCTCCACTGCGTTAAACTGAAACTTTTACTAGGAGCTTAATCTTGTCTGGAATTAGGAATTTCATGCTAATGCCAACTCTGATAAGGTACTCTTGGTTCTTTCCTTTCCTCTCATCTCTTTCGATATCCTAGGATGGGACATGGGATACGATAAAAGGAAGTTGTACTATGGTTCGAGATTTCATGCACTAGCCGACTTACTTGAAGGTGCTACATGAATCTGCGGCAACACATGAAGTGCAGACTTTTAGGTAGATTTACAGTGAATATTCATTTTGTGCTTTTTGTTGCTTTGTTTCTGAAAGATTGTCGGTTTTAATGTTCATTATTCATAGTAATATGTGCACCGAACATTAGCAATGAACGTTAAAATAAACTTCTTTTTCCTATAGTTCAATTTAACGATTTAAGTTGATGAAATACGGGGGCGATGATCCAGGCAGCTCAATGAACCACAGTGACATGTTTAGTTCATGATTATGGAAATAATTGAAGTCAGCAAAGTTGTAGGTTCACCGTGTTCCGCGTAGTCTGGAAGCAGTCATTAAGAAGCAACTAAATTTACCAACTTCTATCGTTCTCTCTCTCTTTTGGTTTTGTAGATTAGTGCAAATTGCCGGATGTATCCTGGCGGGACTGATGGGGCTACTCGTGCATGTCCCCCTCTACACCACTATTATGGTCATCAAGACTCCGTACAAGCTATTCAGGGGCTGATAGCGATTAATACACGATCTTATCAGTCTAGTAGGGCCCCTTTCTTGAGACTGCCTGCATTCCGATTGCCGGTTTGACAATTCTCATGTGGCCCATCGCCGTAGCTTCAAGCATTTTAGCAGCTGCACTTCTGAGCTGCTTTATAAGACTATATGGATCAGGCATCGTGTATCAGGTTTGCCCCCAAATTCACTGTTCATTTTCTTTTTCATCAGTACCATTTTTGTGAAATACTAGACTCCAACCTTGTGGAATTTTGTGGAGGCAGGAAAGATCTTTTTGGAGTGGCGTAGCTTATGTCATTGCGATGGTTGCTGAATTCGTTGAGTACACGAACCACTGTCTGTATCTTCAGGAGGGAACTATACTTCCAAAGTAAGTCGTACCCTTCAGTCCTAATGTCACTATGACTAGCACGAATGCAACGCTGTAGCAATTTCCTTGTCGACCACTTAATTTTGGAGGTTTTGACAAAACAAAAACGTTTCCCACAGCCAGGCCTTCGTACAGAAAGCAAAAGGCTTCTCAACCATCCGAGCTGTCGGTTGGAGGAAATCATGTAAATAGAGGCAAAACCACCTCTGCATCTGAAGACGCACCGTTGACTGCTTTTGCATAGCTTAGCTCAGTCAAGATCAGTGAGGGAGACAACACAAGAAATCCGGATGGTGCAGGTAAATTAGGTTCTTCGGGGTCCTATTAGTGGTGACCAGTAAGATGAATTTTAGATCATTATGAACTTGCTGAAAATCACTAGTCCACACAACTTTCCCACTTTCTGACAGCTTTTGGATGGAAATGATCGAGTCCCATGAAACGACAGGCAATAGAACTTTTGGATGCTAACGTAATGACACCCGACGATCTGTATGGATGGCTGAAAGCAAAGAACAGCGGTGAAGCGACTCATATAGGCTTTGGCCTGCCTTGTTTTTCACTCGTGCGGACCATCCTCCGCTCTATCCAAGCTGGTTTGGATGGCTTCCCGATGTTCGATGGCTTTGAACTGAGCCAACTGAACAGACTGCAGGACAAAGTGTTAAGACTTGTTCTTTGGTCCTCTTCCGGTTCTGAATGAACAGACCAAGGTCATAAGATTGGAAAAGAGTGAGGTGAGATTTTTAGAGAAAGTAGTTCTTTTTGGAGCAATAAAGCGCTTATGGATAGGTGGAGGAATGGCGGAGTTGAGCCTCCGTATAGCAGAAGGTACTCCTTTAGTAAACCAGTATATTTCCTGCTAATAGTTTGAAGAACAATCGATGTTTCTTTTTAAATTTTTCAGTTGAGATATTATGCTCCCTGCATCTTCTTCGTCGTACACGTCGCTGACTGTCAACTGCATGAACTGTGAGTTCGATGTTATCTGACCAAATCCTCTATAAAGAACCAGAATTTCTCTGGGTGTCTTCTTATATCCCCTGAGGATTCCATATCTTGATTGTCAAAAAATAATGAAGATACTTCCATTCCAAATCCAATGACATTGAAGTACATGCTTGGAGATTTAGCGGACTGATCAATCTTTCTCATGTAAATCTTTATTTAAGTATGCGCATGATAAAATTTATATTTGTCTGTTTCTTTATTTCTTAGTTTCCCAGAACAAATTTGAAATAGAAATCCCTTTGGTAACACAATTTCATTTTTTCATTTCTAAAATAGATTTCTATTCTGGAAGTAGATTTGAAGTAGAAATTAGAAGATAGAATTTTTAGTTTTTCAATTTTTGGAACAAAAGTGAGAAATCAAAACTCTTTTCATCGTTTACTTCCGTTATTGTTCATCACTCACTTGCCGCCCATGGGATGTTGGATGCCCACCGCTTGTTGCCCACCATTGGCTGCCCACAATCGGTCATCGGACCTGCCACCAATCGTTGGATGTCAACCGCCCATAGTCGACCGGCCGTCAACTACCAAACGTCGGACTTTAGCCACCCATCGTCGATCGTCAACCACCAATCGTCGATCGTCAACCACCAACCTCTGGCTACTGGCCGCCGGTTGTTGGCCGCTGACTGCCGGACACTTGCTATCGAAGCCGGACGTCAGATGCCGAACATTGCTAACCAGCCGCCCATCGTCGGACACCGAACTTCGGTTGCCCATTGCCGGTTGTTGGCTACCAGACACCCATCACCTACCACTGGTCATTGGCCACTCACCACTGGACGTCAGCTGCTGATCGCTGGACACTCATTGTTGAACGTCGAACGCCGACCATTGAACACTAGACCCTCGCCACTAAATGCCAACCGCTTGCCGCTGGACGTCGGATGCCCGTTGCCAACTGGCCATTGCTGCCCCTAGAAATAAAATTTTTATTATGTTATCAAACACATTTCCTTGTTCAAAAACTTGTTCGAGTAATAGAAATTAATTTATATTCTAGAAATTTTATCATGCGCGCCCTAAATGACCACCTAAGGATAGTGCAGCGCTATCATATTCACTTTGCACCAAAAATCGTCGCATTTACAGTTGACCGTGGACTGACTTACCATATCGATGCTTGCGTTTTACACAAACTTTTGGCAGGATGATAGGTATCGTAAGAAGTAAATCGAAGTTACCAACCTATACAGAAGGACATACCGTCACACGGTCAAGGCTACATTCTGCAGATAAGGAAGGTTCCAGTAGCGATATTTCAGCCGGATCCGGTGTACGCCTTGAATTAAAGGTGCACCATTTTGATTTTTATTGAAGATAGCAAAACAGCAACCTATGCAGATGTTAATGAAAGTCTTGCAGATGAACATGTTGGTCATGTTCAGCTGGTGACTACACAGTAAGATACATGAACCCATGGGCATCATGATGCATACAACTTTCCTAGATTTGTACAATGAAAATTCAACTCTCTTTTTCCCCTTCTTGAGTTACATTTGCAGGGGCCTCGCGCTGATAAAGGGTCATAAATAACTTGGAATATATGTGAAATCTACCTTATTTACCTATACTTTTATTTAAAATAGGCGATTTTTCTTGAATGTGTCAATTTTTTCCATGTTCAAAGCAACTTGATAAATGTTCCTTTTTCTTATTTTAAATGGCCATAAAAGTGCCATTAATAAGATGCATTCAAGAAAATATCTACCAATTTTATTTTCCATATACATTTTTTCCATCGGTAGTAGTGGCTTTCAAACTCCTCCAACTCTCCCATCCAGTGATGGCAATGTTGGTCAAGAACTAATTTCTTAAACTCATGTTTTGGGATGTAAATCGATACTTAGGCTTCATTTGTTTGAGAGAAGATAATTTCAGAAAAATAATTTCATTAACTTCTAGTGTTTGGTGTTGGAAAATAGTCCAACGAAGAAAATTGTTTTTCATCTTGAAGAAAATTCACACTCAAGATGAAGGAGACTTCACACCCATTTTCTACTATTTCGCAAATTGTGGTAATCACCTTATTAGTAAATATAAATGCAGAAATGCATGTTTCCAAATACATTTGACCAATCATATATAACAACAACAGCACACTTGGAGCTAGGCCACCAAAAACTCTCATTCTCGAGCACTTTCTTTTTCATGATTTAGTCTATTTATCAAACGATTCATATCTTACACCAACAAATCCATCGCGTTTCTTCCTGAATGAACCGAAATTATTGTCTTAGCAACCAGAACGACGTAAACTAATTTCACTACCCTTTATGTTTTGCTATCTTGCCAATATATATATATATGTATGTACGTACGTATGTATGTATGAAGAATATATACACACACTAGGAAATATTAAGAATTATTCTTCCATTTTGTGTTTAGCAACACCCTTCACCATAATAATGATGGAATCCTAAACACATGAAGACTGTACATGAACAAAGGGAAACAAACAGAGAAAGCCCTAGCCAATCATAAGAGAGATAATTCTCAAAATGGCCAGTCAAATTATTCCCGAATTAACCAAAAGTAAACCAAATTAGATATCACCAAACCCTTGCTTGCTTAATTCTTCTTTCACTCATCACTCAGCAGCCTTCAAGGCTTCAATCTAATCCACTCATACCGCCCGCCCACCGGCTCGTCCTTGACAAAATCATAATTATACCTAAATACCCACACACACAAAAAAAACAACTAATTTAAAATTTGAGCATTTTTATACCCAAAATAATAATAATGAGAGTTGTTTCTCAGTGTGACTTACTTGTCCTTGTAATATCGCAGGAGCTTCCCCTCCACGGCCGCGAAGAACTCTTCGATCTCTGCTGCTGCCAGCACCGGCGCGACGGCCGGCCCTGGCTTCCCATGGCCCGCCTCCTCCTCCGTTTTGCTGCGGTGAACTTCCATATCTTCCGCCAGCACCTGCAGCTCTCGAAGTGTGAAGTCCAGAGAATTTTAAAATGCTGTTGATACGTTAGAATATATAGTTTCACCAGCTCGCAACGCAATCAGATTTCGAAACGGGCAAAAGAGAAAAATTTGAAGGAAGGGGCCTCCGTTTTCCTTTCTATTTTTCACCCTTTTGAAATTCGAATTTTTAAAAAGACCGTAGCAGGCGTTAAATACAGAGAGAGGGGCTCATCAATTTTGCTTCACGCGCAAGAAGCTGGGAGGGATTCGTCTCCCCTCAGCCTCAGCTGGTGTTTCCTACTTTCGTCATGTCTCGTTTACAATAGTTATTTAATGCCGTTCTAGAGCAGAAAAATTCAAAAAAAATAAAAATAAAAATAAAAATAAAAATAAAAATAAAAATAAAAGTCGGAATAAATCGATAACTGGTCACTCCCCAGTAGGGGTGTGCATGGTCCGGGTGGGCGGTTCCCGACCTAGAACGGGAACCGCCCGCTAAGGACCGGTTCAAAATCGGAACCGGGATCCACCCGTTTGTTGGGTGGATCCATGGAACCGATTATGGCGAGGGGGGCGGACAACAGAGGCGGAGGAGCAGCGGCTGTGGCGAGTGGCGACCGGCGCGGGGGCGGGCGGTGGCGGAGGGAGGAGCAGCGGCGGTGGCGTGAATGCTTGGTGAGGAATTGAAGACGAGGAGAAGAGATTGAGGAAGAAACAGAGAGATAATAAAAAAACTGAGGAAGAAATCGGAAGAGAATCAAGAGATGAGAAGCAAATTAGCGCTTCTTACCTTGTTGAGTGACGAAAAAGGGGCTCGCCGGCTCGGTCAAGAGTTCTTGCGGAGGCGGAGGAGCAGCGGTTGGCCGGCGCGAGTGGTGACCGGCGCGAGGGGGGACGGTGGCGAGGAGGAGGAGCAGCGGCGGCAGCGTGGATACTCGGGGTGGACCGTGGAACCGTGGAATCGAAGACGAAGAGAAGGAAAGGAACGAGAGAGTCGGAGGTTGAAGAAGAAGAAACGTGATTAGGGCTTCGCGAATTAGGGCGGGGGCTTCGTTCGCGACTTTTTTTTTTTTTTTTTTTTTTTTTTAATTATAAATAGTACCGGTCCGGGTGGGCGGGCGGGCGGATCCGCCCACGGAACCGGGAACCGGACCGGTTCCCACCGGTTCTCAACAATTGGACCCGGAACCGGACCCGGTTCCCTCAAGAACCGCCGGTTCGGCGGTTCCGGTCCGGTTCCGGCGGTCCGGGCGGTTCCCGGTCCAATGCACACCCCTACTCCCCAGCGCCGAAGGCCATCCGCTGCTCCCGGGAGGTGGGAAATTCTCGGACGGCCGCGCAACGACCACCATTAAGCAAAGGGACTAAATTTGAAGGCTCCGGACGCACGAGGACCAAAAGAGCAAAATTTGCTTTAGAGGCCTGCATAGGGTGCCCCACGTATTAACTGGTGCTGACTTAGCAAATTTCGCTAGGACTGAGTATTGGTCCAAAATTAACCCTTCAGCCGGTCCTAGGTCGGTCCTTGATCCTGAAGTCTTTGGACCCTACACTATATGGGTTGCTTTTTGATCCTTTAGGGTTGGCCTGGACCAGGACCAACCCTATATATGTTATATGTTATATATTATATGGTTTTGTTTACTGTAAATCCTAGCACCCCTCCTTTGTTCTATTCACAGTTTAGTTTGCCGTGTAAATTAGAAAATAAAAAGAAACCCACCCTAATTCAAATGGAAAAAAAAAAAAATAGAAACCCTCTTTCATTAGCCTTGATCTTGCTCTCCTTGTTCACTTGCTGCTCCTCTCACTTGCTTGGTTCACCTTGCTGCTCGCATCTGTCCACTCACCTCTGGCCTCTCCTCGTTTACCTCACATGTTCATTTTTATAGTTTGTTGCTTTTAGTAAGTGTTAAATTTTTATTATTACCTTATCTCATATTTATATTTGATATATACTAATGTTCATAGTTTGGTTGCTTAATATCTCATTGTTGATGAATATGTAATTTGCAATGGTACGTATGTCCTTTGGAGAAATACAAAAAATGAAATGAAAACATAATTAGTTGGTCTTGGGTTGACCCTAGAATCAGATTAGATCTCTGACCCTCAGTCCCAAACATTGGGGACCAACATTGTCCAGGTCAATTCTTGGATTAGGTGCTGGACCAGCCCAACCTGGATGATGCTTGTTCCTAATTTTCACAATGAAAATAGAACTTAAATTATTCTTGGAGATCAGTTTAAGGACTAGAATGCTAATCAATAAAAGCGTAAGGACCAAAAGTGAAAGTCGATTGCCAAATGCTAAAAGCAAAATCATGAGAAAAAAAAATCTAGAAAATTGATGTAACCAAATGCCTCCCAAATTCGGAAGCTGATGTCCAAGAGTCAAAAATGAGGGTTCGGACTTGAGGAAGAATCGACTTTTTCGCTTCTAGGGACAAAGAGGTTCCATAGTCATTATGGATAATTTTAGCTAGAAATCGCTAAAGGACTACATTAATAAATCAATAAAAATATTTAGGAATAAATTGACAAATCATCAAGAGGTTTGTGACACAATTGAAATGTTTATAATTGAATTGGTCGTTGTACAATAAGTTTAAGACTGTATTGGCGTAATTGAAAGGTTTAGAATTAAATTAGATGCTCCACAATAAGTTTATGATATTTTGGATAACTTTGGATGATTTTCACCTCAAAGATGAAAATTCCGTTTACTTCATAAAGAAGAAATTGAATTACATTCATATTTGTCGTCCCTGGTGGCGTTGCTCAAGTTATAGTCTCCAACATTTTTCGTCCTGCAATGTTATGACGGCTGGCGCGCTACATTGTGGGTGGCCCGGTGTTCGGACGTGGTTCGAGATTTCGCAGAAGGCCGGGACCACGTGGTGTTGAGGTCGTTCATGGCTTTCTAATTAGGGCCAGTTTCTTGGTGGGCTTGGGCCTTCCGAGAATGTACATGGCCCTTTCTCACAGGCTTCTTGTTGGGCTTCTTACCCGGCCATCCATTGACAAATTGTTCTGCGTTAGGGCTCGATCGCCAATTAACCTTGACGCCTGTCGAGTTTTTTTTTTTTTTTTTTTTGGATGTCATTGCCTTTCTCGTTCTGTGTTAGGTCCTCCTACTGTTGCGCATGCTCAAATTTGATCCATATGGTGTATGGAAACAAGGATTTCACCAAAGAGGATTTGAACACATCTTTCACCCGCCCACATCTAAATTTGAATTGACTGGACACTACAAAATAAGATGCGATGCCTATGTGTGTATAAGTTGATTACCAAGCATATAAAGTTACACGTGAAAATAGTCAAAAATTTTATGAACCTATTGCACTTATTCAATCTTGCTAACCGAGTTTTAAATATTTTCACTTTTTATGAATTAAATACTTGGAAAATCGTTGACGTAAATGCTATTCATCCTACGTATCATAATCAATGTTAATGTAAATAATTTTTATTAATATTTTAATAATTTTTAGATTTTTATCTTTTTTTCCTTTGCTTTTTTTTTTCTATGCTAGTGAGGGTCATCAATAGCCCTTGTCTATAGCCAATGGGATTGCAAAGCCCTCGCCTATGGCTATCACAACCCTATCGGCGCAAGCAAGGGTGTGACAAGAGTAGAGCCGTTAAATGGGTGGGTCGGGTCGGGTTTGGGTCGGGTCATTAATGGTCCGACCCAAATTGACCCATTAACCCATTTATGACCCATTAATGTTTAATGTAAATTTTTCGACCCAAACCCGACCCGACCCATACTCAACCCATACCCGACCCGACCCAACTCATATTAATAAATATATTTTTATATTTAACAAATTTAGAAAAATTTATTCCCATGTTTTTTTTTAAAGATTATATTATTAAAATACTTCCAAGCTTTTATATATATATTATTTTTTTAAAAATTGTATTGCTAAAATAGTTTTATACAATATAAATTTAATGGACAATTTTTATAAATTTTAAAATAATTATTTAAAAAAATCGAAATTTAATTATTTTTTTTTAAAAAATAAATTTTTAATTATTTTTATTATATTTTTAAAATATAATTTTCTTTTTCTTTTTTTTTTTCTTCTCCTTCTTCTTCTTCTTTGGCCGGCCGCCGGCCACGACGACGGCCGGCGACCGGCCACGGGCGAGCCTCGAGCTCGAGCTCGCCGACGCCGCGAGCTCGAGGCTCGCCCGGATCGGCGAGGCTCGAGCCTCGCCCGACGCCGAGAGCTCGAGTCTCGCCAGATCGCTGGCGAGGCTCGAGCCTCGCCCCGACGCCGAGCTCGAGTCTCGCCAGATCGGCGAGGCTCGAGCCTCGCCCGACGCCGGCGAGGCCTCCGCCTCGCCGAGATCCGGCGAGCTCGAGCTCGCCCCTCGCGGGCCGGCGAGGCTCGAGCCTCGCCCGATGCCGGCGAGCTCGAGGCTTCGCCAGATCGGCTAGGCTCGAGCCTCGCCCGACGCCTGACGAGCTCGAGGCTCGCCGATCGGCGAGGCTCGAGCCTTGCCGACGCCCGGCGAGCTCGAGTCTCGCCGGATCGGCGAGGCTCGAGCCTCGCCGGCGCGTCGCGAGGCCTCCACCTCGCCGATCCGGCGAGCTCGAGCTCGCCCGACGCCGGCGAGCTCGAGGCTCGCCTGGCCGGTCGCCGGCCGTCGCCGTGCCGGCGACCGGAAGGAGGAAGGAGAAAGAAAAAAAAAAAAAAAAAGAAAAAAAAAAAAAAGGAAGAAAAAGAAAAGAGAAAATAAAAATAAAAAATTATAATTTGGATTTTTATAAAGTTGAAGAGAGAAGGGAGGAATTATAATGTTTTTGTTAAAGATGAGTTTTCAACCCAACCCATTTAAAAACCCACTTAAGACCCACCTATCTTAAACCTATAATTGTGAAACCCATTTAACTATCTTTTGTTATAAACAAGTGAATTCATTTATGACCCATTTAAGATTTAAATGGGTCATAAATGGGTTTGTGACCCATTTTAACACCTCTAGACAAGAGCCTTTGCACTAGAGGTGTTAAATGGGTTGTGCAACCCATTTAAGGACCCATTTAAGCATAAATGGGTTGTTAATGGTCGGCCTGAGAAATAAGGTGCCCTGATGGGTTTTAAAAATAAAAGAACTAAAATAAATGGGTCTTAAATGGGTACCCATTTAAGACCCATTTACAAACCCATTAAAATCTAAAGATGGGTTGTGCAACCCATTTATTTTTTTCTTTTTTTTTTTTTTTTTTTTTTTTTTTTTTTCTTTCCTCTTCCTCCGGTCGCCGGCACGGCGATGGCCGGCGACCGGCCAAGCGAGCGTCGAGGTCGCCTGATCGGCGAGGCTCGAGCCTCGCCCAACGCCGGCGAGCCTCGAGCTCCCTAGATCTGGCGAGGCGGAGGCCTTGCCCGACACCGGCGAGCTTGGATCCGGGAGGCGGAGGCCTCGCCGATGTCCGGCGAGGCTCGAGCCTCGCCGGATCCGGCAAGCCTCGAGCTCGCCGGGCGTCGGCGAGCCGGTGAGCTCGAGGCTCGCCCGTGGCCGGCCGCCGATCATTGTCGTGGCCGGCAGCCGGCCAAAGAAAAAGAAGGAGAAGAAGAAGAAGAAAAAAAAAAGAAAAAAGAAAAAGAAAAGTTATATTTAAAAAAATAAAATAGTTAAAATTTTATTTAAAAATTATAAAAATTGTCCATTAAATTTGTGTTGTATAAAATTATTTTAGCAATACAATTTTTTAAAATATATATATATATATATAATAAATTAATTTTAATTAAATGGGTCGGGTCGGGTATGGGTCAAAAATTTTGCATTGCAATAAACGGGTTAAATGGGTCGATTTGGGTCCCGACCATTTATGACCCGACCCACCCGTTTAACGGGTCTACTTTGCACCCTCGCTATGACCAATGAGGCCTTTGTGGTGACCTTGAATGTGGGAAAAAGAACAAAAGATAAAAAGAATATTATAAAATTTAAAAAAATTTAAAAATAAAAAAGTTAAATTATTATTAAAAATTATCTATATCGGCGTCAACCTTGTCATTTAAGACAGGTGTATCAAATAAGACGACCGGCACCCGCGTTAGTGATTTTTAACTCAAATTGACAAAAAGGGCAAATATTTATGATTCAATTAATAAAATTGAAAAAATTAGGATTAAATTTGTAAAAATATAATAGGTATATGAATTTTTGGATAATTTTTCACCAATTACACTTATGCTTCTAGGGCTTTGAACAATTTCGATTCTGATCCCGATACAGTTTTCAAGAGAAACCGTCCACGTGCTATTTTTCAATTATTATTTTAGCTTTAAGGACATTTTTTGCAATTTAAGTCGAAATCTTGCCATAATTTTGCTAACTCTAATCTCGTGACATCATTTCAGGTTTAATCTTAAAAGGCAATGTCGGGAATATCGGATTTTCAAAACCGGATTCAATCCAATATTCGACACTAAATCGAACTCCTAAAACAAGTGTAGAAGACGAGCCCACGAAAATCACATGTATTACCAATCTTAAGGCACATCACATAATCGAACGTACCTTGTTAGTCACAGATTAAACACCGACGCTGATATGAGGAAGAAAAACTGATCCCGTTCGATCCGATGACGTCAATTCGCCTTGAAGGGAAGAGAGTGTCGTCTTTTTTGTTACTATTTTTTCTTTTGGAGGGAGAGAGGGAGGTGGAACGTACGTACTATCAAAAGGTGCGTTCCTCCCTCTCTTTCCCTTAAATACGTCCTCTCCAAAAAACGTGTCCCTTCGGTAAAAAAGGTTTCCCCAAAAGTTACAACCCTTCAACATATCCCTCCATTCATGCACCATAATCTTGTGGGCCAGGCTTTTAGGCCCAACATGGGCGGACGAGCCAGCTTAGGCCCATCATATTAATTAATAAATAAAACCATCAAGCAAGAATTCCATCGGCCCTATCCTTCCATTTTTTAGGGAAGATCGAACCTCGAAAGTATTTTATGTGTATTCATATACATTACAATACAATCATCATTGTCCGCGTGCCGTGAATCTTATCGTATTTGTCTCTATATGTATATGCAACTCATCATTAATTAGTTGATTACATCACCTGTATTATCACATGATGTATTTGTTATATTAAATACATTCTTTGGAGAGTTAGACAAGAGGAGATGAGTTTGATTTCGTTGCTCGAAGCATCTAGGTTGGCTTATATCGTATGTTAGTTTAGTTCACATAGGTTTTTTCTGTAACTTGAACAGACATCATCTCTATTTGTATTCAGTTGTCGTATGACAGAGGTGTTTGACTCGTGGTTGAATATAGTAAAAGTACTAATTTATCATAAAATAGTATATAGATTTAAATGTACTCTATTTGTTATAGAAAAATAATTAATTCTAAAATTAATTTTTTTTTTGGTGACTCAGGGAACTCTGTGCCGCTTCGCTGCGGAGTAAACTTGACAAGGAGTAGAGTCATCACCACCCTTACTCCTAGCGGTGAACGCAGTGAACACAGTTCCCGGGTAGAACCGAGAACCGGAGAACCACATCGGAGGGTCCGGTTCGGTTCCCGGTTCTTAAGGGATTGGTTCCGGTTCCGGTTCCTTTTTTTTCTGGGAACCGGGAGTTTCGAACTGAAACTGATTTGGTAGGAAAAGTTCTCGAGAAACACATAAAGGAAGAAAACCTGCAGGAAAAATAATAAAAGAAAAGGGGAGGTTAGCAAAAAGAAGACAGCTGCAGGAAGTGAAGTGAGGGCAGAGGGAAAAAAAAGGAAAAAGCAGAAAAGCAGAGAGAAGCAGAGAGAGAGAGACTGTTCATTTCGTCATGCTCTGCCCCGCAGCCTCTCGAGGGCTCTGCTACGCCGGCTACCACACGGCGTCACGCTCGTCCGCGAGCACCGCGCCATGTCTTTGTGCCAAGCTTCACCGCGAGCAGCCTAGCTGCCAGCCATCACTGCTACTGGTCTATTGCTTCCCTCTGCCGGACCTCCTCACGAGCACCCTTCCACGACGCCAAAAATGGTCGCCCAGCCACCGCGCTCCTCCGCCTCTGCTTCGACGCCCAACAGCCCTTGCCTGCGCTGCTCTTCGTTTGAAGTTCAGCCCCATCTCCGTGTAGCCTTACCAACACCACTCCACTAGCAACTTGCGCTTTGCCCGACGCCACAGTAGCTCGCCTTTATTGCCGGCGCCCCTGTCACAGCACCTTTGCACACCGAACGTCGCGTCGTTGCCACACCAGCACCACAACTCGACGACTCGACGCCCCTTCTGCCTAAGGGCTCGTTTGGTTCAACTTTCGGGAAATGCACTTGGGAGAATGCAAATACCTTTGAGATAAAGGGGTTTCCTGAAATGTTACACCGTTTGGTAAATTACAATCTCAAGTAGCTTTGAAAAGCAAAGACACCGTTTGGTAAAACTTGCATTTCCAATTAGCTTTTGCTATTTTTATTTTTATTTTTTTAAAGTCTGAAAATAAAAAAATCCGGTGGCAGCGCAGATCGCGGCGAACAGCAATGGGCGGCCAATCGGCGCCGACCGCCGATCGGGCGGCTCGAGGTCATGGAGGCCAGATCTGGCCGTCGGACCGCGATCCGGCCTCCCGACGGCCGATCTCGGCGGGCGAGGGCGTGACCTCGGGGCGGCGCGCCCGGGTCACGCGACCCGGGCGGTGCCGCCGAGGTTGCACGGACGCAGTGGCATCGCTCGGTCGCGCGACCCAGTGACGCCGCCCGAGGTCGCGGACCCGCGACGCCGCCCGGTTCGCGCGCGCCAGCGACACCGCCTGGGTCCGCGCGACCTCGAGCGACGACGCCGCTCGGTTCGCGCGGCGACGCCGCCGGGTCCGCGCGACCTTAGGCGACGTCGCCGCCTGGTTCGCGCGCGCCGTGCGACGCCGCCCGGGTCGCGGTCGCGACGCCGCCTAGGTCGCGATCGCGCCACCTGGGCGATGGTCACCGGGGACGCGCGACCCCCGCGGTGGTGGTGGTTGCCGGAGAAGCCGAACTCTGAGGCGGCGGAGAAGAAGATGAGCCGAGCGGAGAAGAAGATGAGCCGAACAAGAAGATGAACATTAATTTTTGCATTTCTGGAATGCCCAATGCCCAATGCCGCCCCTCCCCAGCTTTCAGCATTCAGCCTTCGGAATGCTCATATTTGGGCAAAGGGGCTTTCAAATATTTTGCCAAACACTAAAAATTTCCCCCAAGGGGCTTTGGTGGCTCAAAGCCCCTTGGGAATGCCCAACCAAACGGGCCCTAAGTGTCTCATCGTCTCTTCGCACCAGCCTCACCTACGCTGCCCTCCTTTTTTGTGTTTGTTTTTTCACAGGAACGAAGAAAAAATAAGGTACCAGCTAGTTTTCATATTCTCTCCCTAAATATTTGCCATGTGATTTTAATGTTAGTAGCGTAGAGATTTCAAGACTATTCTTTTATGGGAAATTTAATTTTCTGATGGGTCATGACCAATTTGCTGCTAGTGCTAGCTGTACTCTGTAAAATGCTTGGATTTGCATTTTCATTCTATTGTACCCTTTTTTGTATGTGGACAATGTCATCTAGAATCCTAGATACACGTACTGTAGAATTTGTTTGGGCTGTTTGGGCTGATGTCAATGTCATCCTCTAGGTTAATGGACAATGTTAAAGATTTTGCAACTTTACTGATCTTGATTGGCTGGTATGTAGAAATTAGTCCAAATATTCTTTTTGTTTTGAAATTTTTAATTATATTATATTATTGTTGTATAGTGCAAATCTGAAAATGAAAAAGAAAAAAAAAGAAAAAGAGAACCTGTTTGAACTTGGAACCGACCTTGGAACCTGTGACGGGGTAGGTTCCAGGTTCTTGGTTCTGACGGGTATGTTCCGTGTTCTTGTTCGACGGGTAGTTCCGGGTTTCAAAAATAACAAACCCGTACCTAAGAGTAGGTTCCAGATTTCAGATGGAACCGACCCGGAACCCGGAATCGCTTACCCCTACTTGCTTCCCGTGTAAGTGGTGGTTCCTTTCCAACAAGGCATACGACGCAAAGATTCGAACTTTGGACCTCTCCCGAAAGGAACCAGCCCCCAACTACTACGCCGCCACCACGAGTGGTCTAAAATTAATTGTTTGTATCTCTTAAAAATGTACAAACGAAAACATTTTTCTTATCAAAAGTCTAATTATTTTTGTGGATGATGAAAATATTTTTTATTCATTTTTTTTATAAGCGATAGAAGCGATCACATTTAGAAAAAAATTCCAAATAAAGGTTTTAAGTATTCCCATTTTCTCAAATAAGGGTATGAAACGAATATTTATTTAAGTAGAGGTCCAAAGTGCCTTCATTTTCTCAAATAAAGACATGAACTAGAGTTTGTTTTAAATAATGGCTTGAAGTAGCTATATGTCGCAAAAAAGATTTGAACTCACCGCTTAATTAAGGACAATTTCGTCTTTCAATTTTTTTTTTAAACATTTTTTTTAAAAAAAAAAAAAAAATATGGCGGCAAGGTCGTTGCCCCATCGCCGGTGAGGTGGTGGCGATGGCTAGTAGGTTCGTCGGTGCTTAGGTGAGGGGGGTGACCCTTGCCTTGTCAACAACCCTTGTCTAGATTTGGGAGTGGGTTATCGCCTCTCTCCTATTTTTGATGAGGGCCACCAGCTCTCGCTCAAGTGTCGACAATCTCATTGCCTGTTGCCACTGCCCCATCGACAATGGGACAGTGGCCATAGGTGGGAGGGGCTCTAGCCTGATTTGCTCTTCTTTTTTTTTTTTTTTAATTTTTTTTAATCTAATTTATTTATTTTACCTAAATCTTGTTTGGATGAAAATATCCTTGATCAGCCAGAATATTTTGTTGGTCGGTGAGCCAACGAAATTAGATCCTTATTTAAAATAGCTATAACCACTTTAAGCTCTTCTTTAAATTTGATATGGTCATTTCAAATCATTATTTAAAAAAAATGAAAGTATTTCAAGTTTTTATTTGAAAATTTTCCTTTTATTTTTATTTTTTATTAACATACTTCTTAAATCATTCGTTCTTCATGAAATAAATAAAGTCTTAATGTACGCGGGGCTCTACACATTATTTTCAGGCACTTGAATCGACAAATTTCATCGAGATTTAGATGATAAACTTAGAAAGTGTCTGGGAATCATCACTCCAAGACCATACAAGGGTCACTCTGAACACAAAAAATTGATGGAGGGACCAAAATCGAACATCTGCAAAAGCGAGGGAGCATAGCGTAATTTTGAATTTTCCCTTTATAGAGCAGGCGTTTCGATCGAATGTGGACAAAAAATACCATAGCCACACCGGAAGGAGGGGAGGAGACGAAAGTCCCCCGCGTCCGACTCTCCTCCGGCGACTCCTCCAGGGCCGCCGCCGTACGGCGAAGAGCTCGACTCGAGCATCGGAAATGGCGGTCCCGTCTTCCCTGCAGCCCAGACTGCTCTCCTCTTTCGTCGGGGGCCGCTTCGTTCGCTCCACTCAGCCCGTGCAGCGCCTCTTTCGCTTCAACCCAGGTCGAAAATTTGCGCCTTTTGCTCCTTCAACGGAAACTAGGGGGGGAGCTTCCTCTGTTAACAAGAGGGTTCCTTGGTTTGTGGGATTCGAGATTATGACGCGTAACATGTATGAAACTGGTTGTTGCGTGTGTGTTTGTTTATTTTGTACTATAGAGTAGAGAAGCATATGTCGCCTGCGGCTTGTCTTGCTCTAGGCTAGGATTGATTCGTTACCTTTAGCAGTATGTCTCACTAGTAGAGCGGTGTTCGTGGTGATAAGGGTGTCGCTTGCTGGAACAGAGTCTTATAGATGATGGGTCAGTTTGTGAGAAAGATATGCACCTAATTTAATTCTCTGGATTACAATCATTTTACCCTGTATTCTTGGTTTCTTGAGGAGCTGTAAGTGGTCAGACTGCATAATGGAATTGTCTGTTATGAAGTAGGAAAAGCTGAAGGTTAAAAGATATTTTTGAGTACTCTAGATTCTAGTTTTGGTGATTTGTGTGAATGATCCCTGGGTGGAACAGCATTAAATCTTCGTTTGAATTCGCTGTTCAACATATCTGAATGTTTTGTGTTAGAATTTGAGGCAATGAGTAGGACCATGAAAGAAAAGTTCTTGGTTAAGCGACTGTGAGTTGTAAGCTAGCTTGAACAGCATTTAATATCAGTTTGAGTTCTCTGTTCAACATATCAGAATTTAAGTGATGGAAATTGAGGCCATTAATAGGATGGTGTAAGGAAAATAATTTCGGTATAGAACTTCAGTTTGGATGCTATCATCACCTGGGCAGTTAATTTTTCTTACTCACTCGTGTGCCTGTTTTTGTTCTTAGTACAAAAGCTTAAGTATTGCCAAAAAACTCTTCAATTTTACTTGTCTTCCGTTTTAAAAGTGTATCTTGTGATCGTGTATACAACATTGGCACTATTATTTGTTGGGGTGGAGTCAAGTTGTGTGGCCATCTGTTGTCATTGTGGTCCATCAACGTAAAACTTTGGCTCGAATTCTGTCTTTTCTGGAAAGAATAGTTGTTGATGAATATGTGCTAAACATCAAACATCCATCTTCATCTTTTATGTGCATTGCAATTGCAGGAAGCAAGCACGTGTCAATGCAGTTGTCAAGATCTCTCTCTGGCTTAACCGATCTGTTATTCAATAGGCGGTATGTTGAGCAAGAATCCACTGCGGTGCAGAATCGAGCATGTTTGCGAATTAATTTTGATTTTTATGAGGGGTACCTTGTTCAAGGATCATGTTCTTTGGCCATCCATTTACTGCTCAAAACTTTTAAGTAGACATCATTTTCAGGAACAGTACAATGTATGAGCACATCTCTACTTTGTCTTGCTTGTGAAGTTCTCTCATGTACTTTCCTTTTTGTAGAATAATCTCTTTAGTATGCACGTTGTCAAAATAACATCCTTGGATAGGTTTTAAAAAGTTTATTCTTTGGAAATACCTATGTGGCTAGCATCTGCAATTCTTGGCCAAAATCCCTATTGTGCTCTCTTTCTCCCAAATTAAATCCGCTGGGTAGGTTGGAGGGCAGTGAAGGTAAGACCCACCTTGTGATTATTTTGTTTACATCAAGAGGGTGTGACATGATATCCTAGCCAAAATTTAATAATGTTTTATGCCACAGCCACTTATGTTTAGCTGACATAGAACATCGGAAAGCTCTTCAAGGGGGTTACCATGGGTTATTTCACAAAAGTTAAAGTACGTTGGGCAGTTCAAAATGAGGAAGTGTAGGAGTGTGGACAAAATTTAGTCTTTCATGCATTTGAAGTTAGAATATCCTATTGTATGTCTCCTATGGTGCATCACATTGACTGTTGTACTTTTCTGATGCTGTTATGTTCTTATTATGTGTCATTGTGTGTAGCAGTAGCTGAGATATGCAGGTGTAGTTAATTTCTAGGGTTTGTCTTCTTACCATGTAGTGATCATTCAAATGACTTTCTTCTCAATGCAATCTAAGATAATATATATATATATATATATATATATATATATATATATATATATATATATATATTTTCCATCAAAACTCACAGTATTTTGATGCTGATTTATCTTATTTTTTATTTTAAATTTGAGTAAACTCTGTTATCAGCTATCTGCGTTGTCCATCTGGCAAAGAATTGTTTCAAAGTATCAGACTTTTGCTTGTTAGATAATATACGAGACCGGTGGTTGGTCATATGTACTGGCATGCTGATCAAAAGCAATTCTATTAAGCTGTTTTTATGAATCTACCGGATGTTGTTTCTTAAATAGGTGCTTGTTATAATATAGGTTGAGTCAAGATATATGCCTTCCTCAAGTTCTTTGGTGAACATATCTTTAGATATGTATGTGTTATTGAAAAATTATGCTCTATTGATATTCCCTTTCCAGTTGACTACAAGGCTAGTTGAGTTCAAGATGGGAATTTCTTTAGATATTCTCATGTGTGCTGGCAGGTTGGATAGGCATGTATAGAGAGCAGAAAATGCTCTTGGAGGGCTTGCTTTTTTGACAGTGATCATGTTGACATTTGCAGAAATGAAGATGTAGCCAATGGTAAACGTAAACGTCTAAGGCCTGGAAAAATATCTCCATGTAGGCCTGTTCCTGATCACATTCTAAGGCCTCCATATGTTGGTTCTCAGCAACCACCTGGGATAGCCAGTGGATCTGAAGTGCATGATGAGAAAGGAATAGAATGCATGAGAGCTTCAGGAAAGCTTGCTGCACAGGTTCTTGAATTTGCTGGAACTCTTGTTAAGGTACACTATATTTTTGTATCTTTCAGTTGCTAGAGTCTGAGTTAACATAGCTTCAAATAAGAAGGAATGGTAGGAAATGATTGTATCTGACAAAAAGTCGGTGGGTGACCAAGTGAGGATACACATAAGATGAGTTCGATACTTTGGGTGGTTCTGATATGTGAAACAAAGCTTTCTAGATGCTTCTGTGAAAGATAGGCTCTGTGGTGGAGGCGTAGGTCAAAAGGATTAGGAAGGCCTAAGGAGACACAGAACAGAAGCAAACATTGAAAAGTGCTATGGAATATTTGGATCTAAATGAGAATATGGAACGAGGTATAACATGTAAGATCATCCATGTAATGAACGTCACATGTGGGAAAAAAAGCTTTCTTCTTCTTCATCTTCTCCTCTTTCTTTTGTTGCAAGCTTGCTTCTCTTCCTTGATCTTCTTGTTATTTTATTTTTATGTGCTTCGTATTTATTTGAACTCTTTTTTCCCCATGTCTATTCTTTGTCCAGTTTACCTTGCCTTCTCGCTGTAACACTACATATATATATATCGAAATTTACTGCACACAAATGGTTTAGCAAGATCTATTTCTTCTTATGAAGGTTCTCTTTTGGTTCAGTTCTGGAAAATTAAAAAATCTGAACTTCTAATCCTTTATTTTTTCCATGATTTTTTGAATTTGAAGATGTTTTTGATAGAATGGATCTTCATTTGGAGATTTAATGGATGCCTCTCTTTGCAGCCAGGCATTAGGACAGATGAAATTGATCAAGCAGTTCACCAAATGATTATTGACAATGGAGCATATCCCTCCCCTCTTGGCTATGGTGGATTTCCAAAGAGTGTTTGCACATCAGTAAACGAGTGTATTTGCCATGGAATACCTGATTCACGGGAACTGGAGGTCCTCACTTTGATTGCGCTAGTGACTTTGTATTTACCAGAATTTGAAATGGAGGTTCTAACATGTCTTCAATTGCAGGATGGGGATATAATCAATATCGATGTAACAGTCTATCTCAATGTAAGAAGTGCTTTAGTTATCTTGTTGCATTCTTGATATTTGAGGAAAATATCATAATATGTTTGATTTTGATGCTGCACATTGCTTGATCTCTCCTATGCTTCTTGTCCTCAATTATTTATTTATATCTGTTTTTGAAGGTAGCTTGTTGCACGTTTGGCTTCTTTTCTGTGAACTAAATATTCTAGTGGAAATAAAGTATAAAACTAGGCCAAAGTGGTACACGCACCTGCACACATGCATGCAGGATGCATGTGTTCTTAGGTGATTACTAGTAAGTGACCTTCAGCTGGGACATATGTGTTTTTAAGGGTGAATAGAACATCTTGTGTGTGTTAATATAAACACTGTGATAGGGAATGCTGTCCACTGTGTGCCTTATTTGTTCGTTTAGCTTTGACTGTCTCATCCTTTACTGATTTTTTCTATGTTGTTTTTTCCCCACTGCCATATAGCTTCTTTTTTTTTTATTTATTTATTTTTTAATTTTTTTAATTTTTTTTTTGTGAGTCAGTGCTTGATCTTTTCAAAAGGTTTTTACTTTCAACTGGGACGAATCCAGATCTTTCTCCATTTAAGATCCTATTTTCAGGAGGGCATCGAGGATGGGGATAGACTTGCTCTTGTCTGCTGGGGTTCGATCTTAGGCTTTGAAGCTCATTTTTCATGTGAAGCATTTGTGTTTAATTTGTGGAGATGATGAATAAGCTAGATGATGATGCTTAAATGATAATCACTTTTGTAACAAGAATAGAAATTGTCCTTATATTGGTCACATGCAATGCAGTGGCCATATTGCACGGGATCTCTCCCATTGCATGTGCAATCAATTGCAATTTCTTTCTGAAGAATGTTTTTAGAGGCCCATTTTTCAGACTAAATGTGCTTTTTTTTCCTTCTTGATTTGATTTTCATATGAAGGGTTATCATGGTGATACTTCTGCTACCTTCTTCTGTGGAGAAGTTGATGAAGAAGCAAAAACCTTAGTTCAGGTAGCTTTCAAATTTGAATTGCTGTGACGTGTGGAGAATCCATTTTTTGGGTTGAAAGCATTTTCTTCTTCGGTTGTGGGAGTTGCTTCCTGTTATGTCTGAGCTTAACATATCTGAAGCTTTCATCGTCTAAGACAGATAAAATAGAGACAAGCTATCTCTAGGAAAATAATTCATACAATCACTATCCAAAGCTGACTAATGGTTGTGCCACTTACTTTTGTTTAGCTCCTGAAGTATTCTGCGTGAAAATCCCTCATTGAGATATTTACTTATCAATTACCACAAATGTTGACAAGAAGCACTTGCGTCTATCTCTTCCATGTGTCGAACCTTTCCTGAAGTATGACCGCAGACCATACACATTCAGACAAGAACATTTGATTTATTGCTAGGCTTACTTCCTTTGAGGAATAGCTCTTTCTCTTTTTGCTAGAGAGTTCACATCCTAATTATTTTCAGAAATATTGACATCTTTGAATGGTTGCTAAGTCGACTTCAACGCATGCTTTAGGTAACAAAAGAATGCTTAGATAAAGCGATATCAGTGTGTGCACCAGGAGTGGAGTTCAAGAAAATTGGAAGAACAATCAAGTAAGGCATCTGCTGTTGTTCTCTTTCATGCTATAATAAACTTCTTCAGTGACATCTCATGCCTAGATAGATTGGCTGAACTTTCTGACTATGTATCTTCTACATCTTCTTTCTGTACATTTTTATCCGTAAATCTTAAAAATGCATTACTTTTCCTCTTGATAATACCTGATGGCTAATTTTCTTTAATTGTATTGTGAAGTCCCACATATTTGCTGACGGTAATTTATGTCTAAGTGACCACGCAGATAAATATCGTTATGGAGTTGTCCGCCAGTTTGTTGGCCATGGAGTTGGACTTGTGTTTCATGCAGATCCTGTCATTCTACACTTCAGTAAGTTGCAACACTAAGTTCTTTTTTCTTACAGTTCACTTGTTTTACTTTTGTTTGGGGTCTGCATGTTATATCATTATCTTAACATCACAATATATTGATTTCTTCTTATGGTTAACTTTCGCACGATCATTAATTTAAGAGGTGCTTTTACCTGAGATAATTTGATATTTCTGGAGCCCATACAAACTATGTCTGTAAATGGGCAGGCAGGCTAGGCTTTTTGTAAGAAATTAGCCCAGCCTAAACTGCTGGGGCCTGAACATCCTGGGCCCAAAAAGTGCCCTAGCCCAAACAGTAGAAAATAGCCTGCTCTTTTTTATTTCGGGCTGGGCTAGGCCGAAATTGGTAAAAGAGGAAAATTAATCATACATCTAAAAAATTACATAGTACTTGGAAATTTTTATATAAAATTACATAGGACTAAATACCACTAACAATAGCCAAAAAGTGATTGCCATGAGTTGCATATGGAGCAATTGTTTAGCTCAATAAAAAACAGTGTCAACCCTTTAACATTTTTACTGAATATGATGTGTTTTTTTATCTCATTAACTTAACAATAAGTTCAATGGAATGATCCATTGTTTGCGTTCTTTGAGAGAGAAATTTGTCTTTTTGAGTGTTAATGTTCAATGCAATATCTGATTTTAATGAACTAATTATGTTCTTAATTTGTTAGCTTAATTGAAAATTTGTACTGTTAATGATACAATAGTCTATTTAAATTCTAAAGTTCAATTCAATTGTTGATATATATGTAAAAATCTCTTCATGTATGATAAAATAAGTTGTTTGTGAAGAATTTCGTTTATTTCCTCTTGAATTAACAAATATTAATGATATATATGAAAATATAGAAACTTTGGGCGGGGCCGTGCTATTTAGGGCTTCATATATTGAGGTCTAATAGCCTGGCCAGTTGTGAAATCAAAAAGAGAATGAAGCCCGAAAACCTGGCTTGGGCTATCTAGGCTAAGGGATTTTGGGCCTGGCTGGGCTTTTGGGGTTTTGGATCTATATTTTCAGCCCTAATACACATTGTTTTACCCTTGCATTTGGAAAATGTGATTAAGGCAGTGTTCCTTTCTCAGCTTATAAAAAACCTTACTTAATCACGTACTTAGTTTGATTATGATATGTCTCCAGGTAGTATGAGCGCTTTGATATTCTTGAGTATAAGGAAGTTCAAGATTCATGGGTTATGTCTTTATCAGACTACAAGATAGCGTCAAGTGATGGAGAACTACTTTTTTCGTGGCAGCTTTCAGTTTTCTTAAGTTGTGAAATGTGATGTCCGTTGTATGTAGCTAATCAAGCATAGAGTGGTCTAGCAGTAGCAGTGGGATTTGAGTCCACACTAAGAAGATTAAAGAAGTTTGGAGTGAGAAATATGGAGAAATCCGTTTTTGTGCTCTATTTCATGGCAACAATTTTTTCTAATGAAATTGATGCTAAGCTAGTCTTGATTAGACAGTTCTTTATAGATTTGATTTGTGATGGGAGTGAAATTCTTGCATGGGATTCATGTTCTCTCTTTTTCCATCAAATGTGATCAGTTGGTTTATAATTTCAAAAGAGTGTTCTCAAACTTCTGACTCTGTAGTGCACTGATGTGAGCAGGGTAATTCACTGGGTAAAGTTCTATAGACTGTTGTCTTGTGGAGTTAGATTGGTACCTTTTGTCAAGTAGAGTATGCTAAGAACTGGAAGGGAGAAAGATATTCCACAAGGATTAGTTTTGCGAAGTTGATAGAGCATGGCTAGTGGAAGGAAGGATTTTATGCTTTGAGAGTTCTGAAAATGGAGTTGGCCAAACAATTGAAGCTCATTTCGGATGGAAAGTTATCTATGTAAATAGTGACTGAAGAGTTGTAATTTCCTTTGCAGAATCGACCAATTTTGTGTCAGGTAAGGTAATTTCTTAGGAACAACAGCTTCTGCTTAAAATAGAAGGAAGTATCATTGATGTACATGTATTCACAATTTGGTGATGTTATCTGTGACATGGGATATATCGGAGCAGCCTATTTTTCTGTCATTACTTCTTTGTCATGTCATTTGTGCCTTTTTTATGAAAATAAATCTTCCCTGTGCCCTTGCGTGTGCAAAGTTTCGATTCCTCGTAGGTATTTAGATAGATTCTGTTATATTTTTCAGGAAACAATGAAGGGGGATGCATGGTGTTAAACCAGACATTCACCATCGGTATGTATTTTTGATCTTGAATCAACTTTCTGTCTACTTCTGCAATGACCTTATCATTTATTGTCTCATTTTACCAGACACATGAATGGTGTGGTTATGTGTTGGCTTGTCAACATCCAATTAATTTTGCTTCTATGTCTTGGGTTCATTGCCAGAACTCCGAGAAAATAAAAGTAAGAAAATAAGAGACAAACAAAGCTTGATGATTCAGGTTGATAAAAAGCTTAACTGGGCCAAAACAGTTAGTATTTCTAAGTTTTAGATGCTGATTACAAAGGGATTTATTTCAGAGCAGATATATCATCAAATGGATCTTAAACTTGATGAGGATTATTTTAAATTGTTTTGTGGTACATTTTGTTTTTGATGATCATTATCTCCTGCATTCTCTTTTTCTGTTTCTCCCGACTGCTGATCATATTCACTATTCGTTATATATGGGCAGAGCCAATGTTGACAATTGGTAGCATCAATCCTGTGATGTGGGATGATAATTGGACAGTTGTAACAGAAGATGGAAGCCTCTCAGCGCAATTCGAGCACACCCTTTTGATAACCAAAGACGGAGCTGAGATCCTGACACAATGCTGAAATTGTTCCTCTCGTGTATCCACCAGTTTTTTGTCACCAGAAACCTGCTGTATGAGATTGACTGGATTTGTCTCTCCATGTTTGAGATGATTGTGGGGAGGTTAAACGAAAAGGATTGGGAGAATCACCATCTCCCCTACAACGTTGATTCATTGTAGTGCCGTTGATTCATTGTTTATCCTCGGAATGCTAGAGGGAAGAAATACAAAGTGTACTGTAGTCTTGAGAAGCCGATCTTTCTCAAAAATTGTGTATTTCCAAATTGAACCTTGTATCGCTAAGGTGAATATAGTTATTTCCTTCTGGCCAATCTTGTCACAAACATTATTTCTTTTTATTTTGCTTAAATAAGCTTATACCCTGCTGATGGATGAAAAAATATGATCAGAACTTTCGCAGCAATGTATGTATCGATCTCTTTCATTTATTTAACCCTTTTATTCGCGCGGATGAAATATTTGCCGGTTTATAGGCAGCAGAAATAGAAGATTTAAGAAGGTTGCGAATTTGCATTATTTGTATTCTCTTTGCTTGGACTACTCAATGGTAGTTAGGGTGAACTTCCAAAACTCCTTTCACAGCGATAGAGTTGACAGCTCTATCATTGTTCGGTAGACCTACCCATGTTTTATATACAATATCAAACAATTTGTTACCACGAAATCAAAGAAAGCACGCGTGATTATTATAAACGCGCCGCATACATTCTTCATATGGTGATTGGCTGTGTCTCCCATCCTTTCGTATATTAGGTCTACACGATATTCTCTCGCGTCGTTCATCATCCACATCGTAATGCCTCTTTTCTCACACATCTCCTGCTCTTACTTCCTCTGAAAATATGACCTCAGATCTAAAAGTGGGCTGGGCAGATCTAATCTATCTCCAATCTGGGTCAGACCTGGTGTCGAGCGTATGTCAAAAGCCTTCGGCAGTCTGGCAAATTAGTTTGACACTTTCGTACTTCCCATCTTCTATTTCCAAAAATTGAAAGTTGATAGCAGAGAAGAGTGGAACGAGGAGAGCTTACTGTTTATGAATTCGTCAACTTTGGCTTCCTTCGCTTGAATGGCCGACTACATCCCATCTTTTAAATCGACAATATAAAGGATGGCAAGAAAAGATTGAATTAGTTCTTTTTTGAAGGTTTAATATTACAAAATAATAATAATAATAATAAACTGGTTAGTGTCTATGACAAATTTACCCTGAATTAATTTTTTGACCAAAAAACTCTAAATTGATACACTTATGAGAAATTTACTTTTCGTTAAGTTGTTAAATTTTACAATCAAATTGTTAAGTTAGATGACATGTGGACAATTAACGGTGTACCGTTTGGGGTTTTACCCTCTTGTTTGTTACAAGTGTACTAATTTGTTATTTTTTGTTCTATTAATCCAATCTAACAAAAACAAAAGAAGGTTAAATTTGTCACAAATGTATCAATTTGAGGTTTTTGAGTGGTTAAAAGATTATTTTGGGGGAAATTTATTACGACTATATCAATTTTGGATTTTTTTGTAGTATTAACCCCTTTTTAAAAGGGATAGTAAATACAAAATTCTTTTCTTGGTCTTTGCATAGTAATGGCAGATTAACATGTAAAAGGTATTGCACTTTCTAAAGTTATAATTGTTAGAAAAATATTAGATAATATGAAAAAATACAATGATTGTTAACAATCTAAAAAAGATTATAAAATAAGATCAATCGTATGAGGCATGCAATAATTGTCCTTAAGGAGAATTCCGTCTCTCGAAATGCGAAACTTAGTGCGTAAGGTTCTAGCGACTATTCTTCCAAAATATAGCTAGCCTTCTTATATACTTCGCACTGAATATTAGTAGGAACATAAATAACGTGATGTGTATAACCAACAAAAAGATCAGGAAAGATAGGAGAATTCTATGCATCTTAAAAGATTATGATTTGAAGTTTAATTTATATTCAAATGAGGGAGAGAGCCGTTAAGAAGTTGTTATAAATCAGTTGTAATATAATGAGGGATTTGTGAAAAAATAAATCAAATCTTACAAAGCCGTTATACATATGATTGATCGGTTCTCGGTCTAATCCAGTTTCTAGGTGGAGCCGGAAACTGGATTGGGAGGATCGATTCCCAGATTCTAGGATTTGGAACCGGACCGATCGATCCTAGAACCGAGAACAAGACCGACTAACTGGTATGGTTTGGTGGAACTGGGCAAAAATAAATTGGATTTCCTTCAATTGACCCTTGATAATTGATTAAGTGCTTTGCTCCATCTCGGAAACATCCTGAGTTGCCTAGCAAAATCAACCGAATGTTGAGCGAATTACGACTTACATAGATGCAACAAAAAAGCTTCTAAGGCAAACCTAATCTAAATTAAAACGAAAGATGCAATTTTTGTTAAATCGTAATAAATTTAAAGCAAAAGGAAAAAAGGTGAATGAGCTTGATATCTAGACAGTCATCATCGGTGGATCCAACCAAAATGCAAGACATTCCTCCATGTGAGCCAACAATTGGACCGAATTCTAAGTTCAATGAAGTGATCAAAGGAGCAAAGCTATTTTTCTTAGTTTTATTTTTTTATTTTATTTTTTATATATCAATCGATCTGGTCCGGTCAGTTCGGTTAGTTTGGTTCTCACATTGGAACCGGGAAGTGGATCAATTAGCCACTGGTTCCAAGAATGGGAACAGAACCGGACTGCCCTCTCTAGGAACCGCCTAGAATCGGCTGGTCCAATCTAGTCTGGGGGGTCTTGGTTCAGGCAATTCCCATTGCACACCCTAGTTATACATCCATTGCAAAACCATTACAAAAATGATTGAATCAAGACCGTTATAAAACTATTATTAAACCGTTATAAAACCATTACAAAATAATGGCTATGATAGCTGTTATAAATTCTATCAAAACTGTTATTTTCAAATATTTCAAATTGTTGAAATATTCGACAATAGTTACCACAAATAATAGACAAAAAAAGAGAAGCTAAGGGCGTGCATAACAACCATTATGTTCAAGAAATAGCTTTTGGAACATAAATAGATTTTTCTATTTCTATTTCTAGAAGAATTTCTAAGCAAAAATAAACATTTGATAACGATACAAAATTTCTTTCTTTTGAACGGTGGCGGACGGGCGGATAGCGGTCACGAATGGCAGTGGCTGCAGTGGTGGCGGCGATCGGTGATTAGGGCGGCCGAAGGCTGGCGATCGGCGACCGATGGCGGCGACCGGCGACCGGTGGTGGCGGGGGTTGGCGGCGGCCGGCGACCGACGGCGGCGGGGGCGGTCGGTGGCAACGAATGAAGGACCGATTGATGAACGATGAATTTTTTTTTATTTCTCATTTCTGTTCTAGAAATAGAGAAGTAGAAAATTTATACTTATGATTTTTATTCCAAACCTATTTCTGGAATAGAAATATATTTCAGAAATAGAAAAACGGAATAAGCTTTTCAAATGGATTTTTATTCCAGAAACAGTCTGGAATAGAAAATATTTTTGGAACATAAATAGGTAGTTGTCATGCACCCCTTAAACAGCTCTTCAATTTCATGGATCGACCAACCCATAAAAATATCTTCTTTCTAGAAAAGCCACCATTTGTGTTTTGTTTATTACACGAGATACTAGCTATCAAAAATTCCAAAAATATAATTTGTGCATATGATGGAAGTGCAACGTACTCTGTGTTCCGTTTGTTTTTCAACGCTCTGATAATAGGTTTTATCTCTTTTGATAAAACGATCACAAATCTTGAGGGGAAAGAAATACATTTTCCACATGAGAATTAGTTTTCAGATTGTCCACGACATACCCAGTTGAAATGTTGATTATGTCTCGAAATTATTTCCCATTTAATTGAAGTGCAATGCGACCCAAACCATATTAGGAAAGTCAAAATTGAATTTTTGCCTACAGGTTATTAATTTCCCACAAGACTTCATTTTCTTACCGAAGACAAAGTCTTTGTTGACATCGGGAAATGGCTCATAATATTTGGCATGAAAATAATCTGTTTTGGAGTTTGGTCTTGTGTGCTTAGAATGTGCTTAATATGCATGAAAACTTACTACAAATACGGAGAGCGTTGAGAGTTGTCATCCAAGAGAGATGAGCGCTCGAGAAAACTCCTCATGATTGATTCCTGTTGATTCCTAAATGAGTCTGATTGAACAATTATAATCTCGTTTTTCCTGATTGTAGTGGAATCATCTTATCTATCTCTCCCATGGAGTAGGCACCACAAAGATCTGCCATGTTCAGTTTTTATTCCTATAATTTATTTCTTACTTAGAACGTTTTGTTTGTTCATGCTTTCACATTAGTTGTTGTTCACACCTAATTTTTAGCTGACACTTCAACAAAGGTAAAAACTCAAGGAAACCCGCAATAGTCAAATGAAGTGATTGCAAGAGTAGTCTCAATTTTGTCTTAGGTTTCCAAGGACTCCCAAATGGGTAGCTAGGTGTCTTTGAAAGTCTCTGACAGATAGATTGAAGACTTCAATATAAAAGGAGTAGCGAAACTGAGAAAAGGGTTAGACATATAAAATGTTGCTTATATGATCTAAGTTATAAATAATCTCTAATCTTGTTATGCATTTTACTTTGTGTGGGTTTAACACTATAATAACTGATAGTCAAGTGTACAAGTATAAGTGCAGTGAGTGTGTCCTGATAGTTTGATGCATCGTGTGAAAGGAACATCGCTAGCCAATTGTAAGTTGCATTGTTAATTACTAGTGGAATCCAGCCACTGTTAAAGCTATTAGTTTGAAAGTGGATGTTGGCTTGTTAATAACATTGAACCACTCTATATCGTCATGTGAGCTACTTCACTCTATTTACATACTAGCATCAAACACGTTGTCTTATATTTGACACCATCTTAAGTGATGATTATTTGATATTTTGCAAAAGTTTTACTATATCATCGTTCAACCTATTCAACTCCCTTCTAGGTTATATTGTTGGCCCCTTCTAGGTCCAAGCCGAGAGAGAGAGAGATAGAGAGAGAGAGAGAGAGAGAGAATGAAACCAATTCCAAATTCGATTTGGTCAATCTAGCTCTACCTTTAGGGACATATAATTACAGGCTCAACAATTGCAATTGCATCAAATTTTTAAGAGTCAAATCTGACAAGGTTATGATCTAGGAAGCACTGACACTCTTCAAGAGCCTTTATGTCATGTTTGATACTTCGACACATGCCCAACACTCTCCAAAACTCTTCAACGCTCTTTGACATTCGATTAATAGGTGTTGGAAAATTGGGCACCTGATCAATTCTCTTGATACTCTCTAATACACAAGTTTGGAATTCCGACACTTAATTTTGATAAGCACGGAGTCAATTTAAAATTTTTCAATAAATAAAAGGCCAAAATGTAAATATATAAAAAATAATAAAAATAATAATTGGGGAAGAAGAAAAACTTAGTCTTTTCCTCTCTTCGATTCTCATTTCCTGTGACACACGATTTACCCTCAAAATTTGTTTTTTCTTTTTCTTCCGGCACGCTCTAACACACGAGTCCAAAATATGAATTCCTTATTTTTTTTTTTCCTTCAAATTTTATGGATTATTGAAATGGAGTTGAATTTGTCAAATTGAAACAATGAATTATATTAATAAATTGTGGATTGATGTTTTAGTGTAAATTCATTATATACTCTTATTTATTTATTTATTTGTGAAATTGAATAAAATAAATTTGATTAAAATGATAATTTATCATGTATATATAAAAATATATATTTAATATATAACGTGTCCCAACGTGTCTCAATTCTCTATTTTTTAGAAACAATGTGTTAGAGTTGTGTTAGAGTTGTGTTTTGTCGTGTCACGTGTGACGCCTCGATATTAATTCTACTTAGGTTATGACGCATGCATCTTGGGAACATGTCTGGGAGAAGCATGAACATTCTAAGTAAGGGAAGTCTTCTATGTCGGCAGAAAATCAAGAAGTTCAACTTGTGCGAACATGGCATGTGTTATCAGCAAGAAATAATGCAGTTTGACAAAGTATTCATAGGACCAAAGGTTCAATGGACTATATCCAATTAAATTTACGAGGCCTTTTAGGTACAATGGAAAGGAGGTGCCATGGAAACGCTAACTTTTATTGATGACTCTAGTTGGAAAGTCTGAATTTACTTTCTGAAACATAAGAATAAGGCTTTTATTTGTTTTAAGCTGTTTAAGCTCTTGAACAAAAAATCAAATAGGCAAGACAATGGAGAGGCTTACAATGCACAAGGGGTTAGATTTTTACTATTAAGAGTTTGATGACTTATGTAGAGAAAACAAATTTAATTGACATGCACGAGGGGTGAAAAGTTAGGGACGATAATTGGTGCCAATGATGAAAAAAGTCCAATTATAATCCCGATCACGGGTTATCATGAGATTTCTAGGCTGAGGCTGTGAACTTGACATGTCACTTGATTAATAGATTTTGTTAGAAATTGAACCAAATTCATTGATGTCGATAACTATTCAATACCCATATTAAAAAAAGTTTTAATTGCTGCGTTATCTTTAATGAGCAAAAATCTTATTTATAATGAGTCCGTTCATCATTATCTTTAATGAGTTTGTTCCTAATTTTAGGTGTGCTGATTGTTTTTAGAGATAGTGATTGTTTTTTAAAGATAAGGTGAGTATGATGATTTTTTTGTTGATTTCTAGATCTTATCCATAATGCTAGTTTTATCTGTTGGGAATAGTAAATTTCACGTAACAAGTCTATAAATAGAAGAATCTTGTAATTGTTTTTTATGAAGGTGAAATAAATTTACAAGATTATCTATCTTCTTCTCTCCCTTGTGTGAGTTTTGAGCGTTTCACCTTCAAATTACTTCTATTAAAGTGGTATCAGAGCTTATGATTTGTGATCATGGTGTCAACAAACAATCAGCTTCCTCTTCAATACCCTCATTTTACCAAAGGCAACTATGGTAATTGGACCGTTAGAATGAAAGCTTTACTTGGCGCCTATGGTGTGTAGGAATTTGTCAACACTGACTATGATGAGCCAGCATATGAAGCTGCCTTGAACCAGAACTAGAGGAATGCCTTGAAGAAGGTTCGTTCAAAAGATCAATATGCCCTATCAATCATCTATCAAGTTTTAGATGATTCCATGTTTGAAAAAGTTTCGAACGCTGCTACTGCTACAGAGGCACGAGAGATTCTTCACACACACATCAATAAGTATAAAATGTTCAGAAGATTTGCCTTCAAACTTTGAGAGGCGAATTTGAGGTAATTCATATGAAATAATTTGAATTGATTGTTGATTATTTTACAAGAGTTTTGGCGATTGTCATTTAGATGAAAAGAAACGGAGAAGACATAGATGCTCATGGTGTTGAGAAAATACTTCGGTTCTTAGACAAGAAGTACGATCACATTACTGATGTAATTGAAGAATCCAAAGACATGGATGCCATGACAATTAATGAGCTCATGGGTTCATTACAAGCCCATTGTCGCGATCTAATTTCGGGTGCATCACCTAAAATTAGGCTAATGGATTATTAAGTCTAATTTAGTTCGGGCTTTTCATATTAATTCGCGCGACTTAAGTTCAAATATTTAGCATGCAAAAGGAAGTCGCCACTAATTAGTTTATGGTAAATCGATTAGACACCTAAGTAAAATAATGAGAGAATTATTTTATTCCTACGAACTAAAACTTTGGATATGAGGATTTGGTTACACGACACTATTCTAATTCCCTTACGGTACTACTTTTTTTTTTTTTTTTTGAAAAAAATGTTTTGCAGATATCTTGAATTAATTTTAATTCACTTCCGTGATGTGATCATATGGATGCGTAAACTACCAATTTAACACTCAAGAAAGCAAATAAAAAAATGCAGGACTTACCTCATAGCAACGAAGAGTAGAATTTATATCAACAGTCCAAGATATGATTTCTAATTAACACGCAATCACTCAATTTTTGTTTTCATTTATTTAATGAAGATTTAATCTATATGCAATGCAATGTCACTAATCTAACATTAAGTGATATGAGATAGTAGTATAGCCTAAATTATATGACATGAGTAAAGTAATCTTTAAAGAAATGTAATAATTAAATGTGAAATCTAAATTAACCTAATGACTTAATTTTAATGACAGGCAACTTCTAATTAAATGAACCTAGTAACAATCATTAAATGACGTGCATTTCATGAACCTAATTCTATATAACATGCGCATGATTTTATTTTATTTTTGTAGTTTTTCTTTATAAATTCGTAATTAAAAATTGCTAAAAATCAAAATCTAACTAAAGTGAGATATTATCTAATTTAAGTTAGGAATAGACAAATCTAAATCCTATCTTAACTTAGAAAATTATCTTGTCATGCAATCTAATCCAAAATATATAATCTAATCTAGATATCATCTAAACACACATTTTAAAAAAAAATCTAACTATTTTATCATGCAATTTTATTTAGGAAAATCAATTATAATTTACATGATATGCAAATGCAATTTTTTTGTATTTTTCGAGATAAATAAAGCAATTAAAAGATAAACATCGTCATCAAATATATTATCCATTATTCAAATTTTGGAAATGATATCTTATCAAACTTGATTGTTTTATTAATAAAATTAATAAATTAATTTTAAGTTTTAAAGATCAAAATATTAATTTTATACTTGTGCGATTAATTATTCCATCTAAAGCTTTATAGATGGAATAAAAAATTCGTGTGTGGTTATGAATTGAGGCGATACATTGGGAATTTCAACCATGCATCGAAAAATATTTTAAACAAAGAGAAAAAAATATCAAAACTAAAATAAGATAAAATAAATCTACTTAATAAAGTAAACCTACCTAATAAAATAAATCTCTACCTAAATTTGATTTTTTTTTTCCAAAATCTGAACAGTAGAGTGGACGATGGAGGCTCGCGCGGCACGGCTCAAGGACGGTGGCTGTGGTGGCGGGTCACCGTCGGTCGGAGGTCTCGGTCGTCGGAGCTCCGGCGAGAGGTCCGGCGAAGGTAGACCAGCAGCGAAACAGGGGAGTCACTCGGGGCCGCAGGGCAATCGCTCGGGGAAGCTCGGAGCAGGCGCGGTGCTGGGCTGAGAGGTGACCGAGGCTGGCAGGGCGGCAACGCAGCGTCCGGCGGGGCAGCAGAGCGGCGGTGCGTCGGAGCAGAGACGGAGCAGACACGGAGCTAGGCGGCTCGGGCGGCTCGGGCGGCTCACGGACAGAGCAGGGAGGAGCCGGCTCGAGATCTGCTGGGGCGCGGGCAGACGGAGGCGGGTCGCGACGGCGAGGGGCGGAACTTCGGACAGAGCAGGGAGAGGTGGAGTGGTGGAGCGGCGAAGCAGCAGGGCGAAGTCTTGGTGGGCTTCGGCTCCGGGCGGCGTCGGTGCGGCGAGAAGGGACGTCGGATCGCTGGATCTGCGCTGGGCGATCGTGGACGACCGGCGGAGCGGCGGTGGCTTGCGGTTCAGCTGCCGGCGTTGGGTGGAGGCGCGGTAGGTGCGACGGGATCTCAGAGCAGCATGCGGTTCGGTGGCGTCCGCGCAGCGCGGGCGAGGAGGAGCCGGCGGTCGGTTGCGAGCGTGGAAGAGACGATGAACAGTACCTGTCCAATCACCGCCCCCCTTTCTGCCGCTTCTGCTTTTTCCTTTCCTTTGCGTTTCCCCCTCTTAACTTTTTCCTTTTCCTTTTGTTTGCTTTTTTTTTTTGGACTTTTTTTGCTGCTCCTTCGAAGAGAAGCCCTCCGACGAAGGAACCAAACGAATGGAAAAATCTCTCTCCTCTTATGTTAAATTTCTGACCTAAAAACGAGAGAAGAACCCCTAAAACCATATGCAAATAACCTTTTTAAAGGTCACGGATTAGGATTTTATTTTTTTCAAATCAATATTTATGAAGATTTTTTTTCCGAACGCAATATTTGCTTTTGATACGATTCAATATTGTAAAATGATTTTTTCTGAAGTTTCAAATCTTGCAAAGTTGAGCTCCCATTATTTTTTGTTATACTTGCCCTATCCCAAGATATTAAAAAAATCCCCAACATATCTTGGAAAAATTTCAAATCTATATTTTCACGAGATAATTTTTGATCATTAACAAAAACGGGCTTAAGCCAATCTGCTCACTTCGTGAGCTTAGTCTGGCCTGCCAAGTTAAAGCTTAGAATCACCAATTTGAACCCATTTGTCACTAGCCCAATGCAAATGCAATAATAATAAATAAATGTATCTAAAATTATATGCTATGTAATTAATTAATTAATTTTTTTGTAGGGGTTAAAATTAATCCTTGATTTTTTAATGCGATAAATGACTAAACGGGTCATCAAAATTTAGGCCCATGAAAAAAAGTTCAGAAGAAGAAAGACTGAACCAATGGAGGAAGTTTTCCAAACGCTGTTGACCATCCGAGATGAGAAGGAGCAAAGAAGAGAACTTACACAAACTCATGGGACAAATCAAGATTGTGATCATGGTCAAGGCCGAGGTTGCTTTCAAGGAAGAGGTTGTGGATGAAGTAGAGGTGATGTTGCTCGAAGTGACGGTAGATGCCGATATCAAATAGGTGTTCGTGGAAGGTGAAAGGACTCGAAAGGCCAATGGTATGATAAATCTAAAATTTGATGTTATCATTGTAATAAACTTGGCCATTATGCTTCTGATTGCTGGAATAAGGAGAGCAGCAGAATAGATGAAAAGACAAATTTGGTAAATGATGCCGATCAAATTCTATTATTGGTGTTCAAAGAAGATGAAGGAGGTCAAACTAATACGTTGTATTTGGATATTGGTGCAAGCAATTGCATGTGTAGGAGAAAGGAGATGTTTACTAAGTTAGATGATACAATTAAAAGGAAAGTCTCTTTAGGTGATAACTCCAAAATTCTTGTTGAGGGCAAATGTACAATTCCGATCGCTTGAAGAATGTTGCACGTCAGTTTATAACTAATGTTTATTATGTCCCGAAAATGTCTAGCAATATTTTGAGTTTGGGAAAGCTTTTGGAGAAAGGCTATACTATTCATATGAAAGATCTTAGTCTTGTGCTAAGAGATAGGAATAATAAATTGATTGCGAATGTGAAGATGTTGAAGAACATGATATTTACTCTCAATATAAAGAATGATATGTCTCAATGTCTGAAAGCGTGAATGGATGATCCTTTATGGTTGTGGCATTTGAGGTTCGACCATCTCTATTTTGGCGGAATCAATTTGTTTTATTGCAAGAAGATAGTTTATGACTTACCACATATTGATCATCACGATCAATTATGTGAAGGGTGTGTTATGGGTAAGCATTCCTGAACTAGCTATCCAAAGAAAGCGACTAATCGAGCAAAGAAGATTCTGATGTGTGTGGCCCAATCGCTCACTTATATGGTAATCATCAATAATTTGTTACTTTTATCGATGATTTTACTTGAAAAACTTGGGTGTACTTTTTGACAAAAAAAAAAAAAAAAACAGGAGTATTTGATATGTTCAAATAATTCAAGAATCTAGCTAAAAAGGAGAGTAGCTATTTTATCAAAGCTATTAGGACCAATCGTGGTGGAGAATTCACCTTAGGCATATTCAACAAATTTTGTGAAGATCATAATATTCGACGAATCTGGACGACTCCGTATTTTCCTCAACCAAATGGCATAATTGAACGAAAAAAATAGAACCATTCTTGACATGGTTCAAAGCATGTTGAAGAGCAAAAAATTGTCCAAGGAGCTTTGGGTTGAAGCTGTTTCGTGTGAGGTCTATCTTCAAAATGGATGTCCCATATTCAGACTTGAAAGTGTAACCCCATAGGAAACATGGACCAGGAGAACACCAAGTTTTTCACACTTGAGAATTTTCGGGAGTATTGCCTATGCTCATGTCCCGGACTAGAAAAGATCAAAGCTGGAAGATGAGCAAAAAACTCATCTTTATTTGGTATGACTTCTCATCCAAAGCCTATAATTTATTTTGATCCTAATACTTTGAAAGTACATATAAGCAAAGATGTCAAGTTCGATGAAGATGACACGTGGGAAGACAACTCAAAAGATGAAGTGAATGCTCATGGTGATATCGATTAAATGGAGTTGAAGGATCATTTTATACCTTCTTCTCTAGTATCTTTTCAAGTTCATCATCGCCAACCTCTTGAAATGGTGTTGATGAACTGCTAGTGCCAAGATCAAGGAGATTGTCTGACATTATGAAGCTACCAACGAAGTTCACCTTGTATTATTTCTTGCAGATTGTGAACCACTTGTTTATGATGACGTGGCCAAAGAAGAAAAATGGAGAAAAGCCATGAATGAAGAAATTGAAGCTGTTGAGAAGAATCAAACATGGGATCCAGCTGGTCTATCAAAGGACAAGAAATTGATTGGAGTCAAATGTGTGTACAAGGCCAAGAAGGATGAGAAAGGAGAAGTGACAAGATATAAGGTTAACTTAGTCATGAAGGGGTACAACCAAAAAGCCAGAATTGACTATGATGGAGTTTTTGCCCTTGTCATTTGCATGAAAATGATTAGATTAATTATTTCTATTGTTGCTCAAAGTGATTGGAAAATTTATCAAATGGATGTCAAATCAACATTTTTGAATGGCATCCTTGAAGAGGAGATTTATGTTGAACAACTCCAGGGGTTTATTGTGAAAGGTCAAGAAGACAAAGTGCTAAAGTTGAAGAAAGCTCTATATTGACTTACATAAGCATTGAGAGCATGGAATTCTAGAATTGATGCACATTTCAAGATGAATGGATTCTCTTAATGTCCATACGAGCATGCACTCTACTTGAAGTAAGAAAAATGTGATGTTCTACTCACCTGTCTATATGTCAACGACCTTGTTTTTACAAGAAATAATCTGGTGATGATTGATGCTTTTAAGGCATCGATGTTGAAATAATTTGAGATGATCAATAATGGTCTCATGAATTATTTCATTGGGATTGAAGTGAAGCAAAGTGCTGAGGGGATTTGTATTTCCCAAAAAGGATATGCAAAAAATATTGTTGAAAAATTCAACATGAAGAATTGTACTCTGATCAATACACCAACGGAGTGCGAAACCAAGCTTTTGAAGTTTGATGATGGTGTCGATGTTGATTCAACATATTATTGAAGCTTGATTGGGAGTTTGAGATATTTGACATATACGAGACAGGATTTTATGTAGAGTATTAGAATTGTGAGTCGATATATGGAGAAGCCGAACTCATTTCATCTTAAAGCTGTAAAAATGATACTTTGATACATCAAAGGTACTACTTCTCATGGCCTATACTATTATCGCTCTAAATTCTTTCAACTTAGAGCTTATTTGGATAGTGATTATGGTGGAGATATCGATGACTCAGTAAGTAGAAATCCCTCATTCTCCTATAGGAGGACATTTCGCCATCGATCCTCGGATACAAGAGCACCACTCACTTGTTGATGGCCAATCAATAGCAAAGTTCGTGCCTTGCCTTGCTTATGCATATGAATGGCTCTTAATAAGCTATATGCTTTTAAGCATCAAAGACAATGAGTTAGTGCATAAAAATAAGCCCTCCAAAGATCTGTGGCTTTCGATCATTCTAGTTACAAAGAGGGATGCATCCATCACATAAAACTCATTCAAGAACTAAGTAACCCAATGTAAACATAAGCTCAAATTGGTGTAAGGACTCAACAATACATATCAAACAAACCCTGCTTTTGTAAGCCTCAATTCCGGTATCGGTGCAAGCCTCAATTCAAGCATCAAACATGCATCGGTCATGGACCACGTGTGGACTTCTAGTTTATTTCAATTAGTTCAGTTAGTAGAAATCCATCGACTCTTCTGATATCAACTGGGCATTAGTCCTCCCCTTGGCAATTGGCATCATCCCGATCTTATTATCAAGACGGCATCCAGGGTGACCCCTAGGCATCGGCCTCACTTGGGCTGGCATCTAAGGCTTTTCCCCAAGCAACGACTCGGCATATCCCAATGTCGATGGTGAAAGTCCATTGTGTGTCCATGTGTTCAAGCATCAATCAATTCATTTTGTTATCTTGAATCATTAGCTGAATAAAAGGCCCGAAAGCGTGCTATGTAAGGTGAACTAATGAACGACTCTTATGTCTTACTAAATTAAACTCATGCCGAATGCGACTTGGGCTTATGGTCTACACTTGGAACCATTCGCTCTAGCTTCGGAATTGACTCGTGACTTGTTTCGAGTAACAACATGTTTGAATGTTGTCCTGAAATCAAGTGTGGGTCGTGCACCCACCTCGGCGCATGTCCAAAGTCTCATGAGACATTTCCTCGACATCCATGCGAGACCATGAATTTACTTGATGTAACAACAAACAAATAGGAACACAACAATCATAACCATATAAAGCCAACACAAGCAAACGATGACATGATCCTAAAATCGATATGTGTAGCACATCACCCTATCAAAGAGTTAGGAAAGTCTACTTACTACTTTTGAACCTACCTCCAAGATGCTCCTTTGATGACTGGACGGCTCCTAAGGCGGCTTAATGAGGAAGGTGTGAAAAAGAGGAGAGAAAGAAGAGGAAAAGAGAGAAAGGCCAAGCCTTAAAATGTGAGGATGATTCATCCTATTTATAGGCCTCATTCTCTTAGATTTTTATTGCAAACTCATGATAACGCCTAAATGACGAGTTGGCTTACCTATCTTCTTGAGTTGGCGCCTAGGTCCTTTGATGTTGGTTTGTGATTGATCCACCTATTTGCTTGCTCTCCAAGGCTCACTTTAGGTTCGTTATTGCCTATGGCGCTTAAGGGACGCATAAGCCTTTTGGTGCATCATGTCCTCTTCTAATTGGCTAGTTCTTAACTTGTTCACCAAGGCTATAACCTAGGGCCATCATACCCTAAGATTTACCTAAGATTCTAGAGGACACCTAAGTAGGTGATTTATCCATGCCATTAATGAATTAAAGTCCAAAGTCATTAAATGAGGCATAGATATTTTTGCCAACTACTTGGCATGCAAGTTTTCTCCTTCTTCTTGAAGTGGACATGTGACATTTAAATGGATAAGGATGGACAAAGTCAAAGATTATGAAAGATTGTAGAACCCCAATCACCTCTTGACATTTGTCCAATGATTCATCCCTACATTAATTAATTCATGTCCAAAATTCATCCAAGGCATTCATAAGACTAACATAGGGTGTTGCCTAATTGGAGAAGTCATTCATATTTGTACATGATCAACGGTTCTATGAGAATCGAGGTTCATGCCAAAATTTACTAAACTTTAACCAAATGAGTGTGACTAAATCGAAAACCTTCTTAAACTTGTCCATGACCATTTTCAATTAGAATTGGTCCATTGGGTGTCTTAGAATAAACTTCGTGGTTGGTCTTGGTTATTTGCCCTAACTAGGTCTCGGTCGGGTGGACCGAGTCCATGGCCAAACATGCCATGCTTTGGTCCATTCATGATTTATGTCATTGATTCCCATGATCGACCCTCATACCTTATTCTTATGGCCTGGAATCGAGGATGTTATAGTTTTTGCTATTTCATTGGCGAAAAAACCAGTTTTTCATGAACGAAACAAACATATCAATGTTCGATATCACTTCATTTGAGAATTGGTTAAAGAGAATGAGGTTAAAGTGTTGCATGTGAAGATGGGAGATCAAGTGGTAGGAATTTTTACCAAACCTCTCAAGATCAATGCTTTTTGACTTGGAATGATCAATAGAAAAGAATTTGGTTTAAAGGGGGATTGTTAGAAATTAAACTAAATTCATCGATGCCAATAACTATTCGATACTTGCATTGAAGAAGAGTCATAACTACTACGTTATCTTTAATGAGCAAAGATCTTATCTATAATGAGTCTGTTCGTTATTATCTTTAATAAGTCTATTCGTATTTCTAGGTGTGGTAATTGTTTTTAAAGATAATGATTGTTTTTGATAGATAAGGTGAGATATGATGATTGTTTTGTTAGTTTCTAGATTTTATCTGGAATGTTAGTTTCTAGATCTTATTATGAATGTTAGCTTTATCTATTGGGAAAAGTAAAGGTCATGAAAACAAGTTTATAAATAGGGGAGTCTTGTAATTGTTTTTTGTGAAGGGGAAACAAATCTACCAGCCTATCTTTCTTCTTCTCTTCCTTGTGTGAGTTGTAAGCGTTTCACCTTCAAATTACTTCCATTAGATCTTCAGCATTAGCAACTAGGTTACAGATTCCATAGGAAGTGCAGACTAATTGCTCAATACGCTAGTAGATATGTCACATTCGATAATTTAGCAATGCCGTATAGTAGTAAGGAGACTCATGTAGTACAGATGGACCATGTTGTTAAGAGATAGGTTCAGTTTCATGTGGATACTCAGTTGTTAACACATAAAAGAGTAGGGATAGAGAACTTGTGCCAAATTCTAATGAGGGCATGACTTAGCCCAAATCAAAGGATAGTATTGGTAGTGAGGTGGAGCTCACAGAGATGTCACATTCCATAACGATAGGCAAAGAAATTAGAGAGATTTCAGAAACTTAGAAGCATGATTATGCATATTGTGTTATTTCTAATAGAGTTGTTTATGCCTTGTCTACTACAGAGGAGACAGAAGAGTCACTCTCATATTGAGAGATGGTATTAGGTATATACACTTAGCAATCGATTGGTACTATGGGAGAGGAGTGGAATCTCTTTAGCAGAATAAGACATGACGATTCATAGTGCCTCAAAAGGGTAGAAGATAGCGGGATGCATGTGGATCTTCAAGACAAAGTGCGACAATTTCAGTTCATAGGTGACCCCGTATAAGGTACACTTAATAGCAATGGGATAATAGAACTTGAGGGCATTGACTGTAATGAGATATTCTCACCTGTGGGCAAACATAGCTCAATCAAAGTGCTATTGGGATTGGTTGCTATGAGCAACTTGGGGTTGAAGCAATTGGATGTTAATATGGTTTTTCCACATCGAAATTTTGAGGAGCAAATATACACACAATAAGATTTTTGTTGCTGCGGACCATAGAGCCAAGGTATGCTTTCTTAGAAGATCCATCTATGGCCTTAAATTATTCTTTAGGCAATGGTACAAACATTTGACTCCTTTATGACTATGTAGTAGCATAACAGGAATGCTCATGATAGCTGAGCATATCATATGAGGTTAGACGATGGTAGCTACACTTATTTGCTATTGTATGTTAATAATATGTTGATAGCAGCTAAGCATGTCTTTGATATTAGTGTGACATCCTAAATTTTCAGTTATGTTTTCAATTGAATGAATCGGGTCTTTCATCGACGCGCCTATAGTTCTATTTTATGAGCTGATCACTCACGAGATAACTAGCCTAACCGGGTGTAGCCGTTAAGGAATCTAAATGCAATAAACTTGAGAATTCGACCAGAAATCGACTGCTTAACTGCGCTAGTTTACAAGGGTAATTACGGCATAGTTAAAAATCGATTAGAGACTAGAGATAGGTCGACTCGACTGAGCCATGTGATTAAGTGTCACCTAATTGCAAAATTCTTATTAATCGGCACTACACCGATTTTTCTGTCATTTTGGTACACTGTGTTCGTCTTTGAAATCTCAAGATTTTCACGAAAATGGAGAGTCGCCAATGTGTCAAAGATGTATAATGTGGCTAAAAAATAATCGACCATGGGTCAATTGCACTAAAAATTTATAAAAGCTACCTGGTAGGCTAGGTCACGCTAAAATCACGTCAGATTAAAATTAACCGTGAATTTAAACCCGATTTCAAAAATTGAGAGTTCTGTCATGTCACGATTCATTTTAGGACCATCGACTCATCCTCCAAAGATTTTTCTGCAAACCGAGATTTTTGGCGAAATTTCAAAGTAGGGACGTTTCTGATTGGAAAAATCAGAGGGCTGTTTTTTTTTATCACGTTTTTGGGATTCCCGTTGGATGAATTGACGAGGAAAAATGTTGAATGGGATTATGGCACCTTGGTTGAATTTATGGGGACCGATTTAGATCCAATTGAAGGAGAATTGAAGTGGATTTGGGGGAATTTGGTGCAAAATTCGTAGGCCATGGGGGAGGGGACTTTTTGGTCCACTTGGTTGGCTTGCTAGGGAAGTTTGTGGGCTGTAAATTGGCCATGGATAGGGCAGAGTTGGTGGGGGGCCAAGCAATGATCAATAGACGGATATTTGTGGTTATTGGGACCCTCCAAGGAGTAGCTAGCTTCTTCTTCCTCTTCTTCTTCAAGTGAGCTACTTTAACCATTGTTGAGAGTTTAGGAATCTTAGAGAAACTAGAGAAACCGAGCAGCATCTCCCCCTAGCCATTGCACGCTTGCCCGAAGCAACCAGACCATCGCTCGCTAGCCGCTCGCGTTGCGCATCCCCTGCAAGTGCCGTCCGCCCGTTCCCCCTGTCCTGAGCCTCCTCGCCATTCGCCCAAGCCCTTGGTTGCCATAGGAGCTCAGCTGGAGCTCCACCGTCGCTGTCCAGTAGCCACCGTCACCCGCCGTTGCTTGCTGCAGCCACCAGTCCACCTCCTTGCTCGTTCTAGCCTAAGCCGAGCCCGCGTCAGCTCCTTCAGCTAGCAAGCATAATCGGAAGCCCAGTCCAGCCATGAGCATTTGTGGGCCATTTTAGGCCTCTTCCGGGCATTGTTTGGTGTTGCCGCCAGGAGGTTTGTTGCTTGTCTCCGCGTTGCCGTTGTCATGGACTCACCGGATCGCTAAACCGGTGAGTTTACTTGCTAAACTCTGCTTAGGGAGTTAATGACGATTAATGGGTGATTAGTTTATGTTAAGCATGGATTATGTGGTTAGTTAGAATGTATTAGCGATTTAATTATTTATTTGTGCATGTTAGGTGGTAAGAACGGATAGATTAGAGACTAGATAAATTGTACTATTTATCTAGATAGGTTCATAAATTTTCTCAGCCCGTTTGGGTGATTAATTAAGCATTTATGGCTTAAGTTTGCATTTTTGGTAATTAATTGTATTTATTTAATTATTTTTGGTATTTATTTAATTATTTATTATTTTCCAAAAATTATATCGAGATAGCCGATGACAGGAATTTCGTGCTGATTGCAATAGTGTGTTTAGTTTATACAATTGAATGCTACTTTGTGCAAATTGAGTGGCGATTGTAATTTTGGGTATTTATCCAAAAATTATGTAATTTCAGTATTTAATCAGAAAATACTAGGGCGTCGGTTTTTAACGCAAAAAACGTTTTTAGGCACTATATTAAATAGTATTTTGGCTTAGACCGACTGTGTACCCACACATGATTATTTTTATCGGGTATTTTTAACACTATGAAATTAGGCCAAATTCATTATTTTGATTGAGGAATTGGTATGCAAAGCACAATGTCTTTAGTTGGGATTAATTTATCATGTATTAGCTTGTGCGAGAATATTATATGTTAGATTGTGAGAGCAGTATACTATATAAGCCTATGTGAGCCTTGATATGTCAGCTTGTGAGAGCAATATACTATATCAGCTTGTACGAGCTATAATATATATCAGCTTGTGCGAGCTACCATCTATATATATCAGCTTGTGTAAGCTACCATCTATATATCAGCTTGTGAGAGCTATAACCATCTATTTCAGCTTGTGAGAGCTATAACCATCTATTTCAGCTTGTGTGAGTAGTGATCGTATCGATGAATTGATTGATCTATGGTATTTGATCGTATCGATTGTATTGAATTAAATTGATGGAATTGACTGGTTGAGATTATGAACTGTATTGACGTGTAGGAGTGAACTGAGGCAATGTAAGTCCTTTGACTTGTGTGTATAGCTGCCTCTAGGCGTATTTCCTTCCTAGTCGGAGTTTAAGGGGTGAACTTGCTGAGACATTGTCTCACCCTATTGTGGGCTCAACTTTTTTAGTTCCTTAGATGGCGGTTCCTTCGGAACGTTTTGGTTAACCTAGGAGGATCACTAAACAGGTCATCGATATCTTTGTTCCCGGGGGCCACAGAGTTTGGGTCTATGAACTTGTGAGGACCATCGTTTGGGTCGATGCGGGTCTACCTCAGAGGGTACCCCATCAATTTAGAGCATGGTATTGTCACACGCTTAATGGACACAGAGAAGGACCCCTGCAGGATTGTTAGGTCCCAGTATCGATGTTATAAGTCGCTTGTGGCAAGGGTACAGCTGACCCTCTTGGTGGTGCAGTGGTGGACCCAAATCCCCAGGAGACCTCGGAGTTTTTAGTTGGGGATTCGTCAACCTAGTGGGCTTGTAGACTTTTTATCTTTAGACTAGTCTGTATATAAATTGGGGTGTTTATAAAGGCGTGTTTTGGTTGTGAATTGTTTCCTGCTTTTCTATCCCATGTTGGTTGTTGTCGGGGGTATAGTTTCGCTTCCGCATGCGCATTAAAAATTGAATGGGTTGGTGACGCGTCCTAGGACGGCGCAAAATTTATCAACCACCGAGGGATGGGCACGCACTCGAGGATTAAGGCATGACAATTAGTATGTTGGAATGACAATTGAGTAGTGATTTTGAGATGAAAGACTTAGATGTTGTGGAAAAGATACTCGTATGGAGATTCAAAGGGATAGGTTTGCGGGGATGTTACAAAATTATTGGGTGATTACATATGTAAAGTGCTAGGGCTATTTAACGTGTAGTATTCCAAATTGGTGAGAGGGAATATGTTTCTTGCGTTCCCTATTTTTGTGTTGTTGGTGTTATCATATATGCTATAGTTGCACTAGGCCATATATTTCACACGTCATTAGTGTTTGGAGCAGGTATATGAGTAATTTTGAAAAGAAACATCTATATGCTGTAAAATGGATTATAAGGTTATTAAAAAGGGAAGCATACATCATTTTGGCATCTAAGAAAAGACAAGCTCCTAGAGGCATATCAAGTGGACGATTTGCATGGACGAAGGTCCCTAACTAGTGATGTGTTCGGTTTTATGAGTTGTGTTGTGAGTTATAAAGCGCATAGTCGATAGTTACTCTGTTGACAACTAAAGTAGAGTATATAAAGTCAACTGCAATCAAGGAGGCTATTTGGCTCTAATGTTTGCTCAGTTTTCTAGGATTGCAGTAGGAGCAGGTTGTTGTGTAATACGACAATCAGAGTGCGGTACATTTTAGCACGAGCGACGAAACATTTGTGATGACAAATACCATTTTATATTTGATATGTGTCATAGGGAGCCACATCCATTTCAGAAAGTACATAAGGCGAATAATTTGGTAGACATGTTAACGAAGCCAAACCTACTGACCAAGTTCTGGTGTTGTTCGGTCTTGTTTAGCATCTACAATGGGTGAGGAGCCTAGATGGGCTTGGAAGACGGTAGTCAACAAGGATGAAGCTAGACTTCTAAATGAGGTGGAGATTTGTAGATTATAACTCGAAGTAATCCTGATTGATTTGAAATATGGTAGAAATTGAATTGCATGGAAAGTTGGGCCACATTGGACGCTTGCTAACTAGATTGTGGGTGATGCAAAAAGGGGAAGTAATTTCTCACAATAATTCTTTTCCTTTTTAAGACAGAGTCTATGTTGACTAGAGAATGGCTTGTAGTTTTTTGCATAAAAATATTATGTTGAGAATGTGAGAAAACTCATTTATTATGATGGATTCTTGTAGGTTCAAATTTAACTTAGGATCGGGAAAATGTTTATGAGTGAATGGAATTAAGGAGTTGTAATCTCGTCTTTATCAACTATAGTAGAACCACCTCATTGATTTCTTCATGTAGAGTAAGCACAACGTCAAATCCCATAAATCCATTGTGTTCGAATTTTAATTTTACGATTTATTTTTAACTCAAATCGTTCCGTTTGTTGACGTTTTCTTGGTAGTCAACTATTGTGATTCACATGAATTTTTCTGAGGAGCATTGTTAAATATACTAAAACAAAATTACAAGATTTTTTTGGCTAAAAAATATAGACTATTATTTATGAACGCAAGAAGGAACAACCCTTGGACAGGGCTTTAGAGTAAAGAAGGTCCAGAAGGGGGTGGGGAGGGGAGACAGCCCAATTCGATGGAAGTAAAGAATGCCCACGGGCTTTGGCAGCCTAGTTTGCAATGAAATTTGCTTCTCTTCGACAGTGGTGTATCCGGAGGTTAGGGAAGCAGGGGAGAAGTGCCGCACTTTTAGCAAACAAAGCTCTGCTCTCCCAAGGTGTCGAGCTAGGGTTCTGCACGGCTTCCACAAGCACCAGGCAGTCCGATTCCAGTAAGAGGTGTTCTCGTGCTTTCATTTTCTACAGCAGATAATTTAGAGTAAGATTTAGGGCCTGCACCTCTATTTGCAGTGCCGAGAATGTGGTGATTCTGCTGGTGAAATCATTGATTAGTTGGCCAGAGGAATCACAGCACACGCACGCCACTGTGCCTTCGTTGTGGGATGTTGGGTAAGCGCCGTCTATGTTGATCTTTAGTACTCTCGGCTCTGGTGGGCACCACATCTATTCTAGATCTGGTGGTTGCAGTCCTTGTTTTGGCAACACCTTGTTGGAGCACCGGGTGGTCCTGCATTTGCGAGAGCTACTTGTACAACCTGCTCTGGATTTGGCCTCTGCTGGAGGAAGACAAAGTTGTTGCGGGCCTTCCAGATCTACCACATAATGAAAGAAATAGTCACCAGATCAGGTAAGGCATTGCTATTTGATATTGCTAGTATGAGTACCTAGAGGGGGGTGAATAGGTGCATAAACAATTTATCGATATACGGAAGCGATTCTTAACATATGATAGAAAGTAAATTCTCTCTTAATTAACAAAATGAAATACGATCGAGGTAGAGAGAATGAGGAAGAGAAAATTTAACACAGGATTTATAGTGCTTCGGCTTATTCCAAGCCTACGTCCACTCTTCCGCACTGACAGCCCACCGGCTGGATTTCACTATGATAAAAAAAGAAGTTTCAGCACAGCTTTTGCCTTGATTCCACAGTATAGATGTTCTACCACACCTCCTCAAGGTCTCTCACAAATATAGACTCTCTTTTGTATACAAGTATTCGCTCAAAGGATTTATCTAAACAAATAGGAGCTTCGTACTTTGGAATTCTTCTATCGCGCACACCTTGAACAACTAAGACAGTCTTCCTTATATACTCCTTTATGCCATCATACCCGTTGGCATTTACCAAAGGAATTCCTCCAATCTACCCGTTGGACGGAATCAATTAGGAAGATTGTTCAAGCTATTAAAGGAACGTGTTGATAGCCCATCAATCTTGTTCGCCCATACAATCAGGATCTCGGTTTCCATAAGCGAGAACCTTCCAATAATACTTAGGCAATCACCGGATCTTCAATTATCGAATCAATCTTCGATCAATCAAAGGACTCCGTTATGTCTTCTCCAGCCACGAGATCTTCTCCATTTGATAAGGTCAAATCCTCAACGAAACATCTAGTTCTGGATAACCTTTCTTCAACGGATTAGAGACTGTCAATGAGGATATAATTTGAGTCTTGAGTCTGGCTGTCCGGAGGTTTTCAGACTTTAAATAATAGAGTCTGCAAGCCTTCAAACTAGACGATAGAAACGTTTTGTCAACTTCAAAACACTTCAAGAAGATTTCTCCAACAATCTCCCCTTTTTGATGGTGACAAAACTTTCCCCGCAAATTTGGATATCTTTGACCCGCAAAACATTCCTCAAACACATATGCATATCTTATAGAAATAAATGGCTAACAGAATAACACTAGAATCTGCAACCACAGAAAATAGGTTAGTCTAGTATATGATTAAGCCATTAATAAGATATCAATATTGGTTAATAGAAGCAGTCAAGTCCAAGTCTAGTTCAGGTTCTCATCCGGACACAAAATAAAGTCAAACGAGGTTCAAACCACAAACCACAAAACAATCCAACAAACAAAAAAGTTTAATGAATGAAAAGTTTTTGATCAAATCTTGCATCTCTCCCCCTTTTGTCATCATTAAAAAGGATGAGATGAAGTTAAGAATGCTTGGGAACGCGGACAAGCTGGAAATCTTCCATAGACGAACGATGCCTTCCAGCCTCTTAAAGTCTTCCTTTAGTTGTGCAATCTCCTCACTTTTGGCATTGGACTGATTCTGAATAAAGAGGGCTTGCATTTTATCATTCAATGAACAGGAAGAAGCTTGACCTTCATTCTTCAAGCTTTGAACTTCGCATCCCAAGGCATAAATCTGACCTCACATCTCCAAGAGAATATCCATGATTCTGCGAAAATCTGCTCCATTATCAATCTGAGTACTTGCTTCGGCTCGATCTGATGGAGTAAATGCAGACGATGGTAGATTAGCATAATCTTGCAGATTTGGCGATGACACTTCATGACCTTTAGTCTGGAAACTGAGATGCATAAACATCCTCTGGGTCTGCTGGTGAGCGACTGACTCCTTCACTTGCATCAGGACATGAAGACTTCACTCCTTTCTCCTGATCTCCCCCTGTTTTCATGCCTATAGGTGGAGAAGAGCGTTCCTCATGTTCTCCTTCTTCTCTTCTTTCTTCTTCTTCTAGTCTTTCCTCCTCTCGTTTCTTTTTCAGCTTCTAATTCTTTTCCTCGCTTCCTTCTCCTCTCGCTTCTTTTGTCATTTGTTCCGAGTCTTGCCGTGGAACCGGACGACTTAAATTCTTTAAGGCCAATGCAGAGAGGGTGATGTCTTCCTCATCATCTTCATCCTCAACGAGGAGAGCTCTTCTTCTCTTGGATGGAGCAACCATGGGCTCCTTCCCTTTTCTTTTAGCTGCGAGAAGATATTTGATGAGATTTTGCAGAGTCTTCTCCTTGAATTTCTCCAACTCCTTGCTCGCTTCTTTTAGACGCATTTTGGTCACCATTTTCAGACCTACCACCATATGATCGCATGGTTGAACACAAAGGATTTGTGGAGGCTGAATATTCAGATGTCTGAATAACTTCGTAACAAGGCTTGGGTAAGGGAGTTGGCCACTGTCCTTCATCATTGCTCTATACATGTGAAACATCACAAAGGTGAGGGAGAGAAAACCTTTTTCCAAAAAGAATGGCATACATCGCTTGGCCTCGAACTTGAGACATCGGTCTTGGAAGTTGATTTCGGTCGGAGGCAATTAATCACAATCTTGTGAAGCAAGATGTTGAATGCACCCATCCTTAAGTAGGTGATCTTTTCATCTGTTCTCCCGTCCTTCACTAGTTCAAGTGTGGCCCGAGCAATGGAAACTTTGTTTGTTTGATATCTTCCTCTTTCGACTTCTAACACATCTGCCAGCATATTCATATCCACAACATAGTCTTGATCTTTTACGCTGAAAGAGAATCTATTCGCATCCAAAAAGCTTAGATTTGAATAGAAATATGCACTTAATTCAGCATATGCCTCTGTAGAGTCAGAGTAGAACTTTTCAAGTTGAAGATAACTGAACTTTTCCCTTAAGTTCACATTCACTGCATCCAGAAAATCAAAATCCACACTCGTAGGGTTTATTACCCCACGCTTCAGCAATTTTGAGTACAGATCCTTTTGCTCATTTGATCTGAACAAATCTCCCATTTTTCCTTGATTTTCAACGGCAACACCCATCTTCGGTTGAAATTGACTGTATAATTTATCATCATCATTCCCATCTACAGGATTCGGCTCCCAGTCACGAGGATCACTTGGGATATTTGCAAGGGTTTCCTCAGCCACCCCTTTTCGAGCAATTCCCAAACTTTCCATTTTTTTCAGAAAAATATATTCGTTCCCATGTCTTTTTTCTTTAAGAAAATCATCAATGTATTTCAAAGGAGTACGAATTCCTTTTGGGGCATGATATAACTGGTAAATATAAGCGGGCTTTTGAACTCTTACAGTGGTCTGCATCCTCGATGATTTCTTCCCCGTTGTTGATGATCAACTCCTTGAGGACTAGATGGAGGAGAATGACGCTGTTGAGAATGTTGTGGGCTCGCTTGCTGTTTTGGAGTCACTTCATCTTCGCAAGATCGAAGTGCGTAGGCCCCTCACTCATCCGCCGTGGTCCCCTGCTTGCGATTCTTGAGGACTTTCTTGAAGATGACATCTTTCTCAGTTTTTGGAAGATTCCTTACTTGACTTTCCAGGAAAGATGACAACTTTTTTGAGGATTGAACGAAGAAGACAAACGGGAATGGAGGATCGATGCTTTCTGGGGTTTTTGAGAGAAAAAGTGAAGAGGAATCGACAGTGTACGATCGGTTAAAAAGAAGGGTAAACGAACCATCACAAAGGAAATAAAAATATGCCTTTTCAAAATAACTGTCTTTTTTCCGCAAAAAATAGCTATTTCAAAAATAACTTCCCTTTTGAATATGAAGCGATGCAATATTTACGTAAATTAAATATAGCAACAATTTAAACACAGTCTGACGATCGTACCTTTTCAAGATAAGATTCAAGGGAGAAAGACTTACAGTCTGACGGACGTACCAAGACTGTCTTTCGGATAAAGTCTTGTAAGTCCGAGTCCTGAAAGAAAGTCTTTAGACTTTGATATCCTCATACCTCAAAATGTTGAGTCTCTGAACGAATAGACTCAAATTGATTTTTCTCCAAAGGCTTTGTGAATATATCCGCCCCGTTGATTCTTTGAGTCAACAAATTGAATTGAAACATCTCCATTTTGAACATGATCTCTAATAAAGTGATGTCGAATCTCTATATGCTTTGCTCTTGAGTGGAGAATTGGATTTTTAGTGAGGTTGATAGCGCTGGTGTTGTCGCAATTAATCTCCGTGCATGAGTCTTCAATTTCAAAGTCTCTTAGCTGTTGTTTTATCCATAGAATTTGGGAACAACAGCTTCCCTGTGGCTACATACTCGCTTCGTTGTTGAAAGAGACACAATGCTTTGTTTCCTTGAAAACCAAGACACTGTCCTGCTTCCAAGCAACTGACAAGTTCCCGAAGTGCTATTTCTATCAATTCTGCAACCGGCTAGATCTGCATCTGAATACCCCAGAAGATTAAAGTCTCCCTTCTTAGGATACCAAAAACCGATGCTTGATGATGAAGCCACGTATTTAATGATGCGTTTCGCAGCACTGAGATGGGATTCTCTAGGATCTGATTGAAACCTTGCACAGATGCAAACACTCAACAAGATGTCAGGTCTAGAAGCGGTAAGATAAAGAAGTGAACCAATGATGCTCCTGTACAGCTTTTGATCAACTTTCTTCCCTTCTTCATCTTTGTCTATCTTCAAAGAACTTGACATCGGTATGTCGGTCTTTTTGCACTTCTCCAGTCCAAATCTTTTGACAAGATCATTAACATATTTTTCTTGATAAATAAAAGTTCCTTCCTTTAATTGTTGTATTTGAAGACCAAGAAAGAATGTTAACTCTCCCATCATACTCATTTCAAATTCATCCTGCATAGACTTAGAAAATTTCTTGCACATATTTTCATTTGAAGATCCGAAAATAATGTCATCCACATATATTTGAACAAGTAAGAAACTTTTGATTTCCTTTTTGATAAATAAAGTCGTATCCACTTTACCTTTGACAAAACCATTTTGTATTAAAAACTTACTTAATCTGTTGTACCAAGCTCGAGGTGCTTGCTTTAAACCATACAAAGCCTTTTCGGTCCCGAAAGACGAGTCCGGCTTCTTTGGGTCTTCAAACCCTGGTGGTTGTTCCACATAAACTTCCTCATGGATAAATCCATTTAGGAAGGCGCTTTTGACGTCCATTTGGAATAACCTGAAATTCTTATAACAAGCAAATGCAAGTAATAGTCGAATAGCTTCTAACCTTGCTACTGGAGCGTAAGTCTCATCATAGTCTATTCCTTCTTCTTGCGTATATCCCTTGGCCACGAGTCTTGCTTTGTTTCGTACGACTTTTCCTTTCTCATTCATCTTGTTTCTGAACACCCATTTAGCTCCAATAACAGTTTTACCTTTTGGTTTGGATGTCAATTCCCGCACATCATTAATGCTGAACTGTTCGAGCTCTTCTTGCATAGCTTCAATCCAGCTTTCATCGACAAAGCTTCTTCTATGCTTTTTGGTTCAATTTCAGAAACAAGAGCTACAACACTAGACTCTTCTCGCCTTTTGGATCTGGTGCGAATTCCTTCATTAATTTCGCCGATTATAAGATCTTTGGGATGAATGGACTTATGCTTCCAGTTACTTGTTGATTTGTCTGGTTGATGGTCTCTCTCTTTGTTTGGATCTTCACGAACATCTTGATTCTGGTTTTCCAGAGTCTGAGATGCTTCTTGAGTTGTAAGCTTTGGAAGGTCTAGAGCAGGTTCAGACTCTTCTTGATGAGTCTGACTTGATTCATCTTGTGTTGAGTCTTGAAATTTGAGATTCATTGACTCCTCCACAGACCGGCTTTTCTTGTTATAGACTCGAAGGCTTTGCTTGATGTAGAATATCCAAGGAAGATACCTTCATCCGATCTTTCTTCAAACTTACCAACTCGATCTTTTGCATTTTTCAGTATAAAACATTTGCAACCAAATACATGAAAGTATGAAACAATAGGCTTCTTATCTTTGAACAATTCATAAGGGGTTTTCTCTAAAATAGGTCTTAAGAAGACTTTATTGATGATATAACAAGCTGTTGAAACAGCTTCAGCCCAAAATCGTGAAGAAATCTTGCTTTCTATTAAAAGAGTTCTAGCCATTTTCTGAAGAGATCTGTTCTTTCTTTCCACAACTCCATTTTGCTGAGGAGTATATGGAGAGGAGAACACATGATTAAAGTCGATTCATCACAAAATTTTGTAAAATCTTGATTTTCAAATTCACCTCCATGATCTCGTGTTCTTATACAAGAGATAACACATCCTTTTTCATTTTGAACCTTTTTAGCAAACTTTTCAAAATACGAGAAGGTTTCAGACTTACTTGTAAGGAAATATACCCAAGTAAAAACGGGAGTAATCGTCCACAATTACTAGGCAATATTTCTTACCTCCAATACTACGTGTTCTGGTTGGTCCGAAGAGATCCATATGTAGCAACCGTAGTACATGATTAGTAGAGACATGATTTGTTGGCTTAAATGAATTTCTTACCTGTTTTCCCGAGAATACATGGAGTACATGGATCGATCTTTTGATAAGGTAATCTGGGTAGTCCTCGAACAAGCTGTTTTGATGAGATTTTGGCTAATTGCTTCATGTTGACATGACCAAGCTTTCGTGCCATAAGCTTGCTTCGTCTTGAATTGAGATAAAACATTGCGATTCATTTGGTTTTACATCCAGAAGATAGATGTTTCCATGTCTACGACCCATGAAAGACTTAGTAGAGTCTTTACTGATTCCTGAACATATTCCTTCTTGAAAGAAGATCTTGAAACCAGTATCACACAGTTGACTAATGCTGAGAAGATTGTAATTAAGTCCTTCCAATAAGGAAACATTACTTATTGTGAGATTTCCAATTTTCACAGTTCCAAATCCCACAATACTTCCTTTGCTGTTTCCTCCAAATGAAACTTTTCCACCATTTACTTGAGCAAGCTTTATGAAACATTTTGAGTCTCCTGTCATGTGTCTTGAGCATCCACTGTCAAGATACCACTTTACCTTTTTCTTGACGGTGACCTGCATTTAAAAAAAAATCTCAAGCTTTCTTTGGTACCCAAACTTTCTTGGGTCCTTTGGTGTTAGTAATATAAGCGTATTAGCCCATATTTTCTTAACATGTTTCCAAACCATAGGACACTTTTTTTCAAAGTGATCCGGACTGTTGCATTTTGAACATTTTAGAGCATTTCTACCTACATATTTAACAAAAACTTTCTTGAAGTGATTTTTGTAAACCTCACTCAAGAGTATTTTCTTAATTCTTTCTTTTACTTTAGGAAAATCAATCAAGGGAATTGTTTCTTCTGTCATACCTAGACCGGACTTATTGAAGTAAGGTCTTTGTGCTGAAAGAATTTTCTCAAGATTTTCAGACCCTATAGAAAATTTCTTTGATATATTTGATAAGTCTGTTTTTAAAAAAGCATTTTCTTTTAAAATATTATCTTCATTTTCTTTAAGATTGGAAACAGACAAGTCTAGACTTTTAACTCTTTCTCGCTAAAACATTTTCCTTTTGTTTTAGAGCTGAGTTTTCTTTTTTTCAGTTCGGAAATTCTTTTGAGAGAAGTCTTAAGACTAAAGCATAGTTCATCAATATATTTAGAAACTTTGACAGGAATTTTAAAATTACTTGCCTCAAATTCACTGCGTCTCGAGTCGATTAAGAGTCCGAGTCGATTGTGCCATCGACATAGATTGGCATATTCATTATCACTTTCTTCACACTCGTGTCACTCCGGGTTTTGGCTTTGAGAGCATTTCGAAATTTTTCAGCTTTTCATTTCTTCTTCTTCAGAAAAGGATAGTTGGGTGTGATGTGTCCCTTTTTCTTACATTCAAAGCAGACTATGTCTTTGTTTGGTTCTCATCATCAACGTACTTGGTCATTGTCTTTGAAAGCTTTGTTTCTTTGAGTTGAACCTTTTCCTTTTCTATTCAGTTTTCTTCTGAATCTTCTTATCATGAGAGCAAGCTCCTCATCGTCCATATCTTCTTCAGAATCTGTATCATCGAATCATCATTTGATTTTAATGCAATGGATTTCTTACCTTTTGGATCTTCATCTTCATTGATCCGTTCCACTTCATAAGATTGAAGAGTTCCAATTAGCTCGTCGACATATAGTGGCATAATTCTCTCGCGTCTCTCTTATCGAAGTCTTTATGTGATTCCAATCCTCGGAGAGTCCACGCAGTAGCTTGTTTACCTTCATGGGATCAAAAGTTGGTTGACCTTGATTTTCAAGACCATTCACAATATCTGTAAAATGACTAAACATGTCGATATTGATTCTCCCGGTTTCATTCAAAGCTTCGTATTGACCGAGAAGAATGTTGATTCTTGTTTCCTTCACTGATCTGTTCCTTCATAAGTGATATGCAATCTGTCCCAAACTTCTTTTGCTGTACCACAAGAAGATATTCTATTATATTCAGTTAGTGATAAAGCACAATATAATGAGTAAATTGCTTTTGCATCGAGTGTTTGTCTCTTGATTATTTCTTCCCGAGACATTCCACCGGTTTCTTCAGGTTTCTTTTCCTTTTTCGAGACTCGATGCAAAGTGGTAGGAGTAATTCCTTTTTCTACAACGTCCCATTCCGAGGATCCTTTGATCGTAGGAAAGCTTTCATCTTGTTCTTCCGTATGTTGTAATCCTTTCCATCAAAGTAGGGTGGTCTGGGTATTGCTTTGCCCTTCCATCAGCCCTGGTGCTAGCATACTAGCCATGGATCTTTTACTATGAAGTAAAACACTTCAAATAAAGTAAGTACACAGGCTCTGATACCAATTGATATTGCTAGTATGAGTACCTAGAGGGGGTGAATAGGTGCATAAACAATTTATCGATATACGGAAGCGATTCTTAGCATATGATAGAAAGTAAATTCTCTCTTAATTAACAAAATGAAATACGATCGAGGTAGAGAGAATGAGGAAGAGAAAATTTAACAAAGGATTTATAGTGGTTCGGCTTATTCCAAGCCTACGTCCACTCTTCCGCACTGACAGCCCACCGGCTGGATTTCACTATGATCAAAAGAGAAGTTACAGCACAACTTTTGCCTTGATTCCACAGTGTAGATGTTCTACCACACCTCCTCAAGGTCTCTCACAAATATAGACTCTCTTTTTGTATACAAGTATTCGCTCAAAGGATTTATCTAAACAAATAGGAGCTTCGTACTTTGGAATTCTTCTATCGCGCACACCTTGAACAACTAAGACAGTCTTCCTTATATACTCCTTTATGCCATCATACCCGTTGGCACTTACCAAAGGAATTCCTCCAATCTACTCGTTGGACGAAATCAATTAGGAAGATTGTTCAAGCTATTAAAGGAATGTGTTGATAGCCCATCAATCCTGTTCGCCCATACAATCGGGATCTCGGTTTCCATAAGCGAGAACCTTCCAATAATACTTAGGCAATCACCGGATCTTCAATCATCGAATCAATCTTCGATCAATCAAAGGACTCCGTTATGTCTTCTCCAGCCACGAGATCTTCTCCAGTTGATAAGGTCAAATCATCAACGAAACATCCCTTTGGATAACCTTTCTTCAACGGATTAGAGATCAATGAGGATAGACTTTGAATCTTGAGTCTGGCTGTCCTGAGGTCTTCAGACTTTAAATAGCAGAGTTTGCAAGCCTTTTCAGACTAGACTGATAGAAACATTTTGTCAACTTCAAAACACTTCAAGAAGATTTCTCCAACACTATTCTCGATAAGATCTACTAGCCAAGCGTCGATTCTATGGACTCCATGTGATTGGATCGTGAGTTGGACTTGTGAGTGAGACCAAATGGCTTGTGTCCAAGGACATAAGAGGAAAACATGTTATGTAGATTTCGGAACTTGATCTTGACATATTCGACAGACCGGGTATGGTATGATATGCTTGTGATATAGATTCTCCTTTGTAGACAAGGCATTGTGGCATAAAGACCATACCATTGAGCTTCCCTTTCCAAATGAGTCGGTCGACAAGTGCGGTGTGGTCGAATCGGCATTATAAGAATTTCTTCGATAGTCTAATCACTGAAATTGTGACAAAGGGTACATTCCATGTTTTTTGATCTGGAATAATAAAATCTGCCACCTTCTCCGGTTTGCCTCTAGGTGCAGGCCCGCTAATTATTCTTTTAGAAAGCCATTTATCCTCTCGGATTTTGATCCGTTGTCCATCACCAACTGACCACTGGAGTTGATTTAATATTGAGTATGGGCCTAGCAGTAAACTCTGCCATCCCCATAAGGGTCTAGTTCCTTTTTCTGCATGCTGGAATTCTTTAGAATGGAAGTAAAGACCTTTGAAGAGTATGCTCCACAGGGAAAAAAATTGTTGTATTAGACGCCAAGCCTGTTTGCCCAGTAGAGCTTTATTAAACGCGATGAGATCTCAAAAACCCAGTCCCCCAGCGTCCTTTCGACTCTTGAGGGTGTCCCATTTCTTCCAGTGTATGCTAGATTTGCTACATTGAGGTTGCCACCAGAATCTAGCAATTTTTTGTTCTATAGACTTGTAAATAGACACAGGGATTTTAACTATAGACATAGTATACTGCGAGAGTGCTTGTACTACTGTTTTGATAAGAGTTTCCTTACCACCTTTAGAAATTATTTGTTCTTTCCACCCTTCCAACTTGGAGTTTACTTGACCCAGAATCTAGGCAAACATCTCCCTTTTTGATTTCCCCCAATCTAACGGTATGCTGAGGTATTTGCCAGTCTTTGCTAACACAGGGACTCGGAATTCTCTTGCCAAATTCACTTGAAGGCTATTAGGACAAGCTTTACCAAAGAAAATCCCAAATTTGTTGCAGTTCACTGCTTGTCCCGTAGCTAGGCAATATTGATTTAATATATTGGCTAAGTTATGGCATTCCGGGAGTTTTCCTTCTAAGAAACATATAACGTCATTTGCAAAAAAAGATGAGATAGGGTAGGACACCACCTGTTTAATTTAATGCCTCTGATATTGCCCATGTCCACAGCTTGGCTAGTAAGTATAGATAGGACGTTCGCCACCAGAATGAACAGGTACGGAGAAAGAGAATCTCCTTGTCTGAGTCCCTTGGTTGGATGGAAGTAGGGTCGAGGTTCTCCATTAAATTTGACGCTAAAGGAGACCGTTGTAATGCATTGCATAACCCACTGAACTCATTTTGCATGAAAACCTAGCTGAAGGAGGTAGTTTTCTAGGAAATCCCATTCCACCTGATCATAAGCCTTTTGCATGTCTAGGTTTAGAACATCTTGAAAAGTCTTTTTCCGTTTCCTTATCTTGAGTTGATGGAGAACCTCTTGGACCACTAATATGTTATCTTGGATTTGACGGCCACTAACAAAAGCACATTGCTCTGTGGCTATCATCTCAGGTAGCTATGGCTTCAGATGATTTGCTAGAACTTTTAAAATTATTTTGTAGACGAAGTTGCATAGACTGATTTGTTGGTATTGATCAAGCCTTTTTGGGTAAGATATTTTGGGTAGCAGGGTTATAATTGTCTTGTTGAACTCCGGTCGTATCACTTTGGAGGTAAAAAATTCTTGCACACAGAGGAAGATGTCTTCTTGTAAAATATCCCAATAAGATTGGTAAAATTGTCCATTCAAGCCATCAGGTCCAAGTGCTTTTGTTTCCCCCAATTGGAAAGTGGCTTTCGGACTTCCTCTCGAGTGACCGTTCCTACTAAGGTAGTGTTCATTTCCTCTGTCACCACTGGTGGGCACTGTGCTAGAATAGGCCCATTGTGACATCCTAGATTTTCAATTATGTTTTCTACTGAATAAATTGGGCTTTTCACTGATTCCTATATATGGCTATTCTCAGAGCTGATCACTCTCGAGATAACTAGACTATCTGGGGAAGCCATTAAACATTTTAAGGCAAATAGACTTGAGAATTCGGCCTCCGGAATCGATCGCTCGACCGTGTTCATTTGTTGAGACTATTACGACACATACATAAATTGATTAGAGATTAGAGATAGGTCAGTTCAACAGAGATGTGTGACTAATCGTGGGTGACACCACTAAATTGGAAAATTCTCATCAATCGACACTAATTTGATTTTACCGTTGTTTTTGTACCCTGTGTCGAATTGAATCATCGAGATTTTCACGACAATCGAGAGTTACCAATTTGTTGAGTGGGTTCATTGTGGCTCGAAGAAAATCGACCATGGGTTATTTTCCTTAAAAAGTTCTTAAAACTACCCGGTAGCTTAGGTCACGCTAAAAACGCACCGAATGGAAATTTATCGCGAATTCAAGTCCGATTTCAGAAATTGAAGATCCTGTCATGTCACAATAAATTCTAGGAGCGTTGACTCAGTCTTAGAATATTTTTTTGACAACCGAGACTTTTTGGGAAAAAGTCGGTTTATGACATTTTTGTTCAAATAAGGCTAATGATTGTTTTTGTTTGTAAAATTGAGATGGAAAGTGGATTCAGAGGTGAGGGAGATGATCGATGAATGACTGATTGAATTTATTGAAGCCAATTGAGATTTAATCAAGTGAAGAATGGTGTCCAATTGAGAGAGATGAGTGCTAAATTCGTAGCCCCCCTTTCCCCTAGTCATTTTGGACCATTTGAGAGTTGTGGGGAAGCACTTTGGTGGCCCATTTGCAGCCAAGGGTTGCTGGCTTCATGGGCAAGCAAATGGGAGACAACTTGGTGGAAAAATGGCCATGGTGGAGCCCCTTGGTCCCCTTCACCTTTATCCCTTCTCTCCCTCTCTCCTTGGCCAGCCACTCTATCCTTTTCTCCCTCCATCTTGTGCGACCAGCAGCTGAGGAGAAAGAGAGTAGCAGCTGTCGCCGTTTGGATGCCACCGCCACGACGGAACGCCGTTGTCTGCCCGCCCCTGCTCGAGCCGCCTTACCCACGCACCACTTGCCCTTTCCGCCTCTAGCCACGCCATCCAGCAGCTTCCTCTCGCTGTCCCGAGCTCAACCAAGGCTGTCCATAGCCGTTTCTTCGCCGGTAACCCTCCATCTAGGCTCGATTTGGCCTATTCTTTCATTCCCAAGCCTCACCACGCTAAACCGAGCTGTTTTCTCTCCATTTCCAGCCAAAAATAGAAGGTTCAGGTGTGGGTATTTCAGCACCTTTGGAAGCCATTTTGAGGTGCTTGTGGGCCTCGGTCCTTAGGCCCGCTTTGGAGAAAAACGTCCCTTGCGACGTTCCCGACGTTTCAATCCAAGCGGATTGTTAAATGTGTGAGTTTAGCTCACTAATCATTGTTTAGTTTGCTAATGATGCTTAAGGATTGATTAGTGTTAATTAAGTAGGATTAGGTGGTTAGATTAGAGTAGATTAGTGATTATTAGTTAATCTCAATGGATGTTAGGCAAATGCTTAGTGTACTTAGCAAGGAAGTAGGCTCTATTATTTATTGAATGTCTCTCGGGATTTTTCCCGACCCATCTCGGAGAAAGAAATTCCACGATTGAACTACCAATAAAAATAATAATATAATGATATAAAAATCCGAAACCTAAATGCTTTACTTTGTATTGAAAAACTAAGTTGGATTTATTTGTATTTATTAATTAAATTAATTAATTATTTTTTGGAAATAAGGCTGAGATAGCCGACAACCAAAATCTTATGCCAATTGTCATGGTGCAGTATGTTTATTTATTTGAGTTTTACGTTGTGCTGAATTGATTTAATTGTAGAATTTTAGGAATTATTCCTAAATTGAGTGAATTTGGATAATTGATTGGTAAATGGCTAGGTATGGGTATTTAGCGCCAATAATGCTTTGATGGGCTATAAAGTGGAGAAAATCATGAGAATGAATTAAATATACTCTTGGCTAAGACCAATCAGGTACGATAATATCGAGTATGATAAAGTTGGGAAAGAATTATGTAGCATGTGGCTCGGTGATTAAGTACATCACCTTGGCGAAAACGGCGCCTGAGAGAATGCACGTAAATTTTATATTGTATAGATCACCTAGAAAAGACACGTGGCTCAACGATTAGTACGTCACTTTGGTGAAAACGACGCCTTAAAGAATGCATGTGCCTTGGTGGTTTGGTATATCGCCTTAGAGAATGCACGTGGCTTAGTGAACGATACGTCATCTTGGCAAAAACGGCATCTTAGAGAATGCATGGGGTCGGTGATTGGTACATCACCTTAGCGAACTTGGCGTCTTAGAGAATGCATGTGGCTCGGTGACTAAGTATGTCGCCTTGACGAATAGGTCGACTTAGAGAATACACATGGCTCGGTGACTAGTTGTATACTATTTGGAATATTATATAGTATGGATGGGACTGATATGTAATCGACTAGGTCGATTGATCAATGCTTTGATATGATATCGTGAATTGATTGAATTGAAATGACCGGGAAATGGTTTAATTGACATGTAATCAACTAGGTTGATTTGATCGGTATATCGATCTGTGATTTTATGATTAGGTGCCTATTTGAACTGTGCTAATATGCATGTGGAATCTGAGGCCAAGGTAAGTCCTCCAACCTGTGTGTGCATAGGCAGCCCATAGTGTATTGGTTTATTAATCGAGTTTTAAGGGGTAAAACTCACTGAAACGTTGTCTCACTGGTTATTATATAACCATTTTAGGCCCATATATGGCAGTACCTCTACCTCCTCCCATGTGTTTTGGTTTACCGAAGGAAATCACTGAACAAAAGTTCCACGAACCGATGCCGGGGAACGTCGAATGATTGGAGTATGTAATGGTGAAATCCATTATTTGGGTTAATGTGGGTAAACCCCAAAAGGTCCCCCATCAATATTGGGCATGGTATTGATACTATAGCGATGGGCAAAGAGTGGGCTTGATACCGGAATTTGAGGTGCCTAGGTATGCTTTGGAAGTAGTGTATGGAGAGGGCATTGCAAAACCCAGAGGTGGAGAGGTGATTGACTTGGTGACTCCCGATCTTGAAGGCCTAGTATCACCTGAGTATGCTGCGATAGGCTCCAGTGGGAACGTGGAAGGAGGAGAGCTCGTCGAGCAGGAAGAGAACCCAGATGAGGACTCAGCGAAGGACTGAAACCCCACCCCTGTTTTTAGACTACGTTGTTGAACAAGCTTGAGTAGGACCAGACTTAGTAGTTGATCTTGTATTGCATAATGAATTGCAATGAATATAAGTGTGTGGGTGTTTCCGATTTTAGGTTTTTAATCCTATTATTCTATCACATTGTTTTATTGTCTGGAGATTTTATTTTATGCTTCCATATGCGCATATGTAATGAGAGGGTCGGCGATGCGTCCTGGGACGTCGCTATTAATCAACCATGTGAGGGATGGGCGCGCGTTCGAGGATCGGGGCGTGACACCCATAGTCACGATGTCCCACCGAGCTGTACAAATTTTCAAAAAATCCTAGTGTCATTTCCTTCAAACGTTTTGGTTCGTGTACCCACTGTTGATGTTCATCTTGCAGCATGCTTATTCGATTGCGTTGTCTCCTTTGGTAGTGGTGGCATGGAAAAAATTGTTATTCTTGTCCCCCCATCTAAGCCAGTTGAGCCTTGATTGCATCGCCCAGTATTGTTCCTCCTGTTGCCATAATTACTTTATTTTCTCTTTCAGACTAGTAACCGTCGCTTTGTCATACTGACCATTGGGTTGATTTATTAGATTTTGGAGCTGCTGCTTGAGGATGTTGATTTGATGATGGCCATTGGAAAACTTTGATCGACTCCAGCTAGCAAGGGCCTCAGAGACAGCCGTTAACTTCTGAGGGAAAGTCAATGCTCTAAGCTGGAAAGATCCCCATGAATCTGCAATGATTGTGCGGCACTCTTGGTCCAAATTACAAGGATTAGTTTATAACATTTGTATGGCAAATTACAAATAGGCATTTCAATAAGTAAACAAATCCACTTTCCAATAAGAGTCTACCGTATCAGGTAGGCCTCTTAAAAGAATTGGCAATAAAAAAAAGAGCATGCATTTAAAGAGGAGTTATCACCATCTACCGCAGGTGAAATCTGAATCCCACACACCAATCGAAGGTATAACAACTGAGTTACTAAGAGAAGAAGATACAATCAACTATCGAAGTCGAGAAAATTAGGACGCACATAGAACAATTAGATTGTCCGGAAGGTATGTAAGTAAGTACAAATTATTGAGCAATTTTACGATTTGGTCGGCACCACCAATTTTGATGTGTCAACAAACATCATCAGTAATGGGTAAAATTTCTATCTTTTAGTGACAATCCTTCTTATTCCCATGAATGATGGTGAAATCTGCAAATTCCATACTAGGAATGATGTCTTTTTCCCTCTAGCTTAGATGGCTTCAGCGAGTATTGCTTATGTATATTTTTCTTTAAGTGAAAAGTAGTTGTTACGTTAGGAGTGATTGACAGACGATCGAAAAGTTTTCGTCACATCCAACATACATAAAAGATTTGATGTGGCCTTTTTGGTCAACTTTGGCTCACCGTGTAAATCTTTTTTGCCCTTTCCTTACTCTGAAAGACGTTTTCAATTTATTCTCGCGCTTTCCCGCCGGCGACACGTTGCACCAATCAGTTATCGTAGTTTGAAGTGCTTCTGAAGTTATTATTTTTATCACAAAGTCAAATTTTGAGCTAATATTTCTCCTGTCCATTCCTCGTGACTCACCAAACAAATTCGCACACTGCCAATCAGCGTCAATGGCTTGGCCATATTTCTAAATTAGATATCTTATAGAAAGTTGGGATGATGAGGGGACCAATTTCCCAGAAGTTCAGATGGAGAAGAAAAGCTCATGAATTGATGGATCCGTAGACTACATTATTTTACTCTAGGTTGATGGTTGGAGGAAATAATCGTGCCACGCCCTTTTCGACAATTTCCATTTTCATTTTAGTAGATATTGACTGTGTATTAAGAACGACTTTTGCTTCTGACTGCCACTTTCGTTGCAATTACGATTAAAGCCGCCCTGGTATAGCTATTAGAGTTAAAATGGAATAGACAATGATAGACCCCTAGAGTTATAGGTTGGAGGGCGAGACTGAAATTTTCTCAAGTTAACAATTTTTCTTTTCCTGAATTTCTTTTGTTAATATCAAAGGATCTTTCGGGCCTCTAGGGTTAGAGCCACCATTGGCCGCGGGATGTTCCATCTTAGTTATAATAGCTCTTACCGGTGAAGTATTATTCCACATTATTTGACAACAAATTTTAAATACTCTTTATATATATATATGGTTTCTCTCCATTTATCACCTTAAACTTTTGGCCTGCACTTTCTTACATAGATTAGAACCAGTGCTATTACCTTTGCAAAAGTGCGTCCGGTTTGCACATGTCTCATATTGCTTGACGACGGGTTTAAATGATCTTTATATTCATGTAATCTTTCTTTACCTATCAATTTAAACTTTTTGTTTAGACATTTTAATACTTAGTTGTTTGATTTAGATAATGGAATATCTACTATTTGTTTGGGTTGACACAATAATAGCAAAGGAATAAGTCATCGAACCAACGTGTCTTAGAGTTATTCTTGTAACTATTTTAAAATATTGAAATAATTTCTTCACAAAAGCCGATAATTACTTTTTTTGACTTTTGTTTAAAGCTGACCAGACAACGTGTTAGGTTACACATGGTTTTTGGTATTATCTTCTGACTTTAGCGTTAGCTCTTGGCTTTAGTTGGCATGTGACCTTTTCCCAAGGTATAATTATCGTGAGTAAATTTCCACATTGGTTAACTTCAACAATCTAGTTGCATTTGATGTTATTTTAACTTTTTAAGGTCAGTGCCATATATAAGTGATGAGTTAGGGTTTCCGTGAAGCAACTTTAGACAAAGCCATAGGAACTAAACAAGCACGTGGGGATTTTTGGATTGGTGAAGAAAAGAATTACTCTCACGTAAGGTCTTTTGAACTAGTGATCACTTCCTTTATAATAATCATATATGAAAAAAAGAGACTGGTGATGACTCAAAGATGACCAGCATTATCTCATCACAAGCGAACAATTTAAGGTGATAGAAGGTTCATGACTTGCTACTTTCGAGAGATCGAGAGAGAGAGAGAGAGAGAGAGAGAGAGAGAGAGAGAGAGAGAGAGAGAGAGAGAGAGAGAGAGAGAGAGAGATTTTTGGATTTGTGGATTAATTCATCCTTAATCAGGTATAGCATTAGGAGTTTTATCCCTAGTTATCCACACAAAAACAATGTCGATTGTAGCCCCTTTATTTGTAAACAAATAGGGCTATGCTTATTCCAATTCAACAACACATTATTTTTATCATCAATTCACAAGTTCATGTGGCGAGAGAATGGTTGAGCAAACTATGTCCCATGCATGTTATGCGGACATCTCGACTCACGGAGTTTCTTCTCGTCAGAGAGTAGCTTCGCAAACCTACAAGAATGTAGACCAAAATTAATCAGCCTTCGCAATGCTAATCAAAGAAATAAATCTCCAACTGCTATAATTTTCCCTAGGATATTATCGTCCCACACATATGTTCAATATTTATGCGCAAAAAATTTCAACCTTTTGAGGGCTTCCTCATTGGTGCCGGCATTTGGAATGGGTTCGTAGTGGCCGGTGTCGAGATTAACTCGCGAGACCGCCTTCCTCAACAAGTCCTCACCAACTTTCACCAGACCCTCCAAGTTCTTTTTCGTGGATGTGTCCACCGAAGATAAAGTCCCCTTGAGAGTGTCGTCCTACAGCAATTCATTCAATTCTAGTAGCATGAGTTGGTACCAAGTGTAGATCAACAGAATAACAACAGTAAGAATTCACGAAGACGGCGAAGTCAGCAAAGATCTTACGTTGATGCGGAGGTAATTGTCCTCGGACTGGTAGGTCTTGAAAGCCACGGAATTGTGGTAATCGACCAGGTCGGCACTCCCTTGCGTGTAGGCATCTATCAAAGGGCTCGAGCCGTCCTCGTACAGCCAGGAGAACAATCCCCACTTCGAAGCCTTCTTGGCGTCAAACTTGAGCTCCGACGTGTCCGAGCCCGACCCCAGTGAAATCACTAGCAGTCGAGTGTAGTCTATCGGCGATTTGATGTCGAAGAAATCCGGGTCTTCCTTCAAGATTTGCCTCGTCACTTCGCTGATGGCGATCAATGTCTGGAAAAGAGGAAAACGTGTGAAACATTCCAAAATCTTCAATGGAACGAAGTACTAGATACGGCACCATGTCACGTGTCATCAACTAGATTTTATGAGAATTTTGAAGTAAAATCAACTAGATGTTTATAGCCGCCTCATCATGTGTCATCAACTTGAAATCAACACGAAGTATTAGTTGTCCTCATGCTTCTAACTTTTCTATTGATGGTTGATCCTCACCTAATCTCTATAACTATTAATGATTCTTATATTGCAAAACCGGGTTCTTCATAGGACGCTCTTGGAATACAATTCTCAAGTGCCAAACCCTAATAATACAAAAGAGAACCTCTTTGTTGTGCTCTTTTTATATCCGAACCTTCCGTTCAGTTGCTCTCATTGAATATGCGCAAATACTCCCCTCCCCCACTTCCCTTCGACATGCATCGATGTAGGGCTCCATCCACACTAACAGTGACGATGATCCCATTACTGTGAGAAAGAAATGACTAGATAAAGGAGTCGGTTGTCAAATCAAGTGTGCAATTGACCGGTCCTTGTATGAGACTTCCTTGGCAAGAACGAAAAAGAAAAATAAGATAATAGAACAGATCATCGCATTGGTTGTGGCTTGCCGGCAGCTAGCCCGTCATCTCAAAATAACTAGAGTATCTATGACTTCGTTATTGAGCAGCTTCTGAGGTGTTATCCGTAGGTTTGACCTGAACAAACCATCCCATCGTCGTACCACAGATGAGACATAGGATTGTGACTAGACGCAGAGCTGTTGCAGCCGAATAATCTAGGCCGCATAAAATCCGCTATCATCTGTAACAACCTCATAGGAGTATGTTATTTCTTTACTCAAAAAATCATGTTTGGTAGCTTATGTCACATCGACACCTCATAGTCTAAAAAGGCCTCGGCTATTGTAACACGAGGTTGACATGATAATTAAAGAATTGAACTTACTAATCTCAATTAGGTACATGTTTAATTCTTCATACTATTAGGTACAATTCATGTTTTGGCCGTTCATCGCATACCTTGGTTCATGTTTCACCAACCTCACCCGTGAAATTTACGGGTAATCCTCTGGTCAAGGTTTCTTCACTTAAAGTGAACTTCCTTGTTGCAAAAGAAGAAGACATAGTAAAGGCACTCCGTATTAGAACTCGGTATTCCTATTTAGCTGCGTTAGTTTATCTTTGCGGTCTTCAATATCAAATAGGCTAGTATTAATTTATAATATTGTATGTACCTATACCTCTTCTTAAGTGTATCTATCCATGTATGTATGTATGTATTCATGAGTGCATCTATGCATGTAAAGCTATGATCACGTGTGTTCATTAGACATACGTACCGGATTGTTGGCGGCCAAGCCACCGTCGATGAGATTAAATTCATGGACTCGCCCATCTTTATCTTCCGTCTTGAAATAATAGGCAGGGAAATACGTCGGAGCAGCGGAAGTGCCGATGCAAATGTCAGAAACTTGAGCGTCTAAAAAAGAATGTTTTGACACCTACACGAGATACAAATCCATTAAAGAAAACATCTCCTATGATTGGTGTATATGCGTATAGTTTTCCTCTATTAAGACTGGGTAGTTGATTATAATTGTCTTTGTCAAACTTGCACTGTCAATAATCCCATTTTCCATGGGAAATCAGAAGTTGCAAGAAAATAATGATTCCATCACAACCTTTCACCCTCCAAAAATTCTACACAAGGCTATAATTATTTGGATATTTCGCGATTTGCTTGCACTCACATGAGGTAGTTTCAACATGAAAAGGGGATTGACAAGTCTCGCTTAACCGGCCATATATACAATAATGCTAATGTGTCATCCTGATTAATAAAAAATTGTGAAACTACTACATAGAGGATGTTGTTAGATAAACACGAGTTGGGTTATAAATTTTCCTTCATCCCTAATTAGATGAAGTCATTTTCGAATTGTCTATGCACATGTAAATCTAACTAAAATATGGACAAGGTCGATGTCTATGTTTGCAACTCTCATAGGTCAAAAGCCTGTTAACATTCCCCAAATTAAGATAAGACGAAAACAGGACCCGTCGGACTTATACCAATCTACAACTGCACTCTCTAAAAAAGAAACATACAAGAACTCACCTCATAAGAAGAAAATATAACTGGTTGAAGCTTTTTGATATCGAAAGTCGGGATGACCAAGCTGGTAAGGGTATCGTGCAATCTCGTGCTTCCAAGTAACTTCCTTATTAATTTGTGAAGATAAACTCCATTGTACTTGGGCCCCGTCAGAGATTTTATCGTGTTCAAGACCGAACCCAGGCTCCCACTTTTTGTTTTTCAGGAAAAAGTAGCGGGAGCAAGCAGAAAAGAAATGAAAAGATTCAACTCAGATATCTTATATGCGAGGAGAGAAAAGGCTAAAGAAAATTCTCGGTGAGCTTAAAAACGATAAAAAGAAGTTCGATAATTCAAATTTAGCAACATGAGAGGTATGTCGATGATCGGTTACCATCCTTGAGGAAAGATTTTAGGACAATTCTCCAAGTAAAATGGGACTATGTCTTTTGCAGCGAAGAGAGGACGGTTGTGAGCATCAGGTGCAGACAACATGGCCGTGATGAGACCCCCGGTGCTTGTTCCTGCTATTACATCGAAATAGTCTGCAAGCCTCGCACCTTCTCCATCCAACTCCTGCACCCATAAATCTCAACTACTTCTGCATTAATGTCTACTCAAGAGATGGTGTGGACACCAGCGATGCCCCATGCTTAGAATAAAAGAAAGGCTTCTCAAAAGATGCTTCGACTCAAACCCTAATCAGAGGGCTTCTTTTCTTTCTTTTTTCTTTTTCACCGCCGTAGTACAATAATGTAAATCCTGCGTCTGCTTTGTTCGTGTGGTTTGTTGATGTTAATACCTGGAGTTGGGCTTCGAGGTAACCGAGAATAACCCCCGGAATGATTCCTCGGACTCCTCCGCCGTCAATACTAAGGATTGTGATGAGTTTTCCATACGTCGGAGGCCGAATTTTCAACGACGAAGCTTTTTTCTCCATTTCTTTTAACTGTTAACGCAAGAATTGAGAGGGAGGGGGAAGGAGGGAGAGCGAGAGAGAGATGAATGAAAGTGTGATATCTCCATTGTTGTGAAGCTCATGAATATATATAGAGGGATGCAGTATGTGCACGTAAGGGTTCTATCTGGGAAAACATAAAGATAAATACAGTCGGCCGTATGGCTTTCGTCAGCTCTTGGTTGGTCAATGTGAACGCTCCTCTTAAGTGGGCATGAAAAAGGGGTTAAGACTTAATCGCTTGTTTAAACTGACAAGGTTTTCTTATAGGCAAAAGGCAAAGTTTAATGCTTGCAAATATCTTAGAGTGGTCGTGAGGCGAAGAGAGATACCGGGTGGAGGAAGGAAGGTTGGTTTTGAGATGCAATTACCTATGACTTTGGTTGATTGTAGGTTTTTTAATTTGTGAAAATGTGGGAGACCTCTAATAGACAAGGTTGATTGGGTACATATATACATTTAAACATCGTGCTTGAAAGTCTAACAAAAAATCTTAAATTAATAGGTGGAGAGAGATTATGTAGAAAGAGCAGCATATAAATTCATAGTTTAGCGTTGCGGAATATTTTAGTATCTCATCTCATGCGCAAGCCGTATTATGAATGACATGTGGGATTTGACAAATAAGAGGCAGACGCCCACTCGAAATAAACCAAGGCAGAAGCTAACTTTGATATTACGTTAGAATGTCTAACTCAAGAACTTAAACTAAAAGGTGGATGGAAACTAATTTATATAAAGAGCATCTAAATTCCATAATCAAGCAATGTGGGATATTTCAATACTCCCTCTCATGTGCATGCCAAATTAATATTAACATGTGGAATTTGACGAAAGTGTGGATGCACACAAAACTAAATTGAGGCAGATCCTAGTTTAAACACTATGAAAAAAAGCCTAACCCAAAAGCTTAAGTCGATTAATGGAGGGAGACTACATGTATAAAGAGTATATAAACCCAATGTCAAGTGATGCAAGATGTTTCAACACATCCAATAAATTCCATTATTTAGCATTTAGTTTTTTGACAAAATTATCTTGCATTTCTCTTTAAGTTTACGAAGGTAAGTAATGTTTTAGCATCGATAAGGATAATGGTGTTGAACTAGGATCCAATCATTCCCACCTCGATCGCAATTGAGCAAAAATGGAGTAATTAAAGCAAAACCCTAAGCCAATTTCAATTTGATGTAAAACTCCACACATCAAATCACCGTGTTCAAGCTTCGATTGCATGGCTAAAAGGAGTCATAAGAAGACCAAATAAAATCTCCATGTATATATCACGTAGAAGTGGCCTTCAAGAGGAATTTATTTATTTTCCCGTAAACACCACACTTCCTAAATTGTTTACATATTATGGATTGTTCTACATCCACCAAGTTGATTTGGATTTCATACACATACTCAAATTTGAGACATAATAATCTATTCTCCACCTTAATTCAATGATCACTGCCAAATCATAGTGCTAATCATCAATGCCGGCTCTACCAACACTCCCATGAGCACTCATTTTTTGCATACGCCAATTGAGCTTGGGCAAACCTCGAGCTTTGCTGAAGGAATGAGGCTTTGTCACCATTATGTTGGTTTCTATATTGTCACGATCTTTTTTACAACAACCTTCCCCTTTGCTATGACATCTTGGATGAAAAGGTAAATGTTGATATGCTTTGCTCGCTTATGATAAATCAAATTTAAAGCTAGATATATCATGCCTTGATTGTCACCGTATATAACAATGCTTTTATGCTCCAACCTAAAGTATGGGACCAAATCCCTTAGCCATAATGCCTCCTTTGCTATAAAGAAGGCCAGTGTCATGTAATTTGTCTTAGTTGAAGATAAAGCAACATCTTCCTATGAGACCACCTTCTAACTCACTGCACCACCTACCAATGTAAAAACATACCCAGGTAAAGACATATGCTCACCTAAATCACTTGCGTGGTCCGAATCTACAACACCTATGGTCTCATTGTTATTACAATCCCTCTAGTACACTATACCAATGCTATTGGCCTTTTGAACCTTCAAGGATTCAATTCATAACTTCCTAATAGGTCTTTTTTGTTAGGGCTAGATGGATCACTTAGAGGGGGTGAATAGGTGAATAAGCGGAATAAAATAAATTTAAACGATTTTGCAATAGAATAGCTTCTGATCATAACCTGAATAACTGTCAGATCTTACCAGTGTGCAAATAACCCTTAAAACATATAAAATAAAGAGAATAAGGGATAGAGAATTGCATATAAATGATTATAGCGGTTTCGGTTTTAACAAGCTTACGTCCACTCTCCTACGCTAATAGCTAATTGGCTGGATTTCACTAGATCAATATGTCAGAGGTTATGAGATGAGAGTAATAATATATACTCAAGCTAGTTTGACAAATTTCTCACACACTCTCAACCTCTAAAAGATTAAAGAGTATATCTCTTAGAGACAAATTTTTATGATTAAAGAACACTAAAAACTTAGGAATCATAGATACTGTTCACCGAAGCTCTCTCTTCAGGCAATTGTGTACTGTTCCTCGCATTTTTGCTCATGGCTGGTTCTGGAAGCTCTGATCGGTTGTTGGGGCCAATTTTTGGTGTTCAGAGGCGCCCCTCCGTCCTCTTTCAAATCCCCTTACTGCTCTTCCTGGTACGCCTTTTTACTTGGGCTGTTCTCTCGAAATGGGTTAGGGTTTTCAGCTTTTCGACATGCTGTTCGCATCTTCTATATGCGATGACTTCGAACTTGGTTTCAGCCCAAATTTCGGGGAAATGGCTGATCGTTGACACCCCTCCTTCCCCTGGTGTTGTTCATTCAACTCGTGTTGTTACGGATGAGAACTTGGGTCGGCCTTCCTCCTTTGTTGATGCCTTGCGCGACGATACCCAGCTGCTACAACCTCGTCGTGCTCCTGTGGGTTCCAAGGATAGAAGTCAAGGACGTTCTCAATCAAAACCCCCTCAGCCAAGAAGGGAGGACCCAAATAAACAAGCTGTCCGAACTTGGGCTAGCGTAGCTAAGGTAGCTACCAAAGGCTATGCTTTGCAATATTTTCCACCTACCTATGTTAACAATATGCCAGTTGTTGAGCTAATCGAGGACATTATTGAGGCGGTTGATCCTAAATTGTATGATTGTCTCGTGGGTTATTTCATTGGAAGGCGAGTTCCCTTCAAGGTTACTGAAGCGGCTCTCAAGAAAGCCTGAGGATCTAATCTCGTTGAAGTTATGTCCAATGGACAAGGGTTCTTCTTCTTTCACATCCTTGATGCAAACTTTCGGAGTAACTTGCTAGATGGGGGTCCTATTTCAGTCTCTAGGATTCCGCTGGTGCTGCAGCAGTGGAGACTGGGTCTGGAGCTTAAGAAAGACTCTCACCTAACGTTTCCTGTTTGGATTAAACTTAAATTCCTCCCGCCTTCCTTATGGTCTGCTCAAGGAATAAGCAAGGTTGCTAGTGCTGTGGGAAGGCCTTTATACGTTGATCAAAGAACAAAGCAGATGAAGATGTTCTCTTTTGCAAGAGTTTGTGTGGAAATCACAGCCAAACTTCCCACTTGTGATGTCATTGAAGTGTCTGACAATGGCATGTCCTCTCTAGTAGAAGTTGAATACGAATGGAGGCTCCGTGGCATGCTCGGGTTGTGGCATTTTCGGTCACAAATGCCCACCTACTCCAATTTGGTCTGTAGTTACTGCTACGAAGGACTTGCCACCTGCTCCTCAGAACATGCCTTCCCCTGTTCTTCTTGCCCCGTCAGTGCCCCCTGTTGTGGTGGATGGCCAACCAAAACAAATGGTGGCTCCGATGGCTGATCCCCCTCTTTTGGATAACATGTCAGATACTGGTCTAGTAGACTCTAGTAATCGAATCAAGCTAAGCCTCATCCAGCCAGCTCTGCCGGTGATCCTTCTCGGACTCGTGTTGCGGAATGCTTTGGTTTTGGTGGATCTCAATATCACTAGCCTACCTTAAATGCTGATCCGGTTATTGCCTCTTCCATTCCCGCATCCGATTCAGGATGGAAGCAGTCAAAGAAAAAGAAGAAGCCCCATTCGGTGGCAGGAATCCTTAAATTTGAAAGACTCCACCTCTCGCTCCACCAATTTGCAAGCCTTAAGGAAGTTCCAGGGACTTCTAAGAAGGATGACTCCCGTTCTTCCCATGCGGTGGCTTTGCCCAATCTGTCGTGCCTCATGCTAGTTCGGAAGATGAGATTGTTGAATCTAGTGTCTATGCTGGTTCAGATGAGGATGATCTTTTATCTACTTGCCCCTATTTTCCAAGAGTCTTACTGGCCACTGCTGGAACTAAATCACTACAAGATAAGTTGGAGAAGCTTCTCCTTGACCCTCCTACTTTGGTAGTGCCTTCTTTGGCTTCTAACCGACACAGGTCTTCAAAGAAAAGGTAACTTCATTCCCTCTTTTGTAATCATGCTTTTTGGAATTTGGAATATTAAGGGTATTCTTAACCCTGTCAGAAGGGTTGAAGTCAGGCATTTTGTTACTTCTAATAATTTGGCCTCATTGGCCTTGTTGAGATTAAGGTCCCGGAGAATCTTTTTGGTTTTATCTACTCTCTTTTGCTTAAAGACTGGAATTGGGTTGCGAACTATGACTTTTTCTCTCGGGGTAGAATTTGGGTGGGCTAGAACTATGAGTTTTTGAGTTTCGATATTCTGTCTATGAATGACCAAGCTGTGCATGGTCACATCAAATTCATCCAGTATGGTTTGGAAAGTTATGTCTTTGTTATCTATGGTGAACATACCTATATCCAGCGCCGACCTTTGTGGGAGGACCTCCTTCATCTGAATGCTCTCCTTCAGAATTCAACTTGGATTGTAACGGGGAACTTCAATGTAATTAAGGATCCCTCGGATTGTGTTGAGAGTTCGAATAATTGGATACCTTGTTTTGATGAATTCAGCTAGTGCTTAGCTTAGACCGACCTAGAAGATCTCCGATATGTGGGCCTTCATTATACTTGGTCCACTTCAAGTGGTACTAATAGGAAGATGAGAAAAATTGATTGTGTTTTGGTGAATTTGAGGTGGAACTTGGATTTCTCCTTTTCGGAATCCTCATTCCTGAATCTCGGTATATGTGATTATACTCCTATGATAGTGAGAGTTCTAAGCCTGGTCTTTAAAAGAAAGCCTTTCAAGTACTTTGACTTTTGGGCTGATCATCCGGACTTTCCCTCCATAGTTTGACAGACTTAGGATAGCCCTATTAGAGATAGCCCTATTAGAGGGACTTCTATGTTTAGACTGGTTTCCAAGCTTAAGGCTATGAAGTGTCATCTCAAGCTCCTTAACCGTGAAGCTTTCTCTAATATCTCTCAGAGAACGGCATCAGCTAGGGATGCCTTGTGGTCCACCCACCTTGGTATTCAACTTGACTCTAATAATGTCTATCTTGCTAAGCTTGAGAAGGAGCAGAGACGTGCTTTTGTAGACCTTCGTGGTCAAGAGGAATCCTTCCTTAGACAAAAATCTAGAGTTAGATGGCTTAAGGAAGGGGATCGAAACTCTAAATTATTTCACCATGCAGTGAAGAGGAGACAACTCACTAATAGGATCCTCTCGGTTAAGGATCATTCGAGCTCTTTGATCACGGACTCTGACTTGGTGCCGCAAGTCTTCGTTTCCTTCTTTTAGATCTCCTCTCTCCTCATATGGCACTCTCCAAGCCTTCTTTGCAGGACAATTGGGTTTGTTTCCTCTCTTCCCCGGTCTATGACTCTGAGATAAAGAATACTCTCTTTTCTCTTGCAAGAGGCAAAGCCCCGGGTCCAAATGGATTCTCTGCTGAGTTTTTTAAGACTAACTGGAACATTGTGGGTTCATTGGTATTTGAGGCGATCAAAGATTTTTTTACCTTGGGTTGCCTACTTAGGGAAGTCAATAATACAATCCTCGCCTTGGTGCCAAAAATCCCTAACGCTTCTACTGTTTCGGACTTCAGGGCCATAGTGTGCTGCAACATTATTTATAAGGTCATCACAAAGATTATGGATAATCGTTTGGCTGGAGTTATGAAAGACCTGATAGATCCTTCTCGAACGCTTTTATCAAGGGTAGAAGAATTCGAGATAATTTTCCTTTGGCCCAAGAACTATTTACTTGATTCCACCTCAACCCTTACCTTCCCAAATGTGCTATTAAGGTGGACTTTTAGAAGGCCTATGACACTGTAGACTGGGACTTCCTTGAGCTTACCTTTTTGGCTTTTGGTTTTCCACCTTTGTTTATTTATCTTATTATGATTTGTGTTCGAACGCCGAAATACTCCATTTCCATTAATGATGAGCTCCATGGTTTCTTCCCGGGAAGTTGGGGCTTGCGGCAAGGGGACCCAATGTCTTCTTACATTTTCACTCTGGTGATGGAAGTGTTCTCGAGGATTCTAATTGATCGGACTTCGGCAAAGAACTTCAAATATTATTGGAAGTGCAAATCGGTTAAGCTCTCTCACCTTTTCTTTGTTGATGATGTTTTTCTCTTTTGTCAATCTGATTTTGCCTCGGTGGCTTTACTTAAGAGAGGACTGGATATTTTTTCTTCCTGGAGTGGACTATTGCCTAACAAAAACAAGAGTGAGATATTTCTTTCCGGTGGGTCTCCATCTCTTCGCAACAACATTTTACTGGCTTTTGGCTCTAATGAAGGCAAGCTTCCGGTTCGGTATTTGGGTGTCCCATTATATCTTCCAGACTTGGCAAAGCAGATTGTATTGCTCTAATAGATCATATCACAGCTAGGGTTCAGTCGTGGGTCATTGGTTTCTTTCTTTTGCTGGAAGATTCCAACTCATAAGGCCAGTTTTACATTCTATTCAAGCCTTTTGGGCTAGTGTGTTTACATTGCCTACCTCGGACTTGATAGACATTGAGCGTATTTTGAGACAATTTTTTTGGAAGGGTTCTTCTCTTGGCCGTGGTGGTGCTAAGGTCTCGTGGGACGATATTTGTTACCCAAAAGCTGAAGGTGGTCTAGGCCTTTGTAAATTGAAAGATTGTAATAGAGTAGCTAAGCTTAAATATATTTGGATTCTCTTCACGGATAAAGAATCCTTGTGGTGCCGTTGGATTCATTCAAACTTTTTTAAAAAGGATAAGTTTTGGTGTTCTTCTTGTCCTACTATATGCTCTTGGGCATGGAAGAAAAATTTTCTTTTAAGAAGAGATTCCTGTCTTTCTTTCTTCTGGAAAATTGGAAATGGTCTCTCAGTTTCCTTATGGCATGATCATTGGCTTCTTCATGGCCCCCTGGACTCTTTCGTACCAGCTTCTCTTATGGACAGTATGGAGCTTCTAAGCTTTGCGGTGGTTTTTACCTCGAGAGGTAGTGTTCTTAGATCCCTTTTGGAAGATTGGGGACTCATCCTCCCGACCCTCTCCCTATCCCATGATAGGTTCTCCTGGTAGGGGTTATTCCTTCGGCTCCTTCTCCGTCACTTCAACTTGGAATATTATCATAATGAAGAAGGACTGCGTTCCTTGGGTGACCTTCGTTTGGGACAACACTATTGCACCTAGATTCCAATTCAACCTGTGGTTAATCTCTAAGAATCGTTTTCCTACTAAAATGCTTCTCCTATCCTATCATGGGATTGATTATGAAGTCTGTGCTTTCTATGGGGTCTTGCCAGACTCAATTGACCATTTGTTCTTCAATTGCCCCATTTCTACAAATCTAGTTTTTTTTTTTTTTTTTTGCACGGCCAGGTGTAATCGTCCTTGGCGCAATGGATCATGGAAAGATAACCTCTCTTGGGCCTTGAAATTCTTGAAAGGTAAAGACTTCTACCATTTGATTGCTCAGTTCTCATTTGGTGCCTTGTGTTACCTTATTTGGAAAAAAAAGAGGAATAATATCATCTTCAGAGGGGAAGCTTTCGTTGTCTCGGCGATGAAGAATCACCTAATCAAGCTAGTTAAGGACAAAGCCTTAACTTTTTTCTAATGTTCCAGTCTCTACAAGGAACAGAAGGATTAAGAGAGGATGGGACCTAGACCCCTCAGATTTCATTGATCGTCGCTCTCCCTCCTAGGTCTACTCGTGCCTATTACTTCAGCTGCTACCCAACTACTTCAGCTTTCTATTCGTTGTGGTTTATGGTCTACCGAGTTTTGTAGTTGTGGGTTTTCTTCAGTGTTTGGCTGTTGTAGTCTGTTCGGTGTGTTGCTTGTACCTTTTATCGGCTCCCTCTCACTCTTCTTGCTTTTAGCTTCTAGAGAGTGAGTTTTTGGCGCCGATCTTTTGTACATTTGTCCAAAGCTCAATATAATCTTCATCTTACCAAAAAAAAAAAAAAAAAAAAAAAAAAAAAAACTTAGGAATCATAGACTTCATATTTTCAGCTCTCTATTCCTTTCAGTGTCTCGACCTTCTTCTATAATCCTCTGTATCCAAGCTGACTGTTGGACATTTCCTTAGAGGATTGCTTAGCCAATCTTCCTATTAAACTGGAACGTTGTCAGAAGATCTGATAGCTTCAAGGTTGCCAAGATTGAAGTCTCTCGTTGATTTTGCCATCCATATGATTGATGAAGTTTCCATAAGAAAAGTGTTTCACTTGGAAAGAGTTTTTCGCCTTTTGTAGATTGATTTATCCAAGATTCGCTAAAATCTGTCTTAAGAGATTGGATTTGATATTCTTTTCTTTTTGGATAAGTCTCTTAATTATAACTAGAAATCCAGCAATTTTCTAGCCGTTGCATGAGGATTGTCTTCTAGAACAATACTATGATAATCAAATATCAAAGATATGAATTACTTCAAGACTTAGGGTGCGTTTGGGAAAACTTTGGGGGAAAGTCTTTAGGAAAATGCAAACACCTTTGAGTTAAAGGTGTTTTCCAAAATGCAACCGTGTTTGGTAAATTGTACTTTGAAAGCCCTTTGTGAAGCACTTTGAGCAAAATAGTGTTTGGGAAATTATATTTACAAAGCATCTTTATGTAAAAAAAAAAAATTATCAAAAGAAAAATTAAAAAAAATTGACCGGCAAGGGCAGCGAACTCCGGCGACCTCCGGCAAACCTCCGGCGACCTCCGGCGACCTCGGATTTGGGGGCGAGGTCGCGCGACGCCGTCGCGACCTCCGGCGACCTCGGATCTGGGCGGCGAGGCCCGGCAACCTCAGATTTGGGTCGTGGCGGCGTCGCGCGACCTCCCACGACCTCCGGCGACCTCGGATCGGGAGGCGGCGAGGTCGCGCGATGCCGCCTCGACCTCCGACGACCTGATTCGGGCGTCGAGGTCGCGGAGGACCTCGCCGCCCGAATCTGGGTCGCCGCAGGTCGCGCGACCTCGCCGCCCGGATTCGGGCGGAGGTCGCCAACGCCGCGCGACCCAAATCGGGGCGGGAAGGTCCTCTCGCGACCCTACCACCCCGGATCTGGGTCCCTGGCGACCCGGACCTGCCGCAACCCACCCCGGCGTCGATCGCGTCACCCCGACGACGGTCGTGCGACGATCGCCGCCGGCAACCGCTTGCCTTTCGCCGGCGGCGGTCGAGGAAGAAGAAGAAGCTCGCCGGAAGAAGAAGAAGCTCGTGGAAGAAGACGATGAACAAAAGGGCGAAAAACGAACAAACGAAAATAAACGAGGGTAATTTGGGAAGGAATTTTTTTTTTAACCCTCAAGCTCAGCATTTTCGGTAAGCCGAAAGCCCAAGGCAGCCCCCACCCCGCCTTGGGCTTTCAGCCTTGTGAAAGCACGCATTTGGGGAATGCTGACCCAAAAACGAATGCCAAACGGGCTGGCATTTGCCCAAAGATGTTTAAGCCTCCAAAGGGCTTTGGGAAGTGGTTCCCAAACGGAGCCTTAGAGTTTGATTCTCTTAGTCTAATGACTAATGTCTAAAGGTGCTCATCAGAGTTTTCACCTAGAAAATCTTATCATCAGAATCAAAGAAAGTTTTGTTAATCATCAAAACTAGTAAGAGAATTCTCCTCAATAATCTCCTCATTTTGATGATGACAAAACTTATTACAGCAGAATCGATTTTAAAAAGAATTTATTTTGATGAAGCTATGAAAATAGCAGAATTTGTATTTAGAGTGCAAATTTGATCTATAAGAATGAAAGATATAGTAATTGATATTTTTATAGATATTTTAAATAAGGATAGGAAAGATTTAATTAGTCTTGCAAAAAAAAAATCCTTAGAATAAGAATCGCATCGCATCAAAATCTTCCAATTCTTCCCCTTTTTGTTAACAACACAAAAGATAATAATGGCAATAGTAAAAAAACTAAGTAGCAACCAAACCATAATAGCAAACCAATAAGTTCAATACTTAGTAACGTCCATTTGTAGAAAAATCCAAAAAAAAAAAAAAAAAAAAAAAAAACACCTCAAGCAAGCTGATAAGTCAAATAGAAAAACAAGCCAACACAAAACGAAATTATCTTAGAAATTTTGAAAAAAATTGAAAAGATTATTTTGAGGTTGAGAGCTGGTTAGGGTCTTAAGCTTGAGTAAAGGTGTAAGTGGTTTGGTTCGGTTAGGATTTTTGGAAAATCGAACCGAACCGAACGATAAGAAAATTTATTGAACCAATCGACATTCGATTCGAACCAAAATGAACCAAACCGAAATCCCGGTTCAATTCATTTTGGTTTGGTTTGATTTTTCTGTTTTTACTTTTATTTTTGTTTTTGTTTTGTTGTTTTCTCTACATGCACCCTTTTCAATTAATTTTTTTTTTAAATATCAAATTTTTAATTATTTTTCTTTTTCTTTTTCTTTCTTTCTTTCTTTCTTTCTTCTTCTTCTTCTTCTTCTTCTTCTTCTTCTTCTTTTTCTTCTTCTTCTTCATTGGCCGGTTGCTCAGCGAGCTCGAAAGAAGAAGAAGAAGAAGAAGAAGAAGAAAATAAAAAGAAAAAAAGAAAAAAGAAAAAAAAAAAAAAATGATTTTATTTTTTAAAATTTTATCGCTTTGGTTCGGTTAATCGAACCAATAAGAACCAAATCGATTGAAATTTTTTTGGTTTTTATGAGAACTAAACTAGAAAAAACTGAACATTTTGGTTTGATTTTCAGTTCGATTTTTGACACCCTTAAGCTTGAGGGCTTGAAGGAGGGATATCATATAGAGGCATGAATACAAGAACATAGTGACTCATGTGGTTGATGGCAGTCTCAAGTTTCTTAAATCTTCTGTCCCCATCCCGCATAAGCCTTTTTGATCTAATAGTTCATCTCCTTGATCTTATTTTTGAGTTCCTTCAATGCACTAAGAATATTTTCATTCAAATCTACAGCAACCTCTAGTTTAGGAATGATCTCAACAGATGGATCATGCTTTCCTTCTTTTCCACCCTACTTTGTTTCCTCAGCCCTTATAGCCTGAACGTGCTCCCCCTCAATTGAAGCATCCTTGTCAGCTTTTGGTTCTCCTCTTGCATCTGCTTCCTTGTCCACAACCACAACATTCTCATATGTAATAGAAGTAGCAGTCTAAACTTGTTCTGTGAGAGCCTCTAGATTGTCATCTAGATTCTAAGGGTACTTCTTCCAGCATTTGGTCTCCTTACAACTTGTAACACCCACGATTTTGACCCCATAAGGATCGGCCATAAGGTCCAAAAAGGGATCGATCATGCGCTATTGGCCATGGATTGATCAGTTCGATCAGCAAGGAATCACGGATTGATCATGGTTTGATCGACCAACTGACCGACCGTTCACGAATTAGTCGAGGTGTTGGCCCTGAATTTTCTACCAACCATACCGATGGGATATGATCACCAACTCATAAGATGAATTTTTGATCATGAGAATTGGTCACGGGATGATTTTGGATTGGCAGATGATTATGGGTTAATCCAACCAGTCATAGTTTCTGGTGTGAGTGATTCCACCCGGTTATGCATCGATACACAGGTGATCCGAATTGATCAAATGCGACTGTCGTTATGACCAAAAATGCATCATTCCCTATTTTATTCTTAGTGATCGAAACAAAATCTCGAATTGGTGATGTTCAATCATGGATCGATAAGAATGCACCGACCATGAACCCTATCGGTGGATCGGGTGCTGATCGAAATGAGCCCAGGGATAGACTCGGCTATTTTGTCACTAATTCTAAGGTCAATGAGTGCCTTGGCTTAGTGCTAGGCCATGGGTAGCCTTAGGATTGGTTTCAAACCGATCAAAGGACAACCAACCCTATTGGCCGACCGACCATCCAAAGTGACGGTTTGGGCAAATATGGGACATAATGTCCGAACCTCGGGTGTGCGTGATTCTATTTTTTTGAGGTATACCTAATGATCCCTTCTCCGGCCCCAAGACCAACTTAGACGACAAAATTCTCTAGGCAACTTTCTTGAGGAAGAAATAGACAAAATGGAATTCTCTAGAACACCATAGCTTCTTCATGAAGGATGTTGACTTATTATTCCACCTAGATTTTTCTAGATATGGTCATGATTACCAAGGATTTACCTTGGGAATTAAGCAAAGTATCAAAGTCAAGTGTTTCAATAAAAATTGGACATATTTGAAACTACTTATGGCTATCCTATAGCCTTGATGCCACCTATCTTTTAGAGTGTCACCTATCCATAATGAGTTGTCCCCTTAATAATGAGCTAAGTGCTAATGTGGTTCAAGGAAATGGAGACAAGCAAGGCCTTAAATGATGACACTAAGTCATTAGATCTCCACCTCATAAGCCTAGGTGTCCACTTGAAGATTTGGTAATGATGGCTTGAGATTTTCCTTAGAGAAGAACTCGATGACTCGTAAGCTTAGGTCTCCTCTAGAATCTTAGGTTATGATGAGCCTAAATGATAGCCTTGGTGAACAAGGCCAAGGCCAACCAATCAAGAGAAGACATTAGGCATCAAGGGGCTTATGTGTCCCCTAGGGTCATAGGCACATCATAAGCCTAAAGTGAGCCTTGGAGGGTAAGTAAATAGATGGAGCAATCACAATCAAATACGAATAAGCATAGGCGCCAACTAAGGAGACTCGATAGGCCAACTCGTTCCTTAGGCTTAATTATGAGATTTGCACCAATAATTGAAGAGGAGGAGACCTTTAAATAGGAAAAGGCATCCTCACATTTGGGAGGCTTAACCATTCTCTCCTTTCCTCTCCCTTTCTCTCCTCTCTTTCACATCTTTCTCCTCCAAGCCGCCTTAGGATTCGTCCAGTCACTAAAGGAGCATCTTGGTGGTAGGTTCAAAAGTTGTAAGTAGAATCTCTAACTTTTGGCTAGGGCAATAGCCTACATCGTTGAGTTTTGTGGTGTGCTCACCCATATAAGCCTTGTATATGTTGTAATGTTCTTTTATATGTTTGCTCACATTTGCATGCTTGAGTGTGTTCATGCCTGGACGAGGTCAAGTTTTGCTCGGCTTGAAATCAACGTCAAGTCGCGATAGCCTAAGCATGCGACTCAAGCCACAAACCAAGAATTGTTCCCCGCATATTTTATAATATGATGTTGAGGGTCATGACACACTCACTTGAATGAGCATGCCCTTGGGCCTTGCATATGTTGGCTAAGATAAAAGATGAAAAAACTGGCTTGTGTGATGCAGTTGTGTATGCACTTAAAGAGAAAAAAGCGCTTGTCGCCACATAGCGTTGCTAGCGATGCCTCATTCATTAAACGAGATGCTCTGGTTGAGCCAGGATGCCTGGGTTTAAGCTTGGATGCCTCGAGTAAGCTAGCCCTGAGATGCCCTGGTTGAGCCAAGATACCTGGGTTGAGCCTGGATGCCTTGGTGAGCTAGCGCCGGGATACCTCGGTTGAGCTGGGATGCCCTAATTGAGCCAGGATTCCTAGCTTGAAGCTGGATGCCTCGGTTGAGTTGAGAGGGCCTAGTTGAGCCAGGATGACAATAAATGAATTTGTATGAGTGCCGGTATATGCATAAGCATGATATGTTGATGTGTTCATTGATATGCCAAAGGTAAGCAAGCATTGAAGTATGCGGTAATGTACATCTGCATGTCGTCGAGGATAGCAATAAGTTTGCTATTAATTTGCCATCGACATTGCATTGCGAGTGTTGTACCTACTAGATTCTAATGATGAGATATCCTCATAGTAGAGAATTAGGGGTTTTTACTTACTGAGTCCATGACTCACCCGTTGTTTTTTTTTTCAGAATTGTAGGCATGAGAAAGTTGCAGTCTTGCTAGAGGAGTTAAGGTTTACCCCAGCCTTTCGAACATAGAAAATGTAGTTGGTGTAAATATAACGGCCATGATAAAAAGGGCTTGTAAATGTAACTGATTTAATTGTATGTTTGTAAATAATTATTTTCCTAGCCGTTGGTTGTTGTCTAGGTGTTGTTTGTAATGCTTCCACATGTGCTTAACGAAAAGATAAAAAAGAATGGGACGGAGATGCACCTGGGACATCGTGAAAATAGCCCTCGTCGCTCGTGACCTTAGAGATGAAGTTGGGATCGTTACACAAATGATCATGCACTTCCTTGATTACAGGATGTTCAAATAATGTGGGTTGTCCATCACAGCAAGCGTTGGGTCATTGACACTAGCCATTGCTTCGTGCAACACATCCTTAATCGATGCAAAAGTATTAGCCACTTCCCATTTCTTTGTTTTTTTTTTTTGCATATTTGCTGAGGGATCTCTTTCTTGCTATTCCTGGGGATTTTCCTCAACTTCTAGCCTACCTAGTTCAATGTCATATGCAATCTTATCCTCCTCAAGATCTTCGTCCAGACTATCAATTAGCCTATCTAGATCATCCTCCTTGTCTTCTATCAAATTGAAATCCTTAAATGATTCTTCAACCAATCTCTGCAAGAATGATTGAGATCCACTTCTGTCAGCTCGAGTTCTTCTTCTCTTTGTAGGAGGTGAGATTAGTTCGAATGGGCTTGCCATGTCTGTCTTGCCATTGTCCTTGAACAAATCTAAATACCATCTTCTTCATCATTTTTTTCTTCCACTAATAACAAAAGGAGTTGCTTCTTCTTGAAACTTGTTGGGATCTCGATATCATAATGTCACGCCCCAAACCTCGAGCGCGTACACATCCCTCAGCAGTCAACTAAAATTGTGACATTCCTAGGACACGTCGCTGACCTATTCATTTTATGCACATGCGGAAGCGAACTAATAAACCCTAGACAACAATCAAACACATGGGATAGTAAAAGAAGGACAACCAATTAACACAAGCTACACTCTATAAACATATCAGGTTCAACCTATAGGTTTATATACAGGAGTCTAGATCCAAAAAGAAGCTACCAAGCCAATCCTACCTCGAACCTTTCAGCCTCAATAGGCCCGTCAAAACCCTCCAAAGGACCCTCCTGAATTCTGTTGGGCTTGTTAAGGAACCATGCCTTAAAGCGATGAGGTACCAAGTGAGGTAGGCCCTCATCGACCCAAATAGTGGTCACCACAAGCTCACGAGTCCAGGTGGTCCGAGGGATAGGGACACCCAAAACGGATGTGATGGACCTCTATTTAAGGACTTAAAAAATTTAAACCACGACGGGGTGAGATAAAATCTCAGTGAGTCTACACCCTAAACCCCGATTAGGACGAGAATTAACTTAGAGGCAACCTAAACATGCACCATATAAGACTTACCTGGCCTCAACACCTCCCTATCCATTAATACATTTCATATATCATATATAAGCGTAGTAAGCGTAATCAATAATTGGAATACTTCATATCATTTATTAAATATTCATAGGGGTCCCAATTATAAGGCGAAACCATTATGACACGTCTCATTCTGTGCCACATAATTTCATCCCATAATCAAGCGCTGCTATCTCAATCACTCAAGCATGCTCCAATTATTTACGACCCAACGGCCACGGCCAACTCATCAATTGGTGGTCATCCGGCATAACCAGGCGTCGTCCTGCTCCGTAAGCAATGCAATGTCTACATTTAGACAGCATTCCATAAAGAAGCATTGGCCCAGTCTCCACTACGACTAGCATCCGTTGCCAATGGCATCTGAACTTAATTAGATATCGTCCCGAGTGAGCGCATCAGGACGGGTTCCGATAATGACCACACGCACATCCATGTTTAGCCAAGAACATCATATTTTGCACTTAAATACCTCAATTTCAAATAATAGACTTGACCAATTTTCTTCGTATTAAAAATACTTGGTAAAATAATTGTGCGTGATCATACAATCAAATCGATCCACAAAATATGATACTCTCCCATTTAAAAATTTCATGATTTTATATAGTATATAAAATATTTTTGGCGTCAAAACCCGACACCTGGTATTTTTCTAATTAAATACCATAAAATCTTATTTTTGCAATAATAATCAAATATCATCACCAAGCACCAAATTGCATAATTTAGTAATAAATTCCACAAATCAATTCAACCATGGCGATCGTAAAATTCTACAAATCGGCTATCCCAAAGTACAATTTATGCTAATTATAATTAATTAAATAAATTACAAATTATTTAAACTAAATCACTTAATTAATTTAAATAATCTAACCGAACTAACCTAATCGAACTAATTTAGCTAACCTAGCTAGGCTAATTACCTTAATCTAATTAAACTAACTAAATAACCTAACTAACCACCTTACTAATTAGTCTAGGTAATTAACTAACCTACTAACTTAGTTACATTAACTAACTAACCGATAATCCTTAATTAACCTTAAACTAATCCCCCTAAGTGCAATTAACTTCTTAATCCAAGATTATGACGTTAACTCACCGGATTAGCGAGGTAATAGGTTCACGGCGACGATGGCGCGATGATGGTGAGATCCCGTGTTTACGGCGACTCCAACGGAGGCTCGAAAGAGGCTAAAAACAGCCTTGCAAGGCTCACGACCAAGCTGGAAGTTGATTCTGTTTGAGTTGGTCAAGTGGCGTTGGGCTAGACGGCGTGGCTGGCTGAGGTGGTGGAGAGGCGGACACGGCTGGAGCTACGCAAGCAGGGATGAATGGCTGAAGCAGCGACGGGCGGTGGTCGAGCAACGGCTTGGTTGCGAGCTAGAGGCCAGTGGATAGAGACGGCGAGGCAACAAGGCTGGTGGACGAAGTTGGTCTTAGATGATGGCTAGGCGCGCAAAGGAGATGCAACATTTGGATGGGGTCGCTGGCTGTGGCTGGTTCGATGCTAGCCTTGGGCTGGTGTTTGCAACAACAAGGGGAAATGAAGAAGATGAAGTGAAGAAGAAGAAGAAGAAGAAGCAGCAAGGGTTCTGTTGGAGGGGGGCTGGTCGCATAAGGAAGAAGGGAGGGGGACAAGAGGCCAAGAAGTCCACATAACAACCAATTATAAGCCAAGCCAAAATATCTAGCACTTGAGTGAGGGAGCCTCAAAGTTTTCAGCTCTCAAATGTCAAGGCATGCACCAATGGCAATTTTCTCTTCCAAAACTTCACAAAACAATGCATTTTGGTGTCTAAAAATCTAGCTAGAGCTACCCATACGAATTTCCATCTATTCTTTTTGTCGAAATTGATATTTTTTTTTCCAAAATTCTGGGCTGGATGGAAATTTCCTGAAAGATGAGACGAGTTCCTAAAAATAAATCATGATATGCTTGAATGTTCAATTCTTGAAACTGAGTTAAATTTCGTGTTTAAAATTGACCGGACGTGATTTTAGCGTGACCCAACCTACCGAGTAGCTTTTAGGGATTTTAGCGCGTTTGACTCGTGGTCAATAATTTTCGATCCACGTTCTTGCATCTTGGACTCATCGGCAACGCTTAGTTGTCGTTCATAAAAATCTCAAGGTTTCAATTACGGGCACTGAGTACAGAATTGACAGAAAACCGGGTTAGTGCCATTCGATGTGAATTTTACAATCTGGTGGAATCACTCACAATTTAATTACGTGCTTCCATCGAATTGACATATATCCAATCACTAATCGATTATAATGGTGTCGTATTGACTCTTGTCGATTATCACGATTGAGCAATTGATTTCTGATCAAATTCTCAAGTCTATCGCATTTATATCCTCGAACGCTTCACCTGATAGATTAGTTAACTCGTGAGTGATCAGCTCTGAAAAAAAGGACCATAGGCGCGTTGACAAAATGCTCATTTCATATTATCGAGACGAGGTCGAAATTCAGAATGTCACAACTCTTCCCCTCTTATAAAAATTTCTTCCTTAAAATTTAAACCATTACAATTCTTCTTCAAAAAGGTGGGGGTACGGACGTCTCATTGATTCCTTGCTTTCCCAAGTCGCTCTTTCTGTCCCGTGGTGTTGCCAGACTACTTTGACCAAAGAGATCGTCTTGTTACGCAGCACTTGCTCTTTTCGATCCACGATTCGAAATGGTCTCTCCACGTACGACACTCTCTCATCCATGTCTAATTCCTCAAAATTCAGTACGTGGGTCAAATCAGGTTCATACTTTCTCAACATCAACACATGTAAGACATCATGCAATTGAGCAAGTCTTGGCGGCAACGTAAGACGATACGCCAGAGTCCCTATTTGCTCCAAAATCTTAACAAGACCGACGTACCTCAGACTTAACTTCCCTTTCTTGCTGAAGCACAAAGTACCCCTCATCGGTGACACTTTAAGGAATACGTGTTCATCAACTTGGAACTCCAATGGTCTTCGCCGCTTATCTACATAACTTTTCTGGTGACTTTGAGTGGTCTTTAATCTTTCTTGAATAGCTTTGACGGCGTCCACTAACTGTTGAACTAACTCTAGACCGGTAATCTTACACTATCCGACTTCATCCCAACAAACTGGCATCCTGCACGCTCTGCTATACAATACTTCAAACGGTGCCATCTAGATGCTCTGCTGATAACTGTTGTTGTATGCAAACTCAACTAGATAAAGCTATTTCTCCCAGTTTTCCTTGAAGTCTAGTACACAAGCTCATAGCATGTCCTCGAGGGATTGAATTGTCCTCTCAGACTGGCCATCCGTCTGCGGATGATAGGCCATACTATACTGCAGCTTTATTCCAAAGACAGCTTGTAAACTTTTCTAGAAAGCGATTGTGAACTTCGGGTCTTGATTTGACATAATCGTCACTGGTACTCCATGCAGTCAAATTATCTATCGCACGTATAACTCGGCATATCTTTCCAATGCAAAGTCCTTCCGTACAACGATAAAGTGACCAGACTTCATCAATCTGTCAACTATAGCCCATACAGAATCATTACCTCGCTGACTCCTTAGTAATACCATCACAAAGTTTATTGTGATATGTTCCCATTCCACTCGGGAATCTCGAGAAGTTGCAAAAGTCCTCCCAGCTTACAATGTTGTGCTTTCACTTGTTGGCACGTTAGACATTTGGCGACATGTCTAGTGATATCCGCCTTCATACCGGTCCACTAATAGTGTTGACATAGATTATGATACATTTTTATACTACTTGGATGAATGCTGTAACTGCTACGATGAGCTTCTGACAAGATCTCCTCTTTAAGCTATGCATCATCAAGTACACACAATCTTCCACGAAACTTTAGTATTCTGTCTTCAGAAACTTGAAAATCAGCATTTCTCTTTTCCACATCTTCTTGCAAAATTTTTTGGATCTCAAGGTCTATCAACTGCAATGTCTTGATCCTTATTTGCACTTCTGGTTCAATTTTGAGGGTGGCCATAAGGCTTGAAAGGTGGCCTACCTCAAATTTGAAAACCGAATCTCGAGCTCCTTCAAGTAGGATCCACTCTTGGATCACCATCTGTGCGATCGAAGACTTTTGACTCAACGCATTTGCGACCTTGTTGGCTTTTCCGGAATGATACAAGATGTCGCAGTTGTAATCCTTGAGAAGTTCCATCCAATGACGTTGTCTCATGTTCAACTCCTTTTGAGAGAATAGATACTTGAGACTCTAATGATCTGTAAAGATCTGGAACCTTTCTCCACATAATTAATGTCTCCAAATCTTTAGAGTGAAAATTATCACTGGGAGTTCTAAGTCACGCGTCGAGTAATTCAACTCATGAGGGCTCAACTGACAAGACACGCATGCAACAACTCTGCCATGCTGCATTAAAACACAACCCAGTCCTTGGTACAACGCATTACTAAAGATCTCATATTCTCCAAGATCAGATGGAATTGTCAGCACTGGTGCAATAGTCAGCGTTTGCTTAAGCTCTTGAAAACTACGCTTACACTTATTTGTCCATATAAACTTCTCTTCCTTCTTCAGCAATTGAGTCAAAGGCATGGCTATTGTAGAGAATCTTTCCACGAATCGTCTGTAGTAGCCTACCAATCCCGAGAAGCTCCTGATCTTTGTCACTATCGGCGGTCTTGGCTAGTTGATCATGGTTTCGATCTTAGTTGGGTCCATGGAAATCCCTTCATTGGAAATCACGTGACTAAAGAAAGCAGCATGAGTTAGCCAAAAATCACACTTACTGAACTTGGCGTACAGACCATGTTCTCGCAGAGCCTGGAGCACTGTCCTTCGATGTCTTTTGTGCTCCTCTGGACTTCTCGAGTACGCTAGGATGTCGTCGATGAACACTATCACGAACTGATCCAATACATGATTCGTCAGATCCATGAAAGCAGCTAGGGCATTGGTCAAACCAAACGGTATTACAGTAAACTCATAATGCTCATAACGTGTACAAAAAGCCATCTTCAGTATGTCTTCATTTCTAATCCTCAACTGCTGGTACCATGTCCTCAAGTCAATCTTGAAAAATATCGACGCTCCTTGTAGCTGGTCAAAAAAGTCGTCGATTCTCGGTAGAGGGTACTTGTTCTTGATCGTCACCTAGTTGAGTTGCCGATAGTCGATGCAAAGACACAACGAACCATCTTTCTTCCTCACGATCATAACTGGTGCTCCCCAAGGTGATGCACTGGGATGTATGAATCCCTTGTCTAACAACTCTTGCATCTGCACCTTAAGTTCCTTTAACTCTGACAACGCCATACGGTAAGGAGCCTTAGAGATTGGCTTCATCCCAGGGGCCAACTCAATTACAAACTCGATCTCCCTTTCTAGGAGCAAACTGGGTAAAATATTAGGAAACACATTCGAAAACTCCCGCACCACAACAATGTTCTCCATCTTCGGCTTCTGAACTATCGTATCCACTACAATTGCCAAATAACCTTGGCAACCCACATCTAACAAACAGGTTGTCTCAAGCGACGAGATTAAGGTAATCGAGGGTCCTCCTCGACTCTAAACTTGAAACTTTCACCCGCTAATGGGTTAAACCGAATTGCTTTACGATAACAGTTTACAGTAACTCGTTGCTTGTTGAGCCAATCCATGCCAATAATTACATCAAAATCAAACATGGCCAGAACAATCAAATCTATCATTTTCTCTCGCTCACCAATAACCAACTTGCAACTAGGACACCCTACTGTAGATAACACCTTATTCTTTAATGGGGTAGATATACTAATAACTAACCCCAACGGTTTTGGACTCAACCCTACCAACTTAACGCATTGCTTAGCAATAAATGAATGCGTAACTCTCGGGTCAAATAAAGCATAAGCAACATGGTTGTTTAGCGAGACTGTACTTGTGACCATGTCTAGCGAGTCCTCTATCTCTTGTCGGGTGACAGCATACACCATTCCTTGTGCTGGAGGCCTGTTCATCATGCTCTATTGTGCATTCCGTGGCGCACTTCCTTTGTTCTGTCCCATCAGCATAGCGGCAGTTGTGATCCCATTGGCGTGCATTGACAATCTCTAATCTGGTGGCTTTGCTAGCCAAATCCAAAACAAGCTCTCGTTCTTGTGAAACACAGGGCTAAGCCATGTCGTCTCCCACATAAACGACATACACCATTCTGGTTAGGTGCTGACTTTCCAATCCCACCCCTTCTGTTAGGCGGAATGAGATATCTTACTCCTGACATCGGTTTCTTCCCAAACCGATTACCATCTCTGCTGGACCTGAACCGCGGCCCAGATGTGGTGGCTCATTCGTTCAAGTTTGTCTCAATCAATTGTGCCCTTTCATATAGATCGTTGTAATCTTTCAGATTCAACGGCACAAGTGGATCTTTAATCTCTGGTCGGAGGCCATATCTAAAAAGCTCTGTCTATTGGATCCTTGATCAATTTGGGGGCGTACTTAGACAGCTTGGCGAACTTCGCCTCATACTGGTCCATAGACATCAGACCTTGACGAAGATGCTGAAATTTTGCCATCTTATGCTCCTTGGCACAATTAGAGAAGTACTTCCCATTGAAGACTTCTACGAAGGCGTTCCACATCGGAACCACGCCTTCTGGAAACACTCTTCCTCTGGTGACTTCCCACCAAGTGTTGGCGTTCCCTTGCAGCTGGTAGACTCCCAAGACTACCTTGTCTTCATTCGAGCACTTCAGCAGTGCGAAGACCTTCTCTAACTCGCGGATCCAAAGGGTTGCAACCTCGGGATTGCTTGCTCCTGAGAACCTCGGTGGGTTCAGCTTTAGAAATTGTTCTACTAACTTATGCATAGGCTGATCACCAATCATGTTCCTAGGTGGAACCTTGGTAGGTGCGGTAGCAGCAGCGGCAGCGGCATTGGCGGCAGCAGTATTAGCGGTAGCTTGATTCTGGGCTTGTTGCCCCATCAAATTTCCCAAGGTCTCGAGCGCTTACACGATCCCATCTATTCTAGGATCGCTGGGTGCTGCTACACCAGTACCAGCTTGCGGCGATACTCTCTCTCTCTCTCACGCTAGCCTAAGCCGGCGCTCTACCTTGGGTATCGACCCTAGTCGGCATCCTACCTCGAGTGACAGACGCAACTGTCCTCTTCCTAGGAGTTCTCTGTTTTGGATCGCTTATACTATAGGATCCTTATAAAACTTGCTTTCCAATTCCACCGCAGAATTAGAAAACTGAGCAACTCACACAAACAAACAAACAATCAATCAATCAATCAATCACAGGCGTCAGCATAAGAAAAAGGTCTTTCCTACTAACTATCCCAAGACCCATTGCACCTTATCACTCCAGATACTAACTAGCTTTGATACCACTTCGGGCGGGAATGTCATGCCCCGAACCTCGAGCGCACGTATATTCCTCGGTGGTCGATTAAAATTGTGATACTCCTAGGATGCGTCGCCGACCCATTCGTTTTATGCACATGCAGAAGCGAACTAATAAACCCCAGACAACAATCAAACCCATGGGATAGTAAAAACAGGACAACCAATTAACACAAGCCACACTTTAAAAACACATAAGGTTCAACCTATAGGTTTATATATAGGAGTCTAGATCCAAAAAGAAGCTACCAAGCCAATGCTACCCCGGACCTTTCAGCCTCGGGCCCCAGGCCATGATATTGTCCAGTATATCGATATCTATGGGACCAAGTACCTCTTCAAACTCGGTATCAACGGTAAGCCTGTCAAAACCCTCCAAAAGACCCTCCTGAATCTTGTTGGGCTTGTTAAGGAACCATGCCTTGAAGCGATGAGGTACCAAGTGAGGTAGGCCCTCATCGACCCAAATAGTGGTCACCACAAGCTCACGAGTCCAAGTCATCCCAGGGATGGGGAGAAGGGTAGACTTGGTCTCCACCTCCTGTGGACACCCAAAACAGATGTGACAAACCTCCATCTAAGGTTCTGAAAAATTTAAACTACGACGGGCTGAGATAAAATCTCAACGAGTCTACACCCTAAACCCCGATTAAGACGAGAATTCATCTAGAGGCAGCCTAAACATGCACCATGTAAGACTTACCTCGCCTCAGCACCTCCTTGCACATTAGTACATCTCATATATCATATATAAATGTAGCAAGCGTAATCAATAATTGGAATACCTCATATCATTCATCAAATATTCATAAGGGTCCTAATTATAAGGCCAAACCATTATGACATGTTCCATTTCATGCCACACAATTTCGTCCCATAATCAGGTGCAACTATCTCAATCACTTAAGCATGCTCCAATTATTTATGACCCAATAGCCACAGCCAACTTATCAGTCGGCGGTCATTTGGCATAACCAGGTGTCGTCCCGCTCCGTTGAATACGGCAACATCTACATCTAGACCGCATTCCATAAAGGAGCATCGGTCCAGCCTCCATTGAGACTGGCATCCGTTGTCAAAGGCATCTGAACTTAATCAAGCATTGTCTCGCGTGAACGCATCAGGACGGGTTCCGATAATGACCACACGCACATCCATGTTTGGCCAAGAACATCGTGCTTTACACTTAAATACCTCAATTTCAAATAATGGACTTGGTCAATTTTCTTCGTATTAAAAATACCCGGTAAAATAATTGTGCGTGATCACATAGTCAAATTGATCCACAAAATGTGACACTCTCCCATTTAAAAATTCCACGATTTTATATAGTACATAAAATATTTTTGGCATCAAAACTTGACACCCAGTATTTTTCTAATTAAATACCATAAAATCTTATTTTTGCAATAATAATAAAAAAAATCATCACCAAGCACCAAATTGCATAATTTAGCAATCAATTCCACAAATCAATTCAACCATGGCGATTAGCATAAAATTCTACAAACCGGCTATCCCGGTACAATTCACGCTAATTATAATTAATTAAATAAACTGCAATTAATTAAATAAATTGTAAATTATTTAGATTAAAATCAAATCATTAATTAAGCTATATACACTAATCTAACCACCTAATTGGACTTAATTAAATAATCTACTAAGCTAACTAAATCACATAATCTAATTAACCTCTAATTAAACTAATATAACCACCTAATTAATCTAATTAACGATCTAAATAACTAATTACACTAAATAATCCTCCTCTAAGCATAATTAACCTCCTAATTAAGGTTTAGAGAGTAAATTCACCAGTTTAATGAGCCGATGAGTTCATGGTGACGGCGACGCAAAGGCAAGCAAGACTCAAGCCTAGGGCGACACCCAAAGAGATCGGGAAAGGATTGGAAAAGGTCCACGAAGCTCTTAGCCCAAAGCTAAGAGTTTGGTTCTGAGCTGGGCCAGATCGAAGGGGGTCGAGGGCTAGAATGAGCGGGCTCGGGCTAACGGAGGCGAGAGGCGGTTGGCCAGGCAAGCAGGGGACGGTTGGAGTGGTAGATGGCTATGACGACAACTCAAAGATGGCTACGGGTGACCGGCGTCGCAGGCTAAAGGCACAGAACTGGTGGCTGGGAGCAGACGGGTGGCGAACGATCGAGCGGTGCCGGTGGACTATCTTGGGCTCAGGCGTTGCTTGGACAGCGGTGAGGGGGCCAGGAAATTTCGGTGAGGAGCTTTGCTAGTTCGGAGAAGGTTGCAGCAAGGAAATGGAGGTTTTCAACTAAAGAAATGGAAGAAAAAGCTGAGGAAGAAGAAGATGGGGTTGCTGCAGGGGAAGGAGGGGACAAAGGACCACAAAGTCTATCAAAAGATCTCAAACACTTGAGTGTTGGCCCCAAAGTCTTTAGCTCTATCACCAATAGCCATTTCCCTCCCAAATCTTCCTAAGCAAGCCAAAAGATCTCAAACACTTGAGTGTTGGCCCCAAAGTCTTTAGCTCTATCACCAATAGCCATTTCCCTCCCAAATCTTCCTAAGCAAGCCACTTTTGGGGTCCAAACATTGCAGCCCCCCATGGCCTACGAATTTTATGCCAAACCCTCACCTTGTCAACTCAAATTCACTTCAAATAACCTCCAATCAATGGCCAAAATGCTGAGGAGGAAGTCCACACCAAATTTCACAATTTTTCTCACTAATCGATCCATCTTGGATGCCAAAAATGCACTCAATTTAGCCCATCCGAATTTACTGATTTAAATTGTCCAAATTTTTATTTTTCGCCAAAAATTTGTGCTTGCCGAAAATTCTTCGAATGATGAGTCGACCCCCTAAAAACAAATTGTGACACGCTGGAACTTTCGATTCCTGAAATCGGATTCAGATTTGTAGTTAATTTCAATCGGATGCGATTTTAGCGTGACCTAATCTACTTTGGGTAGCTTTTAGGAATTTTTAGCACATTTGACTTGTGGTCAATTATTTTCGATTCACATTGTATATCTTCAACTCATAGGTGACTCTCGGTTGTCATAAAAATCTCAATGTTTCAATTATGAGCACAATGTATAGAATCGATAGAAAAATCGGTTTACTGTCGTTCGACATGAATTTTGCAATTTGATTGAATCACCCACACTTAATCACATGTCTCTATCAAATCGACCTATCTCCAATCTCTAATCGATTTTAACGGGGTTGTATTGACCCTTGCAAATTAGCACGGTTGAGCAGTCGATTTCTGATCAAATTCTTAGGTTTGTCGCATTTATATTCCTTAATGGCTTCACCGGATAGATTAGTTATCTCGTGAGTGATCAGCTCAGAGAAAAAGACTATAGGCGCGTCAATGAAGGGCCTAATTCATTCAATCGAAAACAGGGTTGAAAATCAAGATGTCACATATATCACTCTAGGTTTCTACTTTTAGTGCCTTCTTGTACTTCTCATACTTTCCTTTCTTCTTTTTTTAGCAAAGGACAATTTGGCTTGATGTCCTTTTTTTTGCACTCAAAGCATATCATATCATTTTCATCTTCTTCCATCGATCTTCTCTGGGAATTTTGCTTGTATTGCTTCTTCCAGTTAAAGCTTTTACCCTTTTATTTAGCTTTCTAAATTTCTTGATCAAAAGAGCGAGTTCTTCGTTGTCCCGATCATCTTTTGAGTCTATATAATTAGAATAGATTTAAGTACAATAGACTTCTTACCTTTTGAGTCATCTTCATTATTGATATGTTCCACTTCATAGAATTGAAGAGTGCCAATGAATTCATCAATAGAGAGTAGCGTAATTCTTTGCATCTCTTGGATTGAGGTCTTGACATGATTCCAGTCCTTTGAGAGTCCTCACAGAAGTTTGTTGACCTTCATTAAGGTAGAAATTGGATGTCCTTATTAGGCTACACCACTCACAATTTTTGTAAATCGGCTAAACATATCTCTAATAAATTCTCCAGGTTTCATTTTGAAATACTCATATTGACCAAGTAAAATGTTCACATTTGTCCCCTTTACATGATCTGTACTTTCATAAGTAACATGAAGTCTATCTCAAACTTATTTAGCTATTTCATACGAAGAAATTATATTATACTTAGTAGGAGATAAAGCACAATATAGAGAATAAATGGCTTTTGCATCAAGAGCTTGACTCTTGGTAATTTCTCCTTGATCAATTTCTTCAACATCCTTGTCTATGACTTCTTTGCCTTTGTCTGAAACAAAAGCGGCCTTTAGATTTGCTGACACATAAATTTTGGCTACCCGATCATTTATTAATTACATAGAAAATTAGAGATTAATGCTTAAACCCTTAACGAAAAATAATGAAATTAAAGTGCATAGCATATATTTTTAGAAGCATTTATTTTATTATTGCATTTGCATTTGCATTTGACTAGTGATGGATGTGTTTAAATTGATAGTTCTGACCTTCAATATGACAAGTTGGACTAAGCCTACAAAGAGAGGGAATTGGCCCAAGGCCATTGTTCTTCGATGACTAAAAATTGACTTATGAGGATTGGCGATTTGATATTTTCGGGAAAGATTCCTAATATTTGTCCAATATTAAGTGAATCTTTTATATATTCATGCGCTATATACATTGAGTGATATATTTCGCAACAAATTGAAAGATTTTGGAGTAAATATCAAAATAATAAGAGTGAATATTGCACGTGGGGATATATTGAGCGATATATTTTTTTGTCTCAAAACAAGAAAGATTGCATGGCCAAAGGATATTTCATGCATGAGCCGAAAAGGAAAAGACAAAAATTATATAATTTTTTTATGGCATTTTCTTTCCTTGGTGGGGACCTTGCTACGTTGCATACAAAATAAATAGTGGGGCCATACACTGAATAACAGGGGATCGTGGGGAGGAGAGCTCTCGGACAAAATTGAGAAATACACGCATAGAGATAGATTCACGAGAGAAAGAGAGAAAAAAAACGTGAAGGAAAGGAGTTCACCAGACGAAAGAGTCTTGTTGCTCGGTTTCCATGATCCGCATGTAGAAAGGTCAAGGAAGAAAGAGAGAAGGATGGCTAGAAGAAGACAAAGGAGGGAGGTTCGCTCGTTGAAAATCGTGAGTGTGGGGTTCTCTTCTGGCTCTCTCTTGGGGCCAGACAATTAGAAAACACGCAGCCACATTGAGGGGAGCGACACATTTAGAGACTCGACAGGAGAGAATAGATAGGAGAAATCATAGAGAGCTTCAATTAAAGGAAAAACATTCTACAGCGTGGAGAGAGAGATGGTGCAAGGAAGAAGAACGTGAAGAAGGAAGCCCGTCGCTCACGAATTGTGGCTGCTGGACCTTGCTTCCACGTTGCTTCACCCTTGCTTGACACGCCATCATCAGTCTTGGTTCCAAGACAGCCAGAGCACCACTAACAGCAGCTGAGTTTGACCTGTCTTGCTCCACGTCGCGCCTCCCACCGCCTCAGTCCATCGCGTTTCAGGATTGCCAAGTCAAATCCTGATCAATTGACGCAATCGAGCGTCCCGGAGATAGTCTAGCAGATCTAGACGATCTCTCACGCCACTCTCGAGTCCCTCATCGTTCCGTCCGTGACTCGTGACAACCAGCCGTTGTCCCGAGTCGCGATCCCCGATGTGATCTTGCTGCTTCTCCGTGAACCATCACAACTAGCCGTCGCCCATCAACCCGTGAGCCCACTCTCCGCTGCTTGCTGACCCGAAGAGACCGCCGCTGCTCGGCACTGTCCTGACAAGTTGCAGCCGCAACGTTTCTCCAAGTCCAAGCTGCCATCCCTGACGTGAGCCGTATCCATGCTGCCTGTTAAGCCATCCGCAGATTCCCCAGCAACGACGGTGAGCCACTGTCCAAGCTCGAGCTTGTCCATTCCAAACCGAGAGGTTCCAGTACCACGAGTCCTTGCATCAACGCCGAAGCAGTCACACCTTGCACGAAGCACACTAGTCTTTCTTTAGAGGTGGAAAATTTAAGTTTTGATGTGTCAACAAACATCATCAGTAATGGGTAAATTTTCCATGTTTTAGCGATAATCCTTCTTATTTCCATGAATGATAGTGAAATCTCTGCAAATTCCACGAAGAAAAAGTCGTCAACTAGGAATGATGTCTTTTTTCACTGTATCTTAGACGGCTTCAGCGAGTACTGCTTATCTATATTTTTCTTCAGGTGAAAAGTGGTAATTACATTAGAGTGATTGAGAGACGATCAAAAAGTTTTCGTCACATCCACATGCACAAAAAAAAAAAAAAAATTGATTCGATGTGACCTTTTTGGTCAACTTTGGCTCACCGTGTAAATCATTTTTTTTTCTTTTTTCCCTTTCTTTACTCTGAAAGACTTTTCAATCTATTCTCGCGCACTCCCTCGGGTGATACATTGCACCGATCAGATACCAATCAGCGTTAATGGCCCGACCATATTTCTCAATTTAGATATCTTATAGAAAGTTGGGATGATGAGGGGACCAATTTCCCAGAAGTTCAGATGGAGAAGAAAAGCTCATGAATTGATGGATGCGTACACTGCATTATTTTACTCTATGTTGATGGTTAGAGGAAATAATCGTGCCACGCCCTTTTGACAATTTCCATTTTCTTTTTAGTAGATGTTGATTGTGTATTAAGAACGACTTTTGCTTCTAATTGCCACTTTCGTTGCAATTACGATTAAAGCTGCACTGTTATAGCCATCAGAGTTAAAATGGAACAGACAATGATAGACCTCTAGAGTTATAGGTTGGAGGGCGAGACTGAAATTTCTCAAGTTAACAATTTTCTTTCTCCTGAATTTCTTTTATTAATATCAAAGGATCTTTCAAGCCTCGAGGGTGAGAGCCGCCATTGGCCCTCTTGGGATGTTCTATATTGGTTTTAATAGCTTTTACTGTCCCACATTACTTAACAATAAGTTTTTATTTATTTAACAGCTTAAACTTTTGGGCTGTACTTTTTAACATAATATCATATCATTTCGAACGTGCGTCCAATTTACACATGAGAAGGGAGTGTTGAAATATTGTCTCATATTATTTGACAACAGGTCTACATGATTTTTATATTCATGTGATTTTTTTTTCCACCTATCAATTTAGCCTTTTTGTTGGAATTTCTAACACTTATTTGTTTGATTTAGATAATGAAATATCTATTATTTGTTTGGTTTGACACGGTAATGGCAAAGGTATAAGTCATCGAACCAACGTGTTGTAAAGTTATTCTCTTAACTTTTTTGAAATATTGAAAGAAAAGCCTACAATTACTTTCTTTGACTTTTGTTTAAAGTTGAACCAGACAGTATGTTAGGATACACATGGTTTTCGGTATTATCTTTTGATTTTAGCGTTAGCTTTTGGCTTTAATTGGCATGTCACTTTTTCCCAAAGTATAGAGTAAATTTCCACATTGGTTAACTTCAACAATCAAGTTGCATTTGATGTTATTTTAACTTTTTAAGGTCAGCTGTTTGACTAAATGTCATATATTAAGTCATGAGTTAGGATTTGCGTTAATCAACTCCTGACTTTATACAAACCATAGGAACTAAACAAGCACATGGAGATTTTTGGATTGGTGAAGAAAAATGACTCTCACGTGACGCCTTTTGAACTAGTGATCACTTCCTTTATGATAATCACACATGGAAAAAAGAGACTGATGATGACTCAACGACGACAAGTGTTATCTTATTACAAGAGAACAATTTAAGAGGATAGAAGGTTCATCACTTGCTATTGAGAATCCTATAAGGGTCAAGTTTCTCTGCAATCTTGGTTATGTTGGAGAAAATTCATTTACTGTTTTGAAGTTGACAAAACCTTTCCAACATCTAGTCTGAAAACTTCTAGATTTTAGTGTCAAAGTCTGAAAACCGCTAGACTTTAGATTCAAAGTCTGCCCACATTGACAGATTCCAAACTGAACACTACTAAATAATGAATACTTATCCATATGCAAGATTATCTTTATTTATTTAAGGATTCAATTTGTATGGCATATGGATGACCTTCTAGTTGGACATAACACCTATATGGTTGATTATCTTTATTGGAATCAATTCTGATAGTCAAATCTTTTAGAAGGCAAGCAAATTTAGAAGGTTCTACTTATGAAAACCAAGATCCTGATTATATGGGCAAACATGATTGACGAGTTTTCATCACAAATCTTCAAATGACTCGAGATCCCTTTGATTGATTCTGTCCAATGGGTAGATTAAAAAAATTCATTTGGAAAGTGCCAACAGTCGAGAATGTATGAAGGAGTATTTAAGGCGGACTCTAGTTGTTCGATAATGTGCATGAAAGAAAATTTTCAAAGTCTGAAGATTCCTAGTTCCTTGTTATTTCATTCACTGAGCTCAAAGTTGTATACAAAAGAGAGAAACTCATAGTGAGACTTTGTGAGAGATCAGTAGAGATTCTTCACTGAGAAGTCGAGATCGCAAGACAGTAAAATCTCTTTTGTTTCTTAGTGAAATTCAGTTAGTGGGCTGTCAGCGCGGGAGAGTGGATGTAGGCTTGATTTAAGCTGAACCACTATAAATTATGTGTTCTTATTCTTTTCCATAAACTCATTTATTTTGTTAAGAGTTTTATCTAATTGCTATAATCTGAACTAGTTCGTAGTCTATCTTTTCTAAAAGCGAAATACTTCTATTGAATTTTGCAAAAAAATTTCATAACACCTATTCATCCCCCTTTAGGTGTTCATTCTAGCCCTTTCAGGTTAAGAAGTTGATTTCCTCAAAACTTATCCTTTTTGATTTGTGGGTTAGTTCATCCTTAATCAGGTATTATCCAAATAAAAACAATGTAGATTGTAGGCCCTTTATTTGCAAATACACAGGGCTACGCTTATTCCAATTCAACAACACGTGATTTTAGCATCAATTCACAAGTTAATATTGTGAGAATGTGATTGAGCGAACTATGTCCCATTCATCTTATGCGGACATCTGGACTCACGGAGTTTCTTCTCGTCGGAGAGCAGCTTCTCGAACCTACAAGAATTTACACCAAAATTAATTAGCCTTTTCAATGCTAATCAAAGAAAATAAATCTTGAAATTCCTAGTTTCCTAAAGATGTTATTGTCCCAAACATGCGTTCATATTTACACACAAAAATTTTAACCTTTTGAGGGCTTCCTCATCGGTGCCGGCATTTGGAATGGGTTCATAGTGGCAAGTGTCGAGATTAACTCGCGTGACCGGTTTCTTCAACGAGTCCTCACCAACTTTCACCAGACCCTCCAAGTTCCTTTCCGTGGATGTGTCCACCGAAGATAAAGTCTCCTTGAGAGTGTCATCCTACAGCAATTCATTCAATTCTAGTAGCACGAGTTGGTACCAAGTGTAGATCGATAGAATCACAGCAGTAAGAATTCACGAAGACGGCAAAGTCAGCGAAAATCTTATGTTGATGCGGAGGTAATTGTCCTCAGACCGGTAGGCCTTGAGACCACGCAATTGTGGTAATCGACCAGGTCGGCACTCCCTTGAGAGTAGACATCTACCAAAGGGCTCGAGCCGTCCTCGTACAGCCAGGATAACAACCCCCACTTCGCAGCCTTCTTGGCATCGAACTTGAGCTCCGACGTGTCCGAGCATGTCTCCAGTGAAATCACCAGCATTCGAGTGTAGTCCATGGGCGGTTTGATGTCGAAGAAATCTGGGTCTTCCGTCAAGATCTGCTTGCTCACTTCGCTGATGGTGACCAATTTCTGGAAAAGAGGAAAACGTGCGAAACATTCCAATATCTTGATGGAACGAAGTACTAGATATGAGACCATGTCACGTGTCATCAACTAGATTTTATGAGAGTTTTTAAGTAAAATCAACTAGATGTTTATAGCCACGTCATGTGTCATCAACTTGAAATCAACGTGAAGTAATTTTCGAGTCAATTTCAATGGTCTTTAATATGAGCATTTTTTTATTTGGTCCTCCAATAATTGAGGCTTTGATCTCTTAGTTGATCCGATTAGTCGTCCTCATGCTTTTAACTTTTCTATTGATGGTTGATCCTCATCTTATCTTTATAACTATTAATGATTTTTATATTGCAAAACAGGGTTCTTTGCAGGATGCTCTTGGAATACAATTCTCGAGTGCCAAACCCTAATAATACGAAAGAGAACCTTTTTGTTGTGCTCTTTTGTGATGTCCTAACCTTCCGTACAATTCGTCCTTTTTGTTTCATCAATCTCGCCCATCAAATTAACAGGTATTTGTCGGGTCAAGGTTTCTTCACTTGAAGTGAGCTTCCTCGTCGCAAAAGAAGATATGATAAAGGCACTCCGCATTAGAACTCGGTGATCCTATTTTAGCTGCGCTATTTTATTACAGTCTTCGCTATCAAATAGGCTAGTAATAATTTATAGTCTCGTATGTACATATACCTTTTCTTATGTGTATCTATCCATGTATGTATGTATTCATGAGTGCATCTATGCGTGTAAGCTATAATCACGTGTGTTTATTAGAGATACGTACCAGATTGTTGGCGGCCATACCACCGTCAATGAGATTAAATTCATGGACTCGCCCATATCTTGAAATAATGGGCGGGGAGGTACGTCGGAGCAGCGGCTGTGCCGATGCAAATGTCAGATACTTTAGCGTCCAATAAGCATGTTTTGACACCTACACGATATACAAATCCATTAAAGAGAACATCTCCTATGATTAGTGTATATGCGTATAGTTTTTCTCTATTAAGACTGGGCAATTGATTGTAATTGTCTTTGTCAAACTTGCACAGTCAATAACCCCATTTTCCATTGGAAATCAGAAGTTGCAAGAAAAGAATGATTCCATAACAACCTTTTACCCTCCAAAAATTCTACCCAAGGCTATAATTATTTGGATATTTTACGACCTGCGTGGACTCACACGAGGTAGTTTCAACATGAAAAGGGGATTGACAAGTCTTGCTTAATCAGTCATATATACAATAATGCTAATGTGTCATCCTGATAAATAAATAAAAATTGTGAAACTACATAGAGGATGTTATTAGACAAGCAAGAGTTAATCGGAGAAAGTTAATTTCGAATTGTCTATCCAAATCTAACTAAAATATGGATCTGGTCGATGTCTATGCTTGCAACTCTCATCGGTCAAAAGCCTGGTAACATTACCCAGATTACGATGGACGAAAATATGACCCATCGGACATATACCAATCTACAACTGCTGTCTCTCAAAAGAAACATACAAGAGCTCACCTCATAAGAAGCAAATAAAATTGGTTGTAGCTTTTTGACACCGAAAGTCGGGATGACCAAGCCGGTACGGGTATCGTGCAATCTCGTGCTTCCAAGTAACTTTCTCATTAATTTGCAAAGATAAACTCCATTGTACTTGGTCCCCGTCAGAGATTTCATTGTGTTCAAGACCGAACTCAGACTCCCAATTTTTTTCTTTTTTTCAGGAAAAAGTAGCGGGAGCAAGCAGAAAAGAATTGAAAAGACTCAAATCAGATATGTTATATGTGAGGAGAGAAAAAACTAAAGAAAATTATCGGTGAGCTTAAAAACGATAAAAAGAAGTTTGATAATTCATATTTAGCAACGTGAGACGTATGTCAATGATTGATTATCATCCTTGAGGGAAGATTCTAGGACAATTCTCCCAGTAAAACGGGACTATGTCTTTCGCAGCGAAGAGAGGACGGTTGTGAGCATCAGGTGCAGACAACATGGCCGTGATGAGACCTCCTGTGCTCGTGCCTGCAATTACATCGAAATAATCTGCGAGCGTCGCACCTTCACCATCCAGCTCCTGCACCCAAAAAACTCAATGACTTCGGGATTAATGTCTACTCAAGAGATGGTGTGGATATGGGCGATGCCCCGTGTTTAGAGACTTCAGGCTTTTCTATCTGGGCGTCCATCCTCCTCAACAAAGCCATGCTTCAACCAAAACCCTTCCACTGTTGACTCCGAATCTGTCCATCCTTGCTGTCGACTCTGAATCCATCCTTCTTGCCACTGTTGACTTTGACACCGTTGCCGTCCTCTTGCTTGTCAGATCGTTGCTCATCTTGCCGTCAACTGCGACTTCATCCTCCCTACCCCTGTCGACTCCAACTCCATCCTCTCGCCGGTCACATTGTAGCTCACCTCACCGTCAACTTTGACTCCATCCTCCCTGCAGTCGATGACTCCAACTCCAACTCCATCCTCTCACCAACATCCACTCTGTTCGCTTGCAAGTGTCCACTCCGTCTGCTCGCTGCCGTTGACTCCAACTCCGTCCTCAACCGTAGGCCTTCATTGATTGTGCGAGCATATCTTCTCGACATCTCCAAGTAACTGTGATTGATTGGCTTTCCATGTAATTGGTCGCTTTTGCCTCTTCGCCTCTCTCATACTTTTATCTCCGATTTTGTCCTCAACCCTAAAAGTTTCCATGGTCGCTTGAATAGGGTGTGATTTTAGGCCTTTTACCTCTTCTTCTCGACTCGTCTAGGTTGATTTCCGACAACTTGCGGCGAGCGGCGTCCTATTCACGGCTTCTTACTCCCGATTCCCACATCTCTCTGAGATTTATTTTCTACTAAGTCTAAATATCTTGTAGTTTTCAACTACTTTTTCTTTGTGCTTTGATATATTGATGTTGATGTCCTCTATGTTCATGGTATGGCTGTGAGCGTAAGTCTTGAATATGTGGGTGGAGTTCTGATGAAGTAGAGCATAATGTTCATGGCTGGAGTATTGATATTCTTGAATTAGTAAGCAATCTTTTGGGTTTTCTAGGCGTGCTTAGAGAAGAAGACGTTGAAAGGTTTAGTGAAATAGAGTAGAAGAGTCGTGATTTTATTTTTTGGGCAAATTTGGCCTTAGTTTTATTATAGCGAAAGAGTCGTGAATTTCTTTTCTTGTTTTTGGCTAGTTGTGTTCACCTTCTTTCGTCACTTTAAGGTCTATGCAATTGCCGAAGAATACATTAGGAAATACAAATCTTTGTCATAGAATACTTTATTTCCTTCCTTTGTAGGCAGGGGAGAAATCAGTTTAGAGAGAGAGGGGAGAGAGAGAGCTGGTGAAAGATCTCGCCTTGGTTCGATTGAATTTTTGCAGCATCGTGGCAATGTGATTTTCTTTTTATCCGAATCATATTGTCTAATCGGGAGCTGGTTGATGGATTGAATTTTACTAATATGTCTATTGCTTAGCTTAAGAATGTTATGCGAAACTTGGGTTTGATGCCCCTGAGAAATTAATTGTTATTTGTTCTGGTATGGAGGTTTTTGGGAGTTTTTTTTTTTTTTTTCCAAAATGAGATGTAATAGTTCCTTTTTCAAAAGTACACCAGTGTTGAGAACAATTGATTTTGATATATTTCATGGAGCAATTGTTTTGATACCTCTCCTTTCTTAAATTTATTCTCTAAAATGCTTATCACAATTTATTAATGATTTAGTGAGGAGCTGCGCTAGCTTTGAACTATTGAAGTTTCGAGTGTATAGCAAGAAAGGGTAGATGAATATGGTGGATACTTTGTGGCTAACTAGTCTAGCAGCCCCTTTTATTAGTTAGGTCTCTGCGCTATCAATTTGATACTTTGCTCATCTAGCGAGCCATTTAACGTAATTTGACAATTTTACGAACAAACAATAGCTGGGATTGATTTGTTAGAAGCAACTATAGGGCTTGGACATTAATTTTTCATCCGAAAGCTTTGAACCACATTTTTCTTTAAAAATGTGAGTTTCATATGCATATCTAGATGTTGTCATTGAAATATTTACTTAGTTGAGATTGAAAAATTATAGCTGTCAAACTTAGGTTGCTCCACTTAAGTTACATCTTTGATATGGAACTCCTGAAGCATTAAGCCATCTAGAGATATGCCTTCATGATGTGCTTGTTAATCACAAATTCATATGGATGATGAGAATGGGATTCTCGGATCCTCTTTGTTCACTATGCTGAATTCTTATATAGAATTTAATATAAGAACAAGGCCTTTGAGCCTGCATTATTTCTTTTATCTTATAAGTAGTCCATGACTTGATGGATCATCTAATTTGCTTTAAATATTTGCTTGGTAGGATGGATTTTTGCAGTTTCCGGAATGATAGTTTCTAATAAAATCGATGCTTCATATATAGTTGAGGTGTTTTAGTGAAAATGCTTTTATTGTTGATTATTGTCGGTAGAAGTGGAGGATCTAAGGGATGGTATGCACAATCATATTGCAGCTGTTGTTAACATGAGTCTGCAAAGAATACTGGGTTTTTATGGACTATCGAGCATCTTAGAGCAATATATGCTTGCTTGTATAATTTGATATGGTGATGTTTTCTTTCAATTTTCTTCATGCATTTTGTTTTATTAACAGTCATAAAACATTACATTAATATGATCTCGACATCAAAGCTTTTGTTCTTGAATTGGTACATCATCTGATATGGTTCATTGAATATTCAATTAGTTAAGGTTAAATGGCACCCCACAAAGAAGCATTTATAGCAAAGTGGACTCGGCCTTTGACCAATTTGTTTATAAGTTTGTTGGTATAAGAGGTGAAAAAGGGAAATCGTCCCACCTATACCTACAACAAAGTAGAGTGCAATAACATACATGCCGAGTTCAATAAACAAACAAAACTCCAATTTAATGTAATTCAGTTGAAGAACGGGGTAAACAAACTAAAGAGGCAATATAGTAGTTTTAAGCAGCTTCTTTCACAATTTGGATTTGGATGAGATAATGTAAACAAAACGGTTGTTGTGGAGGATCCAAGTGTATGGGATTCTCACATCAAAGTATCACTTTACTTGGGTCCATTTGTTCTTATTGTGGATGTAAGCTTCAATTATATTGTTGATATATGTCATTACTATGAAATTTGCTGGATAATAGTGAATGTGCTAAATTCAAGAATTATGGGTTTCCTTAGTATCCAGATCTTTGTATTGTGTCTGGTGATACATATGTTACTGGGGAGTATGCAAAGGGGAAATGTAGAAGACTTAGTAGTGTCGAAGGGAGAAGACAATGGTGTTAGTGGCAATAATGGTGGTGGTGCTATGATAGGTGATCCGGAGGAATCTAATGAACACTATGTTGATGAATGAGTCTTTACATTTGATGCGACTACCACCCCAGTTCATGAAAAGCACAAGTTAAATAAGACTCCAAATTCCAAGAGGAGAAGAAAGAGTAACAACTATTATGTTAGTGGCACCTACAAAGCAATTCAAGAAATGGTCAAATTTAGGTTGCCTAATCAACAAGTGGCTCCATAACCTCACAAGCCCCACCTCATGTAGACCTCTACTCCATAAGAGCTGTGGTTGTCATTCTAAATGGCATGCCTGATTTGGAGCAAAAACTTTACAATAAAGCTATGAACCAGCATGCATTAATGCCGCTTGGAGAGATGCTTTCATCGTCTCTCTACCTGAAAGGAGCCGTCAACTTCTTGAATCTCTTTAAGTAGTTGTTAAGAAACATGCTATAGATTTATATTTAGCTTAATTTCATTCTATGACTTATGTATTTGAGACTTTGTTTTTTTTTTTAAAGTTGCAATTATGATGACATTATTGCTATTGTTTATTACTATTGGAGTCCTTATCTAATGGGTTTATGTTCTTATTTTGTGTGATGATATAGGTAATATGGATGAGGATGAAAGTAGCATGTATAATTGTCAAGTATCATCAGTTGAATCAATTGAGCAGGATTTTGACGATTTTGGTCTTAATATACTTATAGCATGGTTGGGCACTGTTACAGTGGATATGTCCATGCACACAATGGAACCTATTAAGGACAGCTTATTATCATGACCGCACTGGATAAAAGAGGTTCTTTATGGGAATTCCGATAGAGTATATGAAGCTTTTAGAATGGAGAGACATGTCTTTCTCAACATTTGTGATCTAATGAAGGAAAAAGATTGGTTGTAAGATAGTCGATATATTGGAGTAGATTAACAAATCGGGATTTTCTTATCTATGATTTGTCACAAGAACTCAAATAGAGATTTATGTGAAAAATTCCAACGTTTGAGACAAACTATCAGCAAATTCTTTACTAAAGTATTGCAAGTAGTTTTCAAATTGGCAAAAGAGGTTATCATACCACATTCCTTTGATGTTTTCGCACAAGAGATTATTATGGATCCTAATCATAAACGTTACTTCAAGATAGAATTCTCATATATTCCCTTACACCATCAATTTAATTTTGTTGATAATCTTGTCTAATACTAGTCTTTGATAAAATGACCGGGCTGTATAGGCGCTATTGATGGCACCCATTTTCATGCTTCTATACCTGTGTTGAAGCAAATCCCATTTAGAGGTAGGAAAGGCATCAACACTCAGAATGCGATATGCGTTTGTTCATTTGATATGAAGTTTACTTTTGTATATGCTAGTTGGGAAAGCTTTGCCAACGATTGTCAAGTGCTTTCAGTAGCATTGAAGACTCCTCGCTTGGAATTTCCTCGGCTACCACTAGGTATTTGCTTGTCCTTTAAGGAGTAATTTTCTTTACGATCATATTTATAGTTCCAAATTATGATCAATGTATGAATACCTTGTTGTAGACAAATACTATGTGGTGGATTTTGGTTATCCAACAACTCCAGGATTTTTAACTCATTTTAAAAGTGAACGGTATCGTTTAAATGATTATAAGGGTATAGCAAGACGGCCAACAACTGCAAGAGAATTGTTCAACTATAGGCATTATTCTCTAAGGAATGTCATTAAAAGATCATTTGGGGCATTAAAAATCATATTTTTTTTTTTTCATTTTGAGGCACATGCCCTCATTTGTAATTTGAAAGCAAGCACATATTGTAATTGCATGTTGCGCCATCTATAATTACATCCATGATCAGGACAATATGGATAAGAACTTTTCTCTATAGGAGATCCATAGTACTTGTTTGAACCTACGCAATATGAGCTTGCAAATGATATAGTGACCAAGGAGGGAAACCAGATGAATACGCTTAGGAAAAATATTGCCAATAAAATAGCAAGGGACTATAATATGCAGAAATCTATGAAATTGTATTTTCAACTTTTGTAATGTATTACTATTATTTCGACTATTATTTAATATTTGAGGATTTCCTATGTTGTTATGTAATCAATTTATATTCCTAGAAATAAAAATTTTATTATGTTATTAAACGAATTTCTGTTCCATAAATAAAAATTTTGAGTTATTATCAAACGGGTTTCTTTGCTCAAAACTTGTCCAGGAATAGAAATTGAATAAATCAATTTCTGGTTAGAAATTGATTTTTGTTCCCCTAAGTTTCAATATACAAAGATAAGCAAAAATACCAATTCAAATGAAAGAATAAGTTCAATTGATAGTTGTTAATTCATCAATCATTATAGACGGGATCAACAAAAACGTCCAGAAATTTTGTCTTGTGCGCCCTAAGTGATCATGCGTGGATGGTTGATTTTATGCAATTCTATTTCTATAAATGAGTAAACGAGGCAAACAATTGAAATTTAAAGACAATGAGATAAGTGAACACTGAGTGAATAGTTTAGGGAAAGCGGTAAATCTAACATGCAATCCTAAAGAATGAATGAAAATCAAACGGAAGAAATAAATCCACAACTCGTTGAGCGCTTATACAACATGAAATGACCCAAAACATATATCAGGGACAAATGAATACAAAATAGGGTCGGATTGGACATCGACCGCCCATCATCTTCATGTCTCAAAGGACCTCCACCTCCAAGGACCTTCTAATCATAATCTAAAATTAGGAGTAGGTACATACAATAAGAAATAAACAATCATTTAAAGCAAAAAAAAAAAACAAATACAAGAAAATCAAGAACAATCTTGGAATGAAGATAATATGCACAATTTAAACAAAATTAGCCTCGTGGTTGGCATTTGCAATTCATGCAACAATCCCTCTAGGAAGTCTACCCCCAATTCATTTTTATGGCTTACAACCATTGGTTCCATTTGTATTCTTGCATGACAATCAACGCTTGTAAGCCATTAAGACAAGTTCTAAATGTATCCCAACGATATCCCACGGAATCATGCATCACACCTATGCATCCATCTAGAAAAGCACATGCATAGCGGAAAATAAACATGCAAGCATATCCTCGAGCCTTTGTTCTCAATTAATCAGACAATTTCAATGAGCTAACATTGGATCACTTATTCAGTCAACAAGTGCCAAACACAATCACGAGCATTTAAGAAAGGTAAACAAACCAAAATTTATTGAGGTTCAAATGATGCTCAAAAGTCATTTGAAGAACAATTAATAGTGAATTGTGAGAAAATATGCTAATAGGATGACAAAGATGTGTCACAGCTATGGAACACATTTAATCATCAAGGCTAACTTGGATGCTTCATGTACACTCCGATCAAGCTTTGTAGACGCCCTAAATATGTTCCAAACCTTAGATAACATTGATGTCAAACCAAGAGCATAATTCAAAAATTTGGAAAGACAACATGAAAACTTGGAAATTTTATGCACGAGCATCACTCAAACAAAAATTACGCTCAAATCAATAAGAAAGTGAAATTTCAGACCGATTCATGACATTAGAAGAGTCTAAAAAGCCTGATAAAATACTTTCTATTTTTTGAGACATAAAGTTCAAAAAGTGAGGATTAAAGTCCGTGAAGACATGTAAGTTCAATTTAGCATGCAAGTTGTCCTAAAAATTTCTAGAAGAAAATCACAGCAGAGAATTGCAACAAAATATCATAGTTTAGGGTGAAAAAAATCAATGCAATTGGAAGGGAACCTATGGACAATTTGTTCCAAGAAAATTACACAACATCAACCATATCATGGGGAACAGCTTTCATGGCAAAAGTTTTCTAACATGAGCTACATAGGAATTTATGAAAATTTAAGAATGCACAATACCACATCAGAAATGCAGCAAAATAGCAGGGTATCATAACACATTAGTAGTGATTTGACCTAGTAAACAAAGTCTAAAGAATATGAAATTTTACCACAGCGGGAACAAAAGAAAGATGAACAAACTTTGTTAAGGACCCAATCTTAGATTCCTTATCAAGAAAATCATAGAAAAATGACACGAGGTCAGCTTTGACAAGGGAAAACAGGGGTTTTGAATCTCACTTTATGACAGATTTCTATCATATCTTGACAAAAATGGAAAATGGATCAAATGATGTGCAAATCATGCAAAATCGGCGTCATTGGCAAGATTAAAATGAACCCACTATTGAGGTCAAATTGATAGTCGAAAAATGATATTGTGAGGGCATGCAAATCAGCCACAAGCAAATTAGAACATAATACATGATTAATGGTTTATAAAACCATCTAGACAATGCACAAAAAATGTGAAACTTGCATAAGACATAAAATTGAATGTGAAGAAGGTTTGGTTAATACATTTAACCCTAAATCGAAGTGCAAAGAAGTCACATAATTTCAAAAGGTGACTTATTGCTAAGAACAACATACTTGACAAATTTCTGTTATGATTTGCTGAATTGATGCATGATTTTCACATAATAAATGAAGTTCAAATGTGACTTGCGACACATCGATGCAAAGCTTGTAACATGAACTTGAAATGTCTAGAAGATATTGAGACCTACTTTGGCCTTTACGGGACTCAAACAAAGAGGTTTTAGTAGGTTCGTGGTCAGCCTCTAACTCAATATGCTTAACACAGAATATAAGTAATTTTTGGTGATCTAATGACTTGCAAAAATTTTAAGAAAAATCCTATATGTAGAACGCAACATTACAAACATTTTTAATCAAGGTAGATAAACCTAATTTGATCCACATGAGCACAAATGAAAATGGCAAAACATGATAATGCGAGGGATTTCACAAAACATAGCCGCACCGACATGACTTTGCGCATCTATTAACATAGTAAAGGACGATCAATGTGACATCTAAGATTTTCGACCCTGTTTTCTACTTAATAAACGGGCATTTCATTGATACGCCTATAGGGCTGTTCTTAGAGTTGATTACTCTCGAGATAACTAGACTATCTAGGAAAACTATTAAGGACTTTAAGGCAAATAGACTTGAGAATTCGATTGGGAATTGGCTTCTCGATCGTGCTTATCTTTATAGACCATTACGAAACAGTTAAAAATCGATTTTAGATCAGAGATAGGTCTGTTCGACTGAGATGTGTGGCTGATTGTGGGTAACTCCACTAAATTAAAAAATTCTTGTCAACCGGCCCTAGTTTGATTTCTCTGTCGTTTTGGTACTCTGTGTCCATAATTGAATTCTCAAGATTTTTATGACAATCGAGAGTCGCCAATGTGTCGAGTGGTTCATTATGGCTCAAAGAAAATCGACCACGGGTCATTTTCACTAAGAAGTTCTAAAAACTACCTGGTAGCTTAGGTCACGCTAAAAACGCGCCGAATGGAAATTAACCACCAATTCAAGTCTGATTTCATAAATTGAAGGTTCTGTCATATCACAATAAATTCTAGGATTCACGACTCAGTCTTCAAAGATTTTTATGGCAACCGAAGACTTTTTGGGAAGAAGTCGTCACGAGACCATTCTTGTTCAGAAAATGTCGGGGATTGTTTTTGTTTACAAAATTGAGATGCAAGATGGACATATGGGTAAGGAAAAATGCCAAGATGGTCGATAGATGACCAATTGAATTTACTAAAGCCAAATGAGGTGGAACCAAGTGAAACCAAGTGTCAAATTGAGGAGAGATTGAACCAAATTCGTAGCTTCCCCTCCCCCTAGCATTTTTGGACCATTTGAGAGGTTGTGAGAGGTATGTTGGTGGCTTAATTACAGCCATGGAATGCTAGCTTCATGGACAAGTAAAGGAGGAGATATTTGTGTGGAATATCAAGCCAAGGGGCCCTTCATCTCTCCCCCATCTCTATCCTCTCCCTCACTCTTTGTCACCCCACCGTCCACCTCCATCCTCTCTCTCTCCCAGCCTTAGTCGACGCCAGCAGAAGCCAGCGGAAGGGGCAGCCATGCCGTCCAACCATCGCACGCTAAGCAACCACCAGAGTCGTGTCGCTCACCACCATTCGTCACCACCCATGCACGCCGCACCTTGCTCGCCTCTCCTCACTGTCCAACAGCTCTATTCAAGCGTTCCAGCCCTTGTTCAGCCATTGCAAGTGGCTGAGGAAGCCTCTCGAGCCATCGCCAAGAATAGAGGTTTTTGAAGTGGGTTTCCAACAAGCTTTGGAGGCTGTTTTGAGGTGTTTGTGAACCCCGAACCCTAGGCCCGCTTTGGAGATAAATGTCCCCTGCGACGTTGCCGACATTTCAATCCAAGCGGATTGTTAAACGGGTTAGTTTAGCTCACTAATCCTTGCTTAGTTTGCTAATGATGCTTAAGGGTCGATTAGTGTTAATTAAGCATGATTATGTGGTTAGATTAGTTTATAACAATTTAATTAGTGACTTAACGATGCATGTTAGGCGATTAAACTTAGTCGTTAGCAAGTAGAGAGCTTCTAGTATTTATTGAATGAATCTTGAGATTTTTCCGGTTCATCTTGCCTTACGGGCCTAAATTGGATTTATTGTATTTATTTATTAATTTTGAAATTATTTATTTATATATTTATTTTTTGGAAATTAGGCAAGATTAGCCAACGACCGGAATTTTATACTGATTGTCGTGGTGCAATCCGTTTATTTAATTGAGCTTTGTTTTGTGCTAAAATGAATTATTTGCGATTATTAGATTATTTTCCTGAATTAATTAATTTGGATAATTAATTGGAAAATAACCGAGTGTCGATTGACAACACCAAAAATATTTTGGTGGACTACAGATAAGGGTGGGATTTGTGGAAATAAAATTATAGTATTTTGGCTAAAGCTGACTATGTGCCCACGCACGTGTATATTTGTCAAAAATGAATAAAAGAACAAATTGATTGTACGCTCGAAGTACTATGTTAAATATCGGCTTGGTGACCCTATAAGTCATTTTGTAGAATGAACGGTATGCAATACCAGCTCGGTGACCCTATATGTCATTTTGTAGAATGGACAGTAGGTAATGTCGACTCGGTGACCCTATAGGTCATTTTGTAGAATGGACGACATGCCATAACGACTCGGTGACTCAACATGTCATTTTGTAGAATGGACATTATGATGAATATACTCGATGACTTATATGTCATTTTGAATAATGAAATTGTATAAAATACTGGCTCAGTGACCCTATAGGTCATTTTGGAGAATGGGTAGTATTGATTGAAATGATCAACAATGGTTTGTTTGACATGTAATCGACTAGGTTGATTGATCGTTGTACTAATCTGCGATATCGTCATTGGGTACCTATTTGAACTGTGCTAATATACAGGTGGAATCTAAAGCCAAGGTAATTCCTTTGAGCCATGTATGCGTAGGCAGCTCATAGTGTATTGGTTTACTAATCGAATCTCAGGGGTAGAACTCGCTGAGAAGTAATCTCATCCCGATCGTGAGATAACATTTCATGTCCCTAGATGCAGTAGGCCTGGCTTTTAAAGATCTCGAAAGTTCGATGCAGTCTGCTGAAAGCTCCGATTGGAGTGTGGAGGATGATGGAGAGGAGGACGAGGACTTGTAGTTTGTGGAGCCCCCACCCCTGCTTGTAGACCTTAATTCTCAACTTTTTTAAGTTGAATCCGACTTAGTAGTTCGCCCCATATATATGTGCACTAGGTTGCAATGTATATAAGTGTGGTTGTTTTTTAAAGTTCGAAATTTAGTCCTACTTTCCTATCACATTATTTTATTGTTTGGGGATAATTTTATATACTTCCGCATGCGTATTAAAATAGAAAGGGTTGGCAATGCGTCTTGAGACATCACTATAAATCGATCAAGGTGAGGGACGGGTGCGTGCCCAAGGATCAAGGTGTGACAATCAATTTGTGCAAATCGTACCTCATTAGGACACTTAGAATGAGTACTATGACTCTTATGAAGGATGCAAACCAAATGGACTCATTTAAGGCCCTAATTTTAAGCAAACATAGGTTGAACTTATTGTAGGGCAAACTAACCTAATGACGATTTTTAGTGATTTTACCAAACCAAAACATCCCCAAAATTTTAAAAAAAAAAATCAAAAAAGATATGATATAACTAAGATAATTTCATGCAATTTCTATGAAGGAAGCACTTCTAAAATTCAAACACAAAAATCAGTATAAAAATGGCAAAATAGCAATTCACAGCAAGTCAGAATAGCAAATCAAAGCATAAATCACAATAGAATCAACGAACTTTAGAGGCATTATTTAGGTATCAAATGACGTCCGTTCAGAATGTACAACCTATCAAATCAAAGCTTGATGAGTCTAGATTACACATTTAGAAGGGCTTGAGGCTAGAAAACATCATTCACCACCTCGTTTTAGCCAAAACTCCAAGTCACATATAAGAACACGATTTTGCAAATCAAGGCAAATCCGGAGATTATATCACTTAGATCTTTGAGCAATTGAAAAAATTCACCTATACAGGAACATATGAGCTAAAAATATCCAGAAAGCATTATTGAAAGTGCATGCTTCTTACTTAAAAGAGTAAACCATAGTCTTGATCATAGACCAAGCGATGCATCTGGGCTATCTAACCAGGGCACATACATAAATTTTGATATGTCGTGTCCAGTTGGCTAAGGTTATGTCTAATATAAAATGCAGGTAGGGGGAAGCGATATGTATGACATCCTGATTTTCAGGATTTTGTTTTCAATTTAAGTTGAGCTTTTCATCGATGGGTCTATAGTTCTATTCTCTGAGTTGATCACCCACGAGATAACTGGAGTATCTGGTGAAGCTATTAAAGGATTTTAACGCAATAGACTTGAGAATTCGACCAGAAATTGACTGCTCGACTGTGCTAATCTGCAAGGGTCACTACGGCACCGTCAAAATCGATCAGAGACCGGAAATAGATCGATTCGACAGAGGTATGTGAGTAGTGTATGGGTGATTCCACCTTATTACAAAATTATTTAATTAATTTTGTATTTATTTAATTATTTAATATTTTTCGAAAATTATACTGGGATAGTCAGTGATTGGAATTTCGTGTTGATTGCAATGGTGTACTTGGTTTATTTAATTGAGTGTTAATTTGTGCAAATTGAGTGGTAATTGAAATTTTGGTTATTTATTCCAAAATTGTGAAATTTCAATATTTAATTAGAAAATCCCGAGTGTCGAGTTTTAACATCGAAAATGGTTTTAAAGTCTATATCAAACCGTGGGATTTTAAAAGGAAGAGTATTAGTTTTTCTGGTTCAAATTGACCATGTACCCACACATGATTATTTTACCGTGTATTTTTAATACGAAGAAAATATACCAAGTTCACTATTTTAATTGAGGCATTTGAGTGCAATGCACGGTGTCTTGGGCCAAGATTGAATGATCGTGTGTTGGTTAAGAGAACCTGTCCCCGAAATGAGTCAGGTGGACATGCCCCTATGAGATGATGTCGGTTGTAGTAGAGGCTGGACCAATGCTCATATGTGGAATGTTGTCGACATAGTGACGTTGCCACGCTTAGTGGGGTGAGGTGATGCCTGGTTACGCCAAAAAACCGCCGAACGTCGAATAGGCTATGCCCGTGTATGGCTGTGATTAAAAATTGGAACACATGCTGAGTGAAATTGATGTGCCTGATTATGGGACAAAATTGTATGGCACAATATGGGACATGTCATAACAATTTGGCCCTATAAACGAGACTCTGGTGCTTATTGAGATGAAAGTGGTGGCGTTTCAATTGGTTGAGTGTGATTCCTACATATGGTTATGTATTTGAACTGTGCTGACCTGCAGGGAGAAGCTGAGACGAGGTAAGTCTTTGTGATTGTGTGGCTATGTGGGTGTATGACTAGGCGTATTTCCTTCCTAATCGGAGTTTAGGGGGTGAACTTGCTAAGACATTGTCTCACCCCATCGTGGGTTTTAATATTTTCAGGTCCTTAGATGGCGGTTCCTCCAGAACGTTTTGGTCGGCCCATGAGGGTTACCGAGCAGAGTTTTGACTACCCTACTCCTGAAGGGTTACTGGGTCTATGAACTCGTGGTACCCACTATCTGGGTCGATGATGGCCTACCTCAGAGGGTACCTCATCAATTCAGAGTGTGGTTTCGCTACGGACTCAATGGATTCAAGGTGGGTCCCCTCCAGGGTTTTGAGATTCCCTCTGTGGTAGTCGATGCCGCTCTAAGTGAGAGTGCAGTTGACCCACCCAATGGTGCGATGGAGAACCCGACACCCTCGGAGCCTGTGGAGATTGAAGGATCGGCAAATGTGTATGACTAGTAGGTCTTAGGACAGCTTCTTTTGAGAGCTGGCCTTTTGTAGACTCTTGACTATAGACTAGTGTTGTATATAAACTGAGGTGTTTATAAAAGTGTTTTGGTTGTGAATATGTTTCCTGTTTTTTATCCCGCGTTGGTTGTTGTCGGGGGTATTATTTATTCGCTTCCACATGCGCAATAAAATGAATGGGTCGGCGACGTGTCTTGGGATGTTTGTAATTTTTTTATCGACCACTGAGGTATGAGCACGCGCTCGAGAATCGGGGCGTGACAATATGATCACCCCTTCCATCCAATCTTCGATGTTGCTCAACTATTTTCAGAAAAGTGCTATTAATTATTTTTTAATATTAATTATTTTTTGAACTTTTTGTTTGATTGTTTGGAATGGTTGGGCATTTAGGCCTAATTGAAGCTCTACCACCCAGTCTGACCATTTGGCCTACAATGTTTTTAAGGCGAGCCTTTTTCCGAGCATGTTTTGATCACACCTGCCAATGATCTCCTCTGCTTCAACAGTCATAAGGCAATAATCAAGTTGAACCCAGACAATAATCTGCCTAGACTCTCCTTAAAATATTGATACTAAGATTGTCAGTCGAGCATAATCGAGGCTTGCTGTCACTATTTAGCTCAACCTGCTAAAGCTCGAAATATTCTGGATTAACTTGATTCTCACTAATGTCTTACACCTTTAAGCTCAAGTCATGCACGTAATAGATACCATAGTGGCCACCATGAAAAAAAAAAAATACTTTTATGCAGAAGCTATCATCATTAATTTATATTTGCAAAGTAGACAGGGCGATGAAAAATTACCTTTGCCATTTCCTCTGTCAATAGATAAGATATGGGGATGACCCTTCAAGGTGAACCTTTCACGACCAGGCAGGTCCCATGTCAACCCGAGACCAAAGGCATTATCATATCAAACAAGTTCAAATTCAAGTTCATCATCAATCATCATCAACTAATCACAAATCATCATTTAATATCCTAGGTCTCATATCTAAGCTTAAATCATAATCCTAAGGTCGAATTCGAGCCACGACCAGCAAGTCCGATCTCACTTCATCATATTCATTATTCAAGGGGTTACCTTTTGCGATTTTGTTGAAATCTAACACAATCGGACAAAACTCGAACCGCAGGAACATGACTTGAACTTCAAGGACACCGAATCAACCTCGTGGACTCACCAGGAGGTCAGATCAATGGTCGGACCACCGATCTAGCCTAGACAGAACAGGTCCAAAATGGATCGATTTTGGAACGCCGGTGAAGATCAAGCCGTTGGAAGTCCTTCGGTAGTTGTTGGGCTAGGCGTCAACCATCAGGACTCCGAGGATGGGCCAAAGAAGGTGATTGATGTGCTTCAGGGGATCGGTGGACTGCCCGGTTCAACCGAGAAGCAAATCAACTCGAATCACCGACTCGATCGCCGATGATGATCTTGAACAAAGCTCAAGCTCAGACGGGAGGATGCAAAGGCCATCGAAGGGATTGTTGGACACTAGCATGTCAGTAAGCAAGTGAGGATGGCCGCCGAGGGGGGATCGGGGACGACAAGCTGGCCGGTGTGCGGTGGTGGACAGACGGAGGGTGCGTGGGTGCAGAGAGGAAGTTTGGGCAGGAAAAGTGAGGAAAATAGAGAGAATTTCAAAGCATTTTCTGTAACTTTGATCTCTAAATTTCACAAATGAACCCCCTAAAGTTTTTCCCTCCAAAACCTTATATACAGTTGATTTAATGTCAAATCTCGATCGTCAGTTCAATCTGACGGTTGAAATTTGATCTAGTGACCAAATTAAGCTCATTGAGGAGTAATCCTACTTAAAACAAGTCCTGTGATCGATTGGATCATTTTGATTTGCAAATAAGGAGTTAAAACACAAATTGTGATAAGGGCCTAATTAAGGGTGATTTTGCAAATTCACGGAATCTAGGGGTAACTTCGCAAAATTTGGAAAATGTAAGAACGTGAAGATGAAATCCACATGACAAGGAGTCGATGGGCAGTCGCCGATGATGAAGAACCAACTGACAAGGATCCAAACCGGCCTATCTCACTAGCGGCCAATCGAACCGGTCGGACTGATTCACCTGTTCAATCGGTTCTTGACCGGTTCTGGCCCAAGCAATCCTTAGCCTGGAAGTTTTGTGCAATCAGGTCCCTCGAGGACTAGATTGAAAAGAAAACTCACCTAATTTGAGGAGAAACGGTGCAATTCTAATGGGATTAGGCCAATTGAACCACGTAAATGCTATCCGTTCTTTTATATTAACCTAATTGCTTGATTATTGTGAAAAAATAGTGGACCTATACCATGGGTACACACAATTGAACATTATAAGCCAAAACGGACAATTTCGCAATTCCTCACTCGAAATCACAAGTTAATTGAAATTGAATTCAATTAATATTGTGATACACCTATTCGACTAATTGCACATGCTTAGGATAACCTATTGCATCCAAATTGACCTTGAATTAATGTCATGACTCTTATGCCAAAAAATGAATCAAGGTCTAATATCGAAATTGAACATTGATTCACGAAATTAAACTTTAGTCTCAAATGGGCTAACTTGAATTTCCTTAATTGAAGCTTATTATCTCGATTTTCCTATATTCAAGAAAGTGAGATTCCGCAAGTTGGAAAGTGATATTGCTAGTATGAGTACCTAGAGGGGGGTGAATAGGTGCCTAAACAATTTATCGATATACGGAAGCGATTCTTAACATATGATATAAAGTAAATTCTCTCTTAATTAACAAAATGAAATACGATCGAGATAGAGAGAGTGAGGAAGAGAAAATTGAACACAGGATTTATAGTGGTTCGGCTTATTCCAAGCCTACGTCCACTCTTCCGCATTGACAGCCCACCGGCTGGATTTCACTATGATCAAAAGAGAAGTTACAGCACGACCTTTGCCTTGATTCCACAGTGTATATGTTCTACCACACCTCCTCAAGGTCTCTCACAAATATAGACTCTCTTTTGTATACAAGTATTCGCTCAAAGGATTTATCTAAACAAATAGGAGCGTCAGACTTTGGAATTCTTCTATCGTGCACACCTCGAACAACTAAGAATGTCTTCCTTATATACTCCTTTATGCCATCATACCCGTTGGCACTTACCAAAGGAATTCCTCCAATCTACCCGTTGGACGGAATCAATTAGGAAGATTGTTCGAGCTATTAAAGGAACGTGTTGATAGCCCATCAATCATGTTCGCCCATACAATCAGGATCTCGGTTTCCATAAGTAGAACCTTCCAATAATATTTAGACAATCATCGAATCTTCATTCATTGAATCAAACTTGATCAATCAAAGGATTCGGATACGTCTTCTCCAGCCACGAGATCTTCTCCGATGATAAGGTTAAATCCTGAACAAAACATCCAGTTACGGATAACCTTTTCTTCAACGGATTAGAGACTCGCAATGAGGATAGACTTTGAGTCTTGAGTCGGCTGTCCTGAAGTCTTCGGACTTTAACTAACGAGTCCGACCTTCGGACTAGACGATGGAAACGTTTTGTCAACTTCAAAACACTTTCACTAAGATTTCTCAACAATCTCCCCCTTTTTGATGGTGACAAAACCTTCCTGCAGATTTGGATAACTTTGACCTGCAAAACATTTCTCAAACACATATGCATATCTTATAGAGATGAATGGCTAAAAGATTAACACTAGAATCTGTAACCACAGAAAATAGGTTAGTCTAGTATATAATAAAACCATCCATAAGATATCAATACTTGTTAATAGAAGCAGTCAAGTCCAAGTCTAGTTCGGTTCTCATCCGGACACAAAACAAAGTCAAAGTCTGTCAAAAACAGGTTAAACAACAACATGATCCAACAAACAGTTAAAAAATGATTGAAAGTTTTTGATCAAATCATGCATCTCTCCCCCTTTTTGTCATCATTAAAAAGGATGAGATGAAGTCAAGATTGCTTGGGAACGCGGACAAATTGAAAATCTTCCATAGACTGAACGATGCCTTTCTAGCCTTTTAAAGTCTTCCTTCAGCTGTACAACCTCCTCACTCTTAGCATTGGCCTGATACTGAATAGAGAGGGCTTGCATATTATCATTCAATGAACAGGAAGAAGCTTGACTTTCATTCTTCAAACTTTGAACTTCGCATCCCAAGGCATAAATTTGACCTCGCATTTCCAAGAGAATATCCAAGATTCTGCGAAAATCTGCTCCATTATCAGTCGAGTACTTGCTTCGGCTTGATCGATGGAGTAAAAGCGGACGATGGTGGATCGCATAATCTCGCAGGTTTGGCGATGAAGCTTCATGACCTTCCTCTGGAAATTGAGATGCATAAACATCTTCTGGGTCTGCAGGCGAGCGACTGACTCCTTCACTTGCATCAGGATATGAAGACGTCACTCCTTTCTTTTGATCTCCCCCTGTTTCCATGCCTATAGGTGGAGAAGAGATGTCCTCGGGTTCTCCTGCTTCTCTTCTTTCTTCTTCGGTCTTTCTTCCTCTCGCTTCTTGCTCGCTTCTCTTTCTTCTTCTTCCTTCTCCTCTCGCTTCTCTTTCTTCTTCTTCCTTCTCCTCTCGCTTCTTTCGTCTTTTGTTCCGATTCTTTCGTGGAACAGGACGACTTAAATTCTTCAAAGCCATTGCAGAGATGGTGATGTCTTCGTCAACATCTTCATCCTCAACGAGGAGAGCTCTTCTTCTCTTTGATGGAGCAGCCATAGGCTCCTTCCCTTTTCTCTTAGCAGCAGAAGAGAGTTGATGAGATTTGGCAGGAGTCTTCTCCTTGAATTTCTCCAATTCCTTGCTAAGTTCCTTCAGACGCATTTTGGTCACCATTTTCAGTCCTACCACCATATGATCACATGATCGAACACAAAAGATTTGCGGAGGCCGAATATTCAGATGTCTGAATAACTTCGTAACAAGGCTTGGGTAAGGAAGTTGACCTATGTCCTTCATTACTGCTCTATACATGTGAAACATAACAGTATGAGGGAGAGAAAACTTCTTTCCACGAGAGGATGGCATACATCAACTTTGCCTCGAGCTTGAAACATCGCTTTTGGAAGTTGATTTCGGCCGAAGGCAATTAATCACAATCTTATGAAGCAAGATGTTGAATGCATTCATCCTTGAGTAGGTGATCTTCTCATCTGTTCTCCTATCCTTCACCAGTTCAAGTGTGGCCCGAGCAATGGAAACTTTGATTGGTTGATATCTGCCTCTCTCAACTTCTAACACATCTGCCAGCATATTCATATCCACAACATAGTCTTGTTCTTTAACGCTGAAGGAGAATCTATTCGCATCTAAAAGCTAATATTTGAATAGAAATATGCAGTCAATTCAGCATAAGCCTCGGTTGAGTCGAGCGAGAACTTTTCAAGTTGAAGATAACTTAACTTTTCCCTCAAGTTCACTTTCACAGCATCCAGAAAATCAAAGTCCACACTCCTAGGGTTTATTACCCCACGCTTCAACAATTTCGAGTACGATCCTTTTGTTCCTTTAATTTGAACAAATCTCCCATTTTTCCTTGAATTTCAGCCGCAATACCCATTTTCGGTTGAAATAGACTGAACAGATTGTCATCGTCATTCCCATCTACAGGATTCGGCCCCTAGTCACGAGGATCACTTGGGATATTCGCAAGGGTTTCCTCGGCCACCCCTTTACGAGCGATTCCCAAACTTTCCATTTTTCGCGAAAGATATATTCGTTCTTAAATCATTTGTCTTTAAGAAACTCATCAACATAGTTCAAAGGAGTACGAATTCCTTTTAAGGCACGATATAGCTTGTAAATAAAAGCGGGCTTTTGAACTCTTACGGGGTTTGCATCCTCGATGATTTCTTCTTGATGTTGATGAACAACGCCTTGAGGACTAGATGGAGGAGAATGACGCTGCGAGAATGTTGTGGGCTCGGTTGCGATCCGGAGTAACTTCATCTTCGTAAGATCGAAGTGCGTAGGCCCCTCACTCATTCTCTCGTGGTCCCCTACTTGCGATTCTTGAGGACTTTCGTGAAGATGACATCTTTCTCAGTGTTTGGAAGATTCCTTGCTTGACTTTCCCAGAAAAGATGACAACTTTTTGAAAATTGAGCGAAGAAGACAAACGGGAATGAAGGATCGATGTTTTCTAGGGTTTTTTTAGAGAAAAGTGAATAGAAAAGTGAAGAGGAATCGATAGTGCACAATCGGTTAAAAAGAAGAGTAAACGAACCGTCACAAAGGAAATAAAAATATGTCTTTTCAAAATAATTGTCTTTATCCGCAAAAATAGCTATTTCAAAAATAACTTCCCTTTTGAAAATGAATCGATGCAATATTTACGTTTATTAAATATAGCAACAATTTAAACATAGTCGATGATCGTACCTTTTCAAGATAAGATTGGAGAGAGAAAGACTTACAATCTGAAGGTCGAGCCAAGACTGTAGATAAAGTCTTGTAAGCCTGAGTCTGAAAGTCTTTAGACTTTGATATCCTCATACCTCAAAATGTTGAGTCTGGTTCGTATAGACTCAAATTGATTTTTCTCCAAAGGCTTTGTGAGTATATCAGCTAGTTGATTCTTTGAGTCAACAAATTGAATTGAAACATCTCCATTTTGAACATGATCTCTAATAAAGTGATGTCGAATCTCTATATGCTTTGCTCTTGAGTGGAGAATTGGATTTTTGGTGAGGTTGATAGCGCTGGTGTTGTCGCAATTAATCTCCGTGCATGAGTCTTCAATTTCAAAATCTCTTAGCTGTTGTTTTATCCATAGAATTTGCGAACAGCAGCTTCCAAGAGCTACATACTCTGCTTCTGTTGTTGAAAGAGACACAATGCTTTGTTTCCTTGAAAACCAAGACACTGTCGTCCCTTCCAAGCAACGGCAAGTTCCTGAAGTGCTCTTTCTATCAACTCGCAACCGGCCAGATCTGCGTCTCGAATATCCCCGAGGAAGATTAAAGTCTCCCTTCTTAGGATACCAAAGACCGATGCTTGATGATGAAGCAACGTATTTAATGATGCGTTTCGCAGCACCGAGATGAGATTCTCTAGGATCCGATTGAAACCTAGCACGATGCAAACACTCAACAAAATATTAGGTCTAGAGGCGTAAGATAAAGAAGTGATCCAATAATGCTCTGTACAGCTTTTGATCAACTTTCTTCCCTTCTTCATCTTTGTCTATCTTTAAAGAACTTGACATTGGTATGTCGGTCTTTTTGCACTTTTCCAGTCAAACCTTTTGACAAGATCATTAACATATTTTTCTTGATAAATAAAAGTTCCTTCCTTCAATTGTTTTACTTGAAGACCAAGAAAGAATGTTAACTCTCCCATCATACTCATTTCAAACTCATCCCGCATAGACTTTGAAAATTTCTTGCACTGAGACTTTCATTAGAGGATCCAAAAATAATATCATCCACATATATTTGAACAAGTAAGAAACTTTTGTTTTCCTTCTTGATAAATAAAGTCGTATCTACTTTACTTTTGACAAAACCATTTTGTATTAGGAACTTACTTAATCTGTCGTACCAAGCCCGAGGTGCTTGCTTTAAACCATATGAAGCCTTTTTCAATCTGAAGACTGAGTTTGGCTTCTTTGGGTCTTCAAACCCTGATGGTTGTTCCACATAAACTTCCTCATGGATAAATCCATTTAGGAAGGCGCTTTGATGTCCATTTGTAATAACCTGAAATTCTTATAACAAGCAAACGCAAGTAATAGTCGAATAGCTTCTAACCTTGCCACTGGAGTGTAAGTCTCATCATAGTCTATTCCTTCTTCTTGCGTATATCCCTTGGCCACGAGTCTTGCTTTATTTCGTACGACTTTTCCTTTCTCGTTCATCTTGTTTCTGAACACCCATTTAGCTCCAATAACAGTTTTACCTTTTGGTTTGGATGTCAATTCCCAGACATCATTTATGCTGAACTGTCTGAGCTCTTCTTGCATAGCTTCAATCCAGCTTTCATCAGATAAAGCTTCTTCTATGCTCTTTGGTTCAATTTCAGAAACGAGTGCCACAGCACTAGACTCTTCTCGCCTTTTGGATCTGGTGTGAATTCCTTCATTAATTTCGCCAATTATAAAATCTTTGGGATGACTGGACTTATGCTTCCAGTTACTTGTTGATTTGTCTGGTTGATGATCTCTTTCTTTATTTGGATCTTCACTAACAACCCGATGCTGGTTTTCCAGTCTGAGATGCTTCTTGAGTTGTAGACTTTTGAGGGTGCAGGCGAGTTCGAGACTCTTCTTGATGAGTCGACTTGATTCATCTTGCATTGAGTCTTGAAATTTGACATTCATTGACTCCTCTACAGACGACTCTTCTTGTTATAGACTCGTAAGCTTTGCTTGATGTAGAATATCCAAGGAAGATACCTTCATCTGATCTTTCTTCAAACTTACCAACTCGATCTTTTGCATTTTTCAATATAAAACATTTACAACCAAATACATGAAAGTATGAAACAATAGGCTTCTTTTCTTTGAATAACTCATAAGGAGTTTTCTGAAGAACAGATCTTAAGAAGACTCTATTGATGATATAGCATTCTGTTGAAACAGCTTCAGCCCAAAATCGAGAAGAAATTTTACTTTCAATTAAAAGAGTTCTAGCCATTTCTTGAAGAGATCTGTTCTTTCTTTCCACAACTCCATTTTGCTAAGGAGTATATGGAGAGGAGAACACATGCTTAAAGCCAGATTCATCACAGAATTTTGTAAAATCTTGATTTTCAAATTCACCTCCATGATCTGTTCTTATACTAGAGATAACACATCCTTTTTCATTTTGAACCTTTTTAGCAAACTTTTCAAAATACAAAAAGGTTTCGGACTTACTTACAAGGAAATATACCCAAGTAAAACGGGAGTAATCATCAACAATTACTAGGCAATACTTCTTACCCCCAATACTCTGAGTTCTGGTTGGTCCGAAGAGATCCATATGCAGCAACTGTAGTACATGATTAGTAGAGACATAATTTATTGGCTTAAAAGAATTTCTTACATGCTTTCCCAGAATACATGGAGTGCATGAATCAGTCTTTTGGTATGGCAATTTGGGTAGACCTCGAACAAGCTGCTTTGATGAGATTTTGGTTAATTGCTTCATGTTGACATGACCAAGCTTTTTGTGCCATAAGCTTGCTTCGTCTTGAATTGAGATAAGGCATTGCGATTCATTTGGTTTCACATCCAGAAGATAGATATTTCCATGTCTTCGACCCATGAAAGACGAGTAGAGTCTTTACGATTCCAGAACATGTTCCTTCTTGAAAGAAAATCTTGAAACCAGTATCACACAATTGACTAATGCTGAGAAGATTGTAATTGAGTCCTTCCACTAAGGAAACATTACTTATTGTGAGAGTTCCAATTTTCACGATTCCAAATCCCACAATACTTCCTTTGCTGTTTCCTCCAAATGAAACTTTTCCACCATTTACTTGAGCAAGCTTTATAAATCAATTTGAGTCTCCTGTCATGTGTCTTGAGCATCCGCTGTCAAGATACCACTTTACCTATTTCTTGACGGAGACCTGCATTTAAAATAAAGTCTCAAGCTTTCTTTGGTACCCAAATTTTCTTGGGTCCTTTGGTGTTAGTAAGATAAACAGTATTAGCCCATACTTTCTTAACAGGTTTCCATACCATAGGACACTCTTTTTCAAAGTGATCCGAACTGTTGCACTTAGAACATCCAAGAGCATTTCTACCTACAGGTTTTACAAAAACTTTCTTGAAGTGATTTTTGTAAACCTCACTCGAAAGCCTTTTCTTAATTCTTTCTTTTACTTTAGGAAAATCAATCAAGTGAATTGTTTCTTCTGTCATACCTAGACCAGACTTATTGAAGTAAGGTCTTTGTGCTGAAAGAATTTTCTCAAGTTTTTCAGACCCTATAGAAAATTTCTTTGATATATTTGATAAGTCTGTTTTTAAAAAAGCATTTTCTTTTAAAAGATTTTCTTCATTTTCTTTAAGATTGGAAACAGACAAGGTCTAGACTTTTAACTCTTTCTGCTAAAACATTTTCCTTTTGTTTTAGAGCTGAGTTTTCTTTTTTTTTCAGTTTGGAAATTCTTTTGAGAGAAGTCTTAAGACTAAAGCATAGTTCATCAATATATTTAGAAACTTTGACAGGAATTTTAAAATTACTTGCCTCAAATTCACTTTATGAGTCTAATCCCGAGTCCGATCCAGTCTGAGTTTGATTGTGCCATCGGACATAGATTGGCATATTCATTATCACTTTCTTCACACTCGGTATCACTCCGTGGTTTCAGCTTTGAGAGCTTTTCGAAATTTTTCAGCTTTTCCTCTCTTCTTCTTGAAGAGGACAGTTGGGTCGATGTGTCCATTTTTCTTGCATTCAAAGCAGACTACATCTTTATTTGGTTCCTCATCATCAACAGACTTGGTCTGCTGTTTTTGAAAGCTTTGTTTCTTTGAGTTGAACCTTCTTCCTTTTCTATTTAGTTTTCTGAATCTTCTTATCATGAGAGCAAGCTCCTCATCGTCCATATCATCTTCAGAATCTATATCATCAGAATCATCATTTGATTTTAATGCGGATTTCTTACCTTTTGGATCTTCATCTTCATTGATCCTTTCCACTTTATAGGACTGAAGAGTTCCAATCAGCTCGTCAACAGACAGTGGCATAATTCTCTGCGTCTCTCTTATCGAAGTCTTTATGTGATTCCAATCCCTGGAGAGTCCACGCAGTAGCTTGTTTACCTTCATGGGATCAGAAGTTGGTTGACCTTGATTTTCAAGACCATTCACAATATCTGTAAAATGACTAAACATGTCGATATTGATTCTCCCGGTTTCATTCTAAAGGCTTCGTATTGACCGAGAAGAATGTTGATTCTTGTTTCCTTCACTCGACTGTTCCTTCATAGGTGATATGCAATATGTCCCAAACTTCTTTTGATGTACCACAAGAAGATATTCTATTATATTCAGTTGGTGATAAAGCACAATATAAGGAGTAAATTGCTTTTGCATCGAGTGTTTGTCTCTTGATTATTTCTTCCTGAGACATTCCGTTGGTTTCTTCAGTTTCTTTTCCTCTTTCAGAGACTGATGCAGTGGTAGGAGTATTCCTTTTTCTACAACATCCCATTCCGGAGGATCCTTTGATCGTAGGAAAGCTTTCATCTTGTTCTTCCGGATGTTGTAATCCTTTCCATCAAAGTAGGGTGGTCTGGTATTGCTTTGCCCTTCCATCAGCCCTTGTGCTAGCATACTAGCCATGGATCTTTTACTATGAAGTAAAACACTTCAAATAAAGTAAGTACATAGGCTCTGATACCAATTGATATTGCTAGTATGAGTACCTAGAGGGGGGTGAATAGGTGCCTAAACAATTTATCGATATACGGAAGCGATTCTTAACATATGATATAAAGTAAATTCTCTCTTAATTAACAAAATGAAATACGATCGAGATAGAGAGAGTGAGGAAGAGAAAATTGAACACAAGATTTATAGTGGTTCGGCTTATTCCAAGCCTACGTCCACTTTTCCGCACTGACAGCCCACCGGCTGGATTTCACTATGATCAAAAGAGAAGTTACAGCACAGCTTTGCCTTGATTCCACAGTGTAGATGTTCTACCACACCTCCTCAAGGTCTCTCACAAATATAGACTCTCTTTTGTATACAAGTATTCGCTCAAAGGATTTATCTAAACAAATAGGAGCTTCGACTTTGGAATTCTTCTATCGTGCACACCTCGAACAACTAAGAACGTCTTCCTTATATACTCCTTTATGCCATCATACCCGTTGGCACTTACCAAAGGAATTCCTCCAATCTACCCGTTGGACGGAATCAATTAGGAAGATTGTTCGAGCTATTAAAGGAACGTGTTGATAGCCCATCAATCATGTTCGCCCATACAATCGGGATCTCGGTTTCCATAAGTAGAACCTTCCAATAATATTTAGACAATCATCGAATCTTCATTCATTGAATCAAACTTGATCAATCAAAGGATTCGGATACGTCTTCTCCAGCCACGAGATCTTCTCCGGATGATAAGGTTAAATCCTGAACAAAACATCCAGTTCTGGATAACCTTTCTTCAACGGATTAGAGACTGTCAATGAGGATAGACTTTGAGTCTTGAGTCTGGCTGTCCGGAAGTCTTCAGACTTTAACTAACAGAGTCTGCAGACCTTCAGACTAGACTGATGGAAACGTTTTGTCAACTTCAAAACACTTTCACTAAGATTTCTCAACAGAAAGTTTTCATTTGAAATTCTCAAAATGCACCCTGGATTTGGATTTATCTCGAGAAATTGAGTAGAATAAAAGTAACTATTCGCAACTCCTGAAGAATTGGATCGAACCTCCTAATCAAGGCTAAAAATGGCAATTCGCCTTTTGACATGACCGTTCTCGAAATTGAGTGAACGAGTGAATGGGAAATAATCCTTAGACATAATGTCCTAAAAGGAACTAGATCTAATTATGACAAGAATGAAAATGATTTTATTTTTGGTTGATTTCAAATCTAAAACCAAAAAATTTGGAAAACAAGGTTCTTAATCAATTTTCGAAAAATTTCAACACTAAAGTCAAATTGACACTAAAATAAAGCTTTTTATGTATTTTTTATTTTTTCAAATTTTTTTATCAAAAGTCAACCATTTAGTTGATTTTTCCTTAAAAGTTGATGTTTGTGTCAAATCTTTGAAACTTTTGAAAATTACCTTACCTAAAGTGAAATCAACTGTTTGACTTTGTGGGTTTTTATTGGAAATAAATAGGAAATCATTTATAATGACAAAACAAAAGAAAAAAATGAAAAAATGACATTTTTTTTTTGTCAAGAAATGGGCTCCATTACAATTGGAAATCCTAATCTCGATTTTTACCTTTTAAAGACGCATCAATTAAAAATTATGTGTCAACGGAGCAAAATTGTTTAACAACAATATTTCGTAACATTCAGTAGACTATTTAATCATAGGAAACCTGACAAAATCTTAAAATAATCCTAAACAGAACAGCATATTCAAAAAGTAACAAGAGAAAACAAGAAATGGGCGTATGCATTCTAGTGTGTCTGACCTTAAAAATTACCCAAAACCCTCACTGATCAGGTAGATTTTTCCGATTGAAAAATTAAATTACAAAAAACTTTTTCTTAGACGAGATGTTCAATTCAGCTTTCCCAAAGTATATTTACGGGCCATTAAAAGTAGTAGCTTTACATTGTACCTTTTGTACTTGTGATTGGCTTGAATTTGAAATGTAAGTGGCGAAAGGATTTTTAACCAATTTACCATGCATTGGACTGGTGCTTCCTTACAGGTAATCACTTATAAAAAAAAGAGAGATTGGTGATCACTTAAAGACGATAAGTATTTTCTCGTTACAAGTGAGCAATTTAGGGTAATAAAGGTTCATAACTTGCTACTTTCAGGGGAAGGAGAGAGGATGGGGGAGAGGGAGAGATGCAATCCTGTAATGTTTTCCTCCAAAGAGGAAATTTCCTCCAACCTACCGCATCCTATTAATGCCTAATTAGGGGTGCATCACAAAAGAGTTTCAATCCTAGCCTAGCTATCCACACAGAAACAATGGATGCTGTAGCCCTTCTATTCGCAAGCGCATAGGGCTATGCTTATTCCAATTCAACAACAGATGATTTATATCATCATTTCACAAGTTAATATAGCAAGAGTATGATTGAGCAAACTATTCCCGACGTGCGTCACGTGGAGATCTCGACTCACGGAGTTTCTTCTCATCGGAGAGTAGCTTAGCGAACCTGGAAGAGTTTATACTAAAATTAATTAGCCATTTCAATGCTTATTGAAGAAAATAAATCTCAAAGTGCAACAATTTTCCAAAGGACTTTATTGTATGAGAAATATTTACGCAAAAAAAAGCTTTACCTTTTGAGGGCTTCCTCGTTGGTGCCGGCATTTGGAATGGATTCGTAGCGGCCAGTGTCGAGATCAAATCGCGAGACCGGCTTCTTCAACAAGTGCTCGCCAACTTTCACCAGACCTTCCAAGTTCTCCTTCGTGGATGTGTCCACCGAAGATAAAGTCCCCTTTAGACTGTCATCCTATAGCAATGCATTCAATTTTCGTAGCTTGAGTTGGTACCAAGTGTAGATTAATAGAAACCACAACAAAAGAATTCAAAGTTGTTTGGGATAGTTTGCATTTCATGTTTTCAACATTTATGAGATATTCCACATCGCTTGTGTACAGACTTTGCATATTCTTTATATATATATATGGTCTTCTTCTACCGACCAATTTAGGTTTTTGAGCTGGATTTCCTAACATGATATCATAATCACATGTCATCCCTAAATCTGCTTGCACATGAGAAGAAGTGTTAAAATTTGTGATACCACATGTCTATATGAAATTTATACATCCATCATTATTTTTATGTTCTTCATATATGTGTAATCTCCTGTCACCTATTAATTTAAATTTTTGAGTTGAAATTTTAACTAAATACACATCTCTCGTTATTCTTCTTTTTCCATTCCAACATATCGTGATGCATGAGAGAGGAGTTGTGTTAGTCTACGATCCCACTAGTATAACTACCTGATGGTCAAGAGAAATGCAAAGATGATCATTTCCCTCTACATCCATTACGCTAAGGGAAAATGACATATTGATATCCAAACTTTTAATTTATTCAATATGATCCTTGGACTATAACTCAATGTGTAATGCGGTTCTTAAACTTTTAATTTGTTGAATATAGTTTATGAACATTTGGTACATGCTCAACTTAGTCCGTAAACGATGTGAAGAAGTTCAATGTTGTCCTCCTATTAATTTAAAGTTCAGTGACAATATTAAACATTTTCATGTCGTTCATGAATTAAGTTGAACATGTATAAAAATTAAGTGAACATGCTAAACAAATTAAAAATTCAAGAATCACATTACATATTGACTCCAAATTTAGGAACTATTTATGTCATTTTTTCTTATGCTAACTACTAAGGGCCCGTTTGGTTCAGCTTTTGGGGAATGCATTTGCCAAAATGCAAATACCTTTGGGTGAATGGGGTTTTCCGAAATGCAAATATCGTTTGGTAAAATTTGCATTTGTAAAGGACTTTTATTAAATTAAAAAAACAAAAAAACATTTGTATTATTTTTTTTTTAAGTCCGGCCACTGGATCGCCAGATCCGGCGGCCGAACAGCCGGATCTAGCGGCTGAATGGCCGGGCGCGACCCCAGCGACGTCGCCTGGGTCGCGCAACCTCAGGTGGCCGTCGCCGGGGTGGCACGACCTCAAGCAACCGTCGCCTGAGGTCCGGTGACGATTGCCGGGGTCGGGCGACCCTCAGGCGGCGGTCGCCGGCGCGCGGGACCCCTCGGCTGGCGGTCGTCGGCCTCCATGCAGTGGTTTTCCTCACCTGATGAACAGTACCCTCGAAGATAAACAGTACCCAAACTTGCATTCTCAAAATGCAACTTCCCAAAGCACCTCCGGACCTCCATTTGGCTAAAGGCCCTTAGAGCCACTTGGAGATGCAATTGCATCTCGCCAAAGTCGCCCAAAAAACCGAACCAAACACGTTTGCATTTGGCCAAGGGACTTTGGAGTCCAAATGCTCATCCCCAAAGCTAAACCAAGCAGGGCCTAACTAGACACTTTAAACTTTTCTTACATATCTATACTTTCATATGTTGTCACCTATCTAATAGATTTGTCTTTATCCATACACTGTCAACGGCAAAAGTATTTCTTAATCGATGCTAAGATCTTCCAAAGGGGCAATCCATAAGAATCTTGATGGTTTCTACTTTTTAACCGCGTCAGTGTCAATCACCGAACAGCAGGCCTACATGAAAACGATTTTCTCCACCTATAGCCGGCACAAGACGAAGACATTTCGGGACCACACCAAGAGGGAGTACTTAGCGAAGATCTTACATTAATACGGAGATAATTCTTCTCGGACTGGTAGGCCTTGAAGACCACGGAATTGTGGTAATCGACAAGATCGGAACTCCCTTGAGAGTAGATGTCTATCAAAGGGCTCGTGCCGTCCTGGTACAACCAGCAGAACAACCCCCACTTCGAGGCCTTCTTGGCATTGAACATGAGCTCCGACGTGTCCGAGCCAGTCCCGAGCGAGATCACCAACAATCGAGTGTAGTCGACGGGCGGTTTGATGTCGATGAAATGTGCTTCTTCCCTCAAGATCTGCTTGGTCACTTCACTGACGGCGACCAATGTCTGAAAAAAGGGGATGTTGAAATATGCCAATACATTGAACAAAATAAATAATGATGTAATGATCTAGTCTAGATTTGTAAGCTTCTCTCTCGTTTTTGGGAGGTTTATATCCGATCTAGTCTATATTTGGATTTTTTGCATGTATGTTTTCAGGATTTTGCTTTTCTTAGGTTTTGTCTAGTGTTCAAGTTCATTTCAAAGGAGATCAAAGGAGCTTCGTGAAGGTATCGCTCTCATTGTCATATCTAGGCTAACTCAACCTTTTTCACTCTAAATGGTGATGTTGCTCAAACGCCGAACCTACGCGTGACGTATGGAGATCTCAATGTATGCTTATTACTAAAGACGGATTCGGTAATCAATCATCGATTTTGATTTGAAGAAGTTACAGATTTGCTCTTTGAGAATATAACTCTTAATCTCGTTCTAATAATTCATCTTGTTACTTGGAGCTTAGCTGTCTAGAATTTGTTTTAATTTGTAATTAGATTGCATTGTTTATCTCCTCCCTTTTTTTTTTTTTTGGTGAAGAATGAATGAAATAATATTTTGACCCAAAAAAAAAAAAAAAAAAAAAAACCCTAGCGTATTTAAGCTTTATGAATTAAAATATTGATTCTCATCTCTACCGCTCAATCACTTTATGATAGAAATTGATTGATTTAATTGGATTTTTCTACTTCAGCATCGTTAACCTCGTGTATAAGATACCTTCTCACTGTGAGAAAGAGATGGTTTGACTCGCATATAAGATTTTCCACATTCTAATCAAACACGCACTTGACCACTTAACCGATCATACATACCGGATTGTTAGCGACCATACCACCGTCGATGAGATTAAATTCATGGGTCTCTTCCGTCGTGAAATAATGTGCGGGGAAGTAAGTCGGAGCGGCCGATGTGCCAATGCATATGTCCGATAGTTGAGCGTCCAAGAATGAATGTTTCGACACCTACACGAGGTACAAATCCATTGGAAAACGTCAAATATGATACATTATCTTGGACAGATTAATATTTATATGTATCGTTGTTTCCCTTACATGAAACTATATAATTGATTATACTAGTCTTTGTCAAACTGGCATTATCAGTAATCCCTTTTTTTCAATTGGAAGTCAGAAGCTGCACTGCGACCTTTCACCCTCCAAAACTTCTACACAAGGCTATAATGATTTGAATATTTTCACAGCATGCGTGCACTCACATGGAGCAGTTCCAATATGTATAGGGGATTGATATAGATCAAATTCAACAATTCGCGATGGTCCAAGTACTGTGTGATTGGATCATGTCTCCCTCGATCGGTCATATACACACTTACACTAATGTGTCACTCCAATGAAAAAAATGATGAAATTGCTTAAAGGATTTAATCAGATAAACAGGAGTTGAGTTATATATTTTCATAAATCCTTAATTAAAAAAATTTATCTCGAATTCGGCCCATCCATAGACAGATTTAACCAAACACAAATATGGTTGCCGTCTATGTTTGCAACTCTAATCGGTCACAAGATTAGTTGAAGGAAGTTTGCTACAACCTTCTTCACCTTGAGATGGAGAAAAAGGAAAGATTACCCAAAAAGTTATAAAGCTATTGCATTTTCATCAATTTAATCAAAAACCTTTCAGTTATACCAATTGAATCTTAAACATTTTTGCACATGTCATCAATTGAGTCCATTCAATCAGTATCTACTAGAAATCACTAATGCGGACATAGGCCATCTCAAATGCAATGACCAATGCTGACATGAATATTTTTAAATAATACTTTTTGAATTTTTTATAATTTTTTTGCTTTGGACTCAGGCCGGCATGCGTGCACTCACACGGCATGTTTCGAAAAATGGTTTTTGAATATTTTCACGGCAAGTACTCACACGGTGTAGTTCCAACAGGAATAGTGGATTGATAAAGATCAAATTCAATAATCCGCAATGGTCCTAGTAACGTGTGATTGGATCATGTCTCCCTCAATCGGTCATATGCACACTAATACTAATGTGTCACCCCAATTAAAAAAATTATGAAATTGCGTAAAGTTTTTATCAGATAAATAGGAGTTGGGTTGTATATTTTCCTCCAGCCCTAATTAAAAACAAGTTATCTCCAATTCGACCATCCACATGCAAATTTAACTCAACATAAATATGGTTGACATCTATGTTTTCAACGCTCATCAATCAAAAGATTAGTTGAAGGAAGTTTGCTACAACTTTCTTCACCTTGGGAGGGAGAAAAATAGGGAAAATTACTCAAAAAGTTTTAAACCTATTGCACTTTTGTTAAGTTAGTCATAAACTATTTCACATGTAGCCAATTAATTCTATTTGGCCAATTATGGCTAGAAATCATTGACGTGCAAAATAGCTATCTTACGTGGGACAACCAATGTTGACGTAGACGTTTTTGAATAATATTTTAATATATTTCTTATTTTGTATAATTTTTTTTTGGGTTTTGTTTTTCTTTTCTTTTCTGACCCTGGGCCGGCAAGGACCGTGGAACCCTCACCTGGCCTAGATGTGACGAGGGCAATGTGACACTCCAATCAAGAGTGGACCACGACACCCTCACCGGCCTAAATCCAAAAAAGGTAAAAAGGAAAAGGAGAGAGAGAGAGAGAGAGAGAGAGAGAGAGAGAGAGAGAGAGAGAGAGAGAGAGAGAGAGAGAGAGAGAGAGAGAGAGGAAACAAAAAATATTAAAATGTTATTTAAAAAATATCTACAGTAGTGTCGATCGTACCATGTAAGATAGTTAGCATTCACATCAATGATTTCTGACTAAGATTAACCAACTAGACTCAATCGGCATAATTAAAAAGTTGATGCTTTTTTGGATAATTTTCTTGAGAAAAACATTTCTCATATGACTTGTACACAAAATAGAAGAGCGCGCTGTCCCAAAAACATACAGGAAACTCACCTCATATGAAGAAAATAAAACTGGTTCGAGCTTTTTGATATCGAAGGTGGGGATAACCAAGCCGGTAAGGCTAGCGTGCAGCCTCGTGGTTCCAAGTAACTTCCTTATTAATTTGTGAAGATACACTCCGTTGTACTTTGGTCCCGCCAGAGATCTCAGTGTGCTCACGACCGAACCCAGGCACCCACTTTTTTGTATTGACAGAGGTAGCGGGAGCAAGCAGAAAAGAAACGAAAAAGACTCAAATCAGTTCGATCATTCAAACTAGCAACACGAGTGGCATGTCAATAATCGATTACCATCCTTGAGGGAAGATCTTAGGACAATTCTCTAAGTAAAATGGGACTATGTCTTTCGCGGCAAAGAGAGGACGGTTGTCCGCGTCAGGCGCCGACAACATGGCCGTGATGAGACCTCCAGTGCTTGTTCCCGCTATTACATCGAAATAATCTGCAAGCCTCGCGCCTTCGCCATCCAGCTCCTTCACTCAAAATACTCATTAAATTCTGGATTAGTATCTAATCAAGAGATGGTTTGCACACCGGCGATGCCCCGTGTTGTGAAAAATGAAAAGGAAATATGTAAGTCAGAGAGTTGCATGACTCATCGAACACCATAATCAAAATTTGGATGAAAGTGCAGAGCGAAAGAGAAGAATGTTTGGCATGGCTTCCTTCCTCCCACACAGGAAAGAAGAAACGAAGAAGAAAAGAAAAAGAAAGCCTTCTCAAAATCTTCTAAGACTCTAACCCTAATCATCGTTACATAAGAATGTAACTCTTGCCTCCACTTTGTTTGTGTGCTCTGTTCATGTTATTACCTGAAGTTGGGCTTCGAGGTAATCGAGAATGACTCCGGGAATGATTCCTCGGACTCCTCCGCCATCAATACTAAGGATCGTGATGAGTTTTCCGTACTTCGGAGGCTGAATTTTCAAGGACAAACGTTCGCTCTCCATTTCTTTTCACTCGTTAATGCAAGAATTGAGAGAGATGGGGAGAGAGAGACAGGTGAATTTTTCTTTTGTTTGGTCGGTGAAAGACAGTTGAATGAACGCGTGGTAGATAGAGAGATGAATGAACTTGTGGTGTCTCTATGGTTGTGAAGCTCATGAGCATTTATAGAGGGATGCAACTTATTACTTGCTAGACTAAACATATGTGGGGAAAATTGTCAAAAGAAAATTTAACATATTGTACTTTTATCAATTCAATTCTAAACTCTTCAAATTTGCCATTTGAGTTATAAAACTTTTGATAATTTGCCAATATAATCCACCTAACAATTGTTGGCCAAAAATTGCTGACATAGACACTGGCCATTCTAAGTGGAATGATCAGCACGATATGGATAATTTTTCAAAAAAAAATTAATATTTTTCAAAGTTTGTATCTCTTATTGTCTTTTTTCTTTTCTTTCGTTCTTTCTTTTCACTTTTCTCCGCCGGTCGCACAAGCCTTGGCAATGGCCAATGATTGGCCAAAGGCAACGGCCGGTGATGATCGCCCTTGTTGGCCTCTAGCAAGGGTGACCCTCACCCAAGGATGGTGAGGTCACCTCCCCGGTGGCCAATGAGGGTCGGCCTCACCAACTTTTGGTGAAGCTTGCCCTCATTGGATGCCAACAAGGGCCAACCTTGCCGACCTTGGCGAGATTGAGCCTTGCTAATTGTTGCCTTTCTTTGGTCGCCGACTATCACAAAGGCCCATTGACCATCACTGGTCGAGATTGAGCCTTGCTAATTGTTGCCTTTCTCTGGTTGCCGACTATCACAAAGGCCCATTGACCATCACCAAGGCGCAGCAACCGAAAGAGAGAAAATGGGGGAAAAAAAAGACAGAAAAAAGACAATAAAAATATATTTAAAAAATTGTCAACATCAACACCAATCATATCACATAAGACGGCCAACATTTGTATCATCTATTTCAGGCCAAAAGTGGCCAAATAGACTACATTGACAAAAACGTAAAAGTATTTAGCACTCAATTAATAAAGTATAATAAATTTAGAATTTTTCTGAACAATTTTCGCAACATATGTGTACAAAGAGATTCAATATAGGCAATCATCAAATGCTGAATATGAACATACATATGGCCGTGTGGCTTTTGTTCAGCTCTTGCTTAGTCAATTTGCGCGTTCCTCTTAAGTGAGTACGAAAAAGGGATTAAGACCGAATCGCTTGTTCAAACTGACAAGGTCTTCTCGTAGGCAAAAAGGGGTTGGTCCACGATGGGCGGAGGTCATTACTTATTACACATTTTGGAGTGTTCTCGAGGAAAAGAGAGATAAGGGGAGGTGGAAGTTAGGTTGGTTTTGATCATTCACGACAGCAAATATGATGCACGTGTGAGAGGAGCTTGTTCAACGCTTGAGTGGTTATTAGAGACCTAGACATAGACGACACCTGCATAACTTTTGGTTGAGCGAAGGTTTTGAATTTCTTGACATGGAATGGACCTAATAGACAAGATTAGTTGAGTATCTATATATATACGCACACATTTGAAGATCCAATAAAGCCTAGCGCTTAATTTAACGAATGGATATTTTTTGTGAACTTGTCTATCATTTCTCTTTGATTCTTAGGAATGTAAGTAATAATTTAGCCGCTTCAGGAGTGGAACTAGGTTATAATGATTCCGACCTCGATCGAAATTAAGCTAAGATGGAGTGATTCGAGTAGAAATTAACCCCATTTCAAACTTACATATAGTTGACTCAAGTAATTGACTTGCCATGATACCTGAGCTTGAATATAGATAATGCTTCGATAAAGAGGAAAACGGTGCGATTGATTCCTTAACTCTTGAAGTGCACAAAAGTTGATTGATAAATACATCATGACATATAATGTTTTATGAATCGTGGGAATTTCTCTTTTTAAATAATCCTAAACAGTATAAATGTATTAACAAAATCAACAAGAGAAACAAGAAATGGAAGTATACAATACACTCTAGAGTTTGATCTCAGGAAATTGTTAAAATATGTTTCAAGTTTAAACCCATTAAATAAATACCAAAATTAATGCGTGCAAGTCTATTTCGATCAATAAAATTTTGTGATTGTGTTTGATTTTGCTTAGCACACTGACCATAATTCATACGTTAAATGCTTTGCATACGAAACAGAAAAAAAAGCATGGGAAAGTTGGCCGGTATAAAAAGTTGCTAAAAACTACCATCTAACGAAGCCTCACGTCCATTTCATTTTTAATGGAGCGATTTGGACTTCTTCGAGCAAAGCATGGGAAAGTTGGCCGGTATAAAGCTCGTAGGACAGCGTTGCACTGATGGGCATTCATTACAGGGGACAAATAGAAAGAGAAATGAAAGGGCCAACGTGAAGAGGGAGAAAGGGAAGATGGGGTGCAATGACGACAACGCAATGGTCATGGCCATTCCTTTCCAGTCTTCTTTCCTTCTCTTTCCCTCGTTGAGCTTCCACTATAAATCACGAGGAGGAAGCGTGAAGACTGAGAGAGAGCTCTGGAGACTGGAACTACACGAGAATGAAGAAAATGTGCAGAGTTCTTCCCCGGGGATTTCAAAGTGGTTTTCTATTGTAATTATATCGTGTAGTAATTTAACCAATTAAATTCTTGTCAGTAAAATTTTTATAATTTCTCAAGTGAGATTTCACTAGTAATTATGAGAGGTTATACATTAAGTAAGTTATTGAATGTAATTAAGGGTTAAGAAACACGAGAGAGTACTAAGATGCTCAAATAATTGTAATTTCTGTTGCATCAGTTATTTTTTATGTGAAATTCTGTGCTATTCTCCCGTACGTAGATTTACACACATAACCCATAAATCTGGTATCAGATGGATTATTTCCTTCCTGCTGTCTATGATCTGATTCGCTGTCCCACATTTAATTTACAACAGAAACTGACCCAACACCCCCCTCACTGAGCGGGCTCATGCTCTTTCTTTCACCTTATCATAGCGAGCCTTAAACACAAATCAGAGAGAATTAAGGAGAGGACAGCTGCGTCCACACGTCCGAATGGGGTACGGAAACCCTGTCTTCCATCTCCTGCTCTTTTCTCGACCTCAGTCGTCCGAAAATTATGGATCTGTATTCGTAATATTGCAAAAGTCACCAGTACTGTCAGTTAATTAACTAAATTAGACTTAAATGTTGGATGTGAGGGTATAATAGTTGTTGCGACCAAATTTTCGGGGGTGAACCACTTAGTGTTTAGCTAATGGATTGTTAAGCTTAGACTTAACTCGAGCCTCCCAAGCCCATACCAGTTCGCAACTTAGGTTCAAGCTCTTAACATTCAATTAATTTTCAATTAGGAATCGCCACTAATCTATTTTTGGTAAGTCAATTAGAAACCCAAGTAAAATAACTTTTACTCCTACGAACCAAAGAGGTACGGGGACTTGGCTACGCTAGAATTCTCTAACGCCCTTTCGGTACCTTTCTTTTTATTTTGAAAAAGTGTTTGGTTTTTCTTTTTATTTTGAAAAAGTGTTTGGCAAGCAATTTCTAATTAAGTGGACCTAATAACAATCTCTAAATGACTTGCATTTCATGAATCGATTATGACATTTGCATGACATTTTTCATTTTTCCTAAAAAATGCAATTTATCCTAAAGAATGGAACTAATTTATTCTAAGACATCTTTGTATTTTTCATGAAATTCGGAATTAGGAAAAATGTGAAAATTATCTAACTAGATTAAGATTCTATTTAATTTGCATTAGGAATTAGGTTAAGCCAAATCCTAATTTAAACTAAAATATTATCTTAACTCAAATAATCCTAAAATGCAATCTATCTAATATCTAAACTTAAAATGAAACATGAAATTTTATTCAAATATGCAATGACGTGCAAAGAATGCATTAATTCTACATGACATATGCATGATGATTTTTGTATTTTTTTTTTATAAAATCCGAAATTAAGATTGACGCATAATTAAACGAGCAATTTAAATTAAAGAAAATCTAACATCCTAAATTTATGCATTTTTTTTGGATTTTTTTATTTAACAAAATAAAATTGATTCAACCAACATGACAGCAAATCAGATAAAATATCATCGATATCCACAAATTGGCGAACCATATCTCGGGTTGGCCAATTTTAAAATAAATCGCGAATCGAATCTCGAGCGGGAGATCGGATTTGCGATTTTTTCGTGCGATTGCGAGTCGCATTTCGAGCATGAAATTGGACTGTCAATCATGTGCACGTTGCGAAATTAGGAAGATTTCCTAATTTAGGAGGCTAGTCGAGTTGCGAATATCATGGCATATCGGGAATTTCCATCATGTGCACCAATGAATATATCAAATAAGGAAACAAAATTTTCGGAAATTAGAATAGACAATTTTTACCTATCTCAAATATTGCTTCCAAATTTGGTCTTTGAACGACGGCCGATTCGTGATGACCAACTATGCTTCAGAGCAAGCCGGCAAGGCATCTCAGCTTGGGATGCTCGAGCTGGTAATTCACGGTGTGGTGCTCGGTTGACTGCAAAATCAAAACAAGTGTGCGGCAAGGACCAACGCAATATAAAAGATTAAAGAATTAGACCCCAAACCCTCGGCGTTTCCCCTGCTGCCATGCACCCCTATAATTCTATTTTTTTATCTAACCCCCCTCTCCCACCGAAAACCAAATTTCCACCGCCTCAGGCTACACAGAGGCCAATTCTTTCCCACGTGTTTGTCCTTTGGCTATAACTTTTCGGGAACTTCATGAGTGGCCGTGAATTCAAATATTCCATTGAGAATTCTCGTATTTTTCTTCTTTGATTTCAACCGGTAGCGTCGTGACTTGATGGACGCCGAAGTGTGAACACGAGTGAATTTCTTCACGGACGATATACTCGAGAATCATAGGGACATGGCCACCTGGTCACCGGCGCACAAGTCAGCCTGCAAAACAAAGAAATTCAACGGCACAATCCGAGTAGCGAGTTGTCGAGGCCGGGGTCATCGATGAGGGTAGCCACTGGTGGTCCGGCTCTTCTGGACGGCAGGTCTTCGCTGGTGCTCAGCCCGGAGAGATCGCGGGGCAAAAGTCGGCGACGGATCTCAACAAGGCTTTTTTGCGGTGATGCTTCTCAGCATGATGAAACAACTCCTGGTGGTGTGCTCAGGGTTGGGATTAAAATCTGTCGGAAGCAATTCACTGGAGATTCCACAAACCAAGAGCTTTAAACATGATGAGGGCAGCACATCGGGGAACTCGACTCAACTCAGGCACGTCAAACCATGGTGTCGGCAACAGCTCGATAGGGTAGCACTCATTAAGAAGGCGTTGCGGATGAAGAACTGAGGCTGCACAACGCCAAAAAGACGGCTGGAACGGTATTTTGACTTTGCTCTATCGCCACCTTCGTGAAAAAGGAGTCTTCCCCTCGGTATTGCCTCTCTCTCCGTGGAGAACGTGAGTTCTCTCTTTTTTTGCGGCCGTGTGTTCTCAATTCTGTGGCCCTCCTCAAACCCTACGCATTTAATCTATTTACAGGCCACGATTAGGGTTTTAATTTTTCCAAATCCGTATCCACGAAAATTCCTTTTTCTAAATGCAATATTTGCTTTTGATACGATTTAGGATTGCAAGAGGATTCTTCTAAAATTTGAAATCTCGCACAAATCAATCCATAAAATCTTTCCGAGGATACGGGCTTGAGCCGATTTACTCCCTTCGCGCTTACCAATTCACCAAATTAACATTCTGAACCATAAATTTGAACCCATTTGTCACCGGCCCAATGTAAATGTAAATTAAAATAAATGCACCTAAAACTATATGCTATGCAATTAATTAATTAACTAATATTTTTTAAGGATTAAAATTAATCCCTAATTTTTTAATTAAAATGGTCACCAAAATTTAGGTGTCAACAATAGTAATTTAGCGTGTAGATATTAACATTCGAAGGTTGACTATATAAACACTATAAATTAAGAAAAGATAAATAATCGGTAATTGATTAGATTAATATAGTTATGGATAATAGTTAAACGGGAAAATTTGCTGTAACTATTGGGGTTTTATTTAAATAAGTAAGTCAAGTGTTTTGTGAAGTTAAAAATAACCGGTTAATATAAACCACGTCGCTTGCCTATGAGGTTTGAATGAGTCTTATATTCATGTGATCTCCTCGTACTTTTCGTAAGCAACTAATCTAGTATATATTAGATCCTTCAATAGCTGTCAAAAGCAAATCCTAATTCATGCCCATATGAGAATAATATTTTAAGTTCTGCAGACTAATTAAATAAATTCAAGTCGTCCTAATTATTATCCTAAACTACTGAAATAAAACAAAGAATCGCAATCTGGTGGCTAAAGAAATAACTTTTGGGAGTTCTATTCAAAGGTTTGCACAAAGGCAAAAATATGATTTGTGAAGCCTCTCGGTTTACGTAATAGGTAGCTTTTTGGGTGATAACTGAGGCCAAGGGAAGAGAAGAGGGTAGGTAATAAGTTCTTGTTATAACATTGCCATCAATTGGCAAGAGATTTATATGCCTGTCGATCTTAACCATTCATGTGCTTGTTCAATTCTTGCGGCAATCTTAGTCCGCATTATTTTTTAGAATACCATTTATGCAAAGTCTTATCTCTAGCCTAGTAAAGAAAGGCAACTAGTCTCAGACAATTCCTAGCTAATAGCCTAATACCATGTTTGTAAGCTACTGGTTGTGTCAATGTCTAGCGTCCCAACGTGGAAGTGATGATGTATCTCTTTCTATTAATTTGCTTAATTGGTCCAAGACACATTCTAATTTTTGGAAATTCAAATTTGGAAATTCAAAGGCTTATGTTTATGCTTCGCGGAATGATAAAAAAAAAAATGAAGCAATTGAATATAAGTAAAATCGTGTACGTGGATTCGGGTTGAGAAAAGCTATATGTGTACGGAGAGACATGGATGTTCAGAGATGCGGTTTATTGAAGGAGTAATCGTAGAAAATTCAATTCAATTTTGGAAACTAAGATATTTATGAGATTATTTAACAATTATCCTGACTAGTTTGGATTACAATTCTGACCACTTGTTATACTTTATTGTATGATATATATAAATTTCAGCAAATTAGTTGGGCTTTTTATGGAACTCTGGACAAAAATTTGAGGTAGAAATCCTTTTGAGTCTGCTTTCTATATAACTAGTAAAAGTGCACACGACATTATTAATTTTGCATAAGATATTGTCTTGATTGAAGTTGGAGCGCAAAGCATTTAGGGTTACAGTTTTAGCTGACTTGATATGTGTGTGTGTGTGTGTGTTATAGATGACTTGATATATATATTGGCTTTTACAGTTTTAGTCAATGGTAGAATTTGTGACACCAAGTTGGAACTCTAGAAGCATGACTATGGGTATGATTCCAACCAAGATAAACTTTCTTTTTTCTTAATCAATGGTTTAGTGTTGGCTCAGGTGGCTTTGGCATTGAGGAAAGTTCTGGTTTAGGAATTAAAACTCACCTATTCAAATCCTACCAACTGGGTGCAAATTCTAGGTAGTACTAGCTATATAAGCCACAGGTGATGCAGAAGCATCAAATTCTATCGTTCAGCTCTTAAGTTCAACTCAAATCCCATTAATTGATCCATCACAATCCTCACTTCTATAAGCAAATGCCGATTTTGACTACAATATGGTTCGATGGTGTCGGTAATGATATAGGGAAGTTGTCGATTGAACAGACTAGTTATAGATTTCATGGATGTTGATCGACTACCCTAATATGATTTACAAGTTTGTTGTCAACTTCAGGGCTCCCAATCGACAACTAGCAATTGGAGGTTGTTATGGTTGATTTCCTTTGTTATTTGATGATCTTCTACAATGGCTATTTGGCTACAAGGGGATTAAATATAAAGTGGGCTTCACCTAGTAGCTGCGACTATGCTTCACCTAGTAGGTGCGACTATCTACTGAAAGTGTCCTCTTTACCGTCTAATTGAGGTCAATAACTTAACGTTTCACCACATCAATAGTGTAGCCCAATTTCCTTGTTACCGAGTCCATCCGATCTTTAACGGTCAATTACTTGGTCTTGTAACACAAGCCAAAGACGTCCAATCTCATAACCAATGCAAAAGTAGCTTTGATCTTATGATGAATGACCAAACATTAGGGTATCAACGACAAGTGGACAACCCTTTTGATGACCAAAAGATTGGGCATCGAATTACTATTGGCCACACCTTAAATCACTCGCTTTCGTAGGCAAGAATTGAATTTATTTATTTTTTGGTCGAAAATACGATGATTCTTCATTTAACTCGGAAAGTTCGGAGCATTTACATCAAAAGCATCAGCGCAAATTAAATCAAATAAGGCTGTAGGGGGATGGATTACCCAATTACTAGGGAGGGAGTTCTCGCGTTGGGCTTTTGCAATCCAAACGCTGGGTTTGTTTGCCTCTCTGCAATGGGCCAAGGAAAAGCCTTGAAACTCTTTTAACTTGTCTTTGATCCGGTCCACAATGGGCAGCAGCTTCCAATTCACTTCCTCTTCGCCGAACTCCCCGCACGAGCGTTAGACAATCTGAGTGTACTTCCCATCTTCTATTCGTGCGGCTGGAGAGAAAAATTAAGGTTTCCAAGAGGGAGATCGCTTATGCTTGTTCCGCCGAGATCGCCTCCACCGTTTTGGAGAAGCCATCGATTAGGCGTCCCCGTGAGTCTCTGCATATGCAGGCTATGGCTGCCCTGTTTTCCAGTACTCCTCTATTCTCAGCCATGTTTGCTGGCGCGGCTTCTTGCTAGACAAAGGAGGCGTCTATGTTTGCTCGGAGTGAGTCGGGGGGCGGGGGTTTCCACCGGTGCGTGTGATCCTCTCGCTGTTTCTCCTTGGCTGTCCTCTTGTTCCAGATTTCAAAGTTTGCTTAGAGAGCCGCTGATCTATATAGATTTTGTTTCGGTTGCAGAGCCTTTCCTTCGAAGATGTAGTGATTACGGTCTTGCCATATACACCACAAGGTTGTTGCGATTTTGTTGAACTTTGTTGCGCTTTGAGCATTCTCTTTATGTATATGCAACCATTCATCCAACCTTGTTAAACCTAACCTGCTGATCTTGATTTGCAGCGAGTTGTCTTGCCAGATTTTAGCTGTCCATGGAGATAATAGCAGTGTATGTTCAATGGTCTCGGCTTCTTTTCGGCATATGGGGCAAAGTGGGTCAGGTAAGATTCTTCTCCGGTATAAATTTTCCACTGTAGGTAATGCGTTTTGGCATGCGTTCCAGAGGAATAGCCTTACTTTAGGTAGAATGTTTGAGCTCCAAATATGTTTCCATAGGCCCGGTTGTGTTTGGTGAGAGGATGAGGCTTTGTTGGGGTGTGGGGTTGCCGTGTTATCTCTTGTAGTCAAGTAGCCGCTCTTTCTTTGTATATGCTCAGATTTTGTTTGCATCCATACTAATGTATCTGCTGTTGAGGGTAGACCAATAGGTGTAGCTAGAATCTCCGTCACCCTTGGTTCATCAAACATCATTCGGATCTTTGTTTCATTCCACGTGCGACTCCTCTGTTCTATGAGTTCACCCACTTTCTCTGGCTCATCTCTCGCCGCTGAACCTCCAATAATTCCGCTTCTTAGCCATTTATCTTCCCTCACCAAAAATTTCTGAAATTACCAACAGACCACATAACATTTGGAGATATAGAATCCCTTCCCGCAATGATGCTTCGCCATCCCCACGAGGGTCTTGTTCCTATTCCAGCCTTCCAGAAATCGCACTTTGGGTAATATAAACCCTTCATTAATCTACTCAATAAAGAGTTAGGTCGCTGCGAAACCCTCCATGCTTGCTTTCCTAGCATTGCCACATTAAAAGCTAGAAAGTCCTTAAAACCAAGCCCTCCTTCATCTTTCCTAAGCTTCAGAGTCTCCCATTTCTTCCGATGAATCCCAGCAGAGTTTTTCCCATTTTTCCACCAAAAATTAGCTATCTTCCGCTCTATTGCTTTATATATAGACACCGGGATCTTGAATATAGATATTGCGTATTGAGGAATAGCCTGCACCACCGATTTAATTAGTATTTATGTGCCTGCTTTAGTTAGCAAATTCTCCTTCTAGCTTTCTAATTTCTTATTCACTCAAGCCAAAATCCAAGCGAAAACATCTTTTTTAGATCCTCCCCAATCCGAGGGAATACCAAGGTACTTTCCTGTTTTTTCTATTTCTGGGACCCTCAACTCTTCTGCCATATTAATTCTTAGTCTCCTCGAGCAGCTCTTGCTAAAGAATATACTTGATTTATTCAAATTGATGGCCTGTCCTGACGCAAAACAATAACGATGTAGTAATTCTGCTAAATTCTGACATTCTAAAATAGTGCCATTGAGGAAAAATATGGAGTCATCCGCAAAAAGCAAATGGGATAGAGTAGGACATGCACTGTTAAGCTTTATTACCTGAATTGTACCATCTTCAACAGCTTGTTTCATCAATTGTGAGAGGACATTGACCACTAGAATAAATAGATACGGGGATAAAGGATCACCTTGTCTTAGTCCTCGTGTAGGCTTGAAGAAAGGCTGAGGTTCGCCATTAAAATTTATGCTAAAGGAGACCGTTGACACACACTGCTGCACCCATTGCACCCACTTCTCACAGAAACCCATTTTTAGCAAGCATTCTCGGAGAAAATCCCATTCAATACGGTCATAGGCCTTTTGCATGTCCAGCTTTAACACCGCTAGGAATTTACGTTTTCTCTCTCGAATTCGCAGCTTATGGAGTACTTCTTGCACCATCAGGATATTGTCTTGAATCTGCCTTCCCCCCACAAAAGCACTCTGTTCATCTGCAATAATGCTTGGTAGCATAGGTTTAAGCCTATTTGTCATCACCTTAGATATTATTTTATAAGCGAAATTACATAGGCTAATTGGCCGAAACTGTTCGATCTTTTCAGGATTGGGGATTTTGGGGATAAGAGAGATTGATGTTCTGTTTAGATCAGGGTTTAGGTAACTTGTCTAAAAAAAATGCCGCACTTCTCTGAATATATCATGGCTGATAGATGTCCAATGGGTTCGATAGAATAATCCATTCAATCCGTCTGGTCCAGGAGCCTTAGTGGCCCCTAGTTGTTGCATTGTAGCTGTGATTTCCACCATTGTGACTGGTTCAACAAGCCTCTGGTTCATATTTTCATCAACTGAAGCTGGAATTTGCTGTATGACAGGTTGAAAATTACGCGTCCCCACTGAAGTGTACAAGTTTTTGAAGAATGCTGCTGTTATCTCCTTTAAGGGCTCTTCCTCTTTCACCCATTCATCTCAATCATTTTTTAGCAAGGTAATTCTGTTTCTAGATCTCCTCTGGATAGTAGTTGCATGAAAAAATTTTGTGTTTCGATCTCCCCATTTAAGCCATGAAATCCTTGAGCGCATACCCCAGTACATCTCCTCTTGTCGCCATAGTTGTTCAATTTCTCGAGTTATCTGCTTTGCTGTCTCCCTTTCTTGATTCGTCTCTGGAGCATTTGTCAATCTTTGTAAATCATGCTTCAGCTCATTAATTCTGGTTTTTGCATTATATAGCCTCTGTTTACTCCAAATTTCGAATTTTTGTGCTACTATCTGCAATTTCTCCACCATACACAAGTTTTGAGGTCACAATTCAGCCTAAGTAGTTCTAACGAGGTGCCCGCACTCCTCATTTTCAGACCAAAATGCCTCATATTTGAAAGCTCTCATTTTCCTCTTCCTTCGTACATTTAAAGATACTAGTAGCGGACTGTGGTCCGACCCGATGGCTGGTAGAGCTGTACATTCAGCATTGGGGTGTGCTATCCGCCATTCTATATCACATAATGCTTTGTCAAGCCGCTCCTTGACTAAATGCTCCCCTGTTCTATTATTTTTCCAGGTGAATGCACAACCCTTGCTCTCCAAATCCATTAAGGAGCATTGTAGAAGGAAGTCCCTGAATGCAGTAAGTATGTAAGTTTTTGCCCTCTTCTTGCCCACTTTTTCCCAATGGTATAGTATTTCATTGAAATCCCCCAAGCAAAGCCATGGTAAATGGTTTCTAGTGCTATCTCTGTATAGATCCCCCCATAACACCACTCTTTCTTGAAACTCATTAGGGGCATGTACAAAGGTAATATGCATTCGCTGTTGAGTTTCTTTAAGTACGCATTGGGCATTAATATGGCTTTTTGACCAAGAGTCCATAAATAATCTACTTGATCATCCCAGAACAATGCTAATCCCCCTGCAATTCCTTCTAGATTCACCACGAAACTGTTTTTATATCTCAGCCTTCTTCGTATGTGCTGCACCTTTTGTTCTTGATTTTTTTTGTCTCCATTAAGAAAATAACACTAGGCCTTTCCCGGGTCGCTAGGACCTCGGGCTTGAATTGTCAAGGGTGTGCCCAACCCCGACAATTCTAGCTTAATAGCTTCATGGATGATCCGGTGGCTTATTAGGGCTAGCCACCAAAGCCCACTGTTTAGACTTCTCCATCACATGGATAGGGGTTTCCACCAATTGTGTGGTGTCCAGAACCTAATTTTTTGAAGATTGTGCACCATACGGGCAAAAGCGCTTGCCTTTTTTTGTATTTGATGCCTTTGAAATTCGGGTTTTAGATTTCCCCAGCCCCTCTTCCTCTGGTATTATCTCTTCTACAACCATCGTCGCCTCCTTCAGTTGTTCTTCATATAGAATCATTTCTAACTCTGCATCAATACAGCTGCTTCCTCTCTTTTGTGGCCCTCGCTCCTCCATTAATAGCATTTCTATGGGCTGATATGAGTGTCTGTTCTCCTGATTAAAGTGTTGTTTTGCATCATCCTGCCCACAAATGGCTAAATCTTGTTCTGAATTTTGCTCTTCTGGTTCTTACCTGTTTTGGGATTTGCATAGATGGGCGTCTTGGGCACACTCTCTACGTCCTCCGGTATTATCTCTTGTTTTCCATGAAATATCTTCCCATATGGGCTAAGTTGACGAACTTCCGCTTTTAACCATTGGCCAAACCTTCCCGGTAAGTTATCTGCTAACCCCAATTTATCATAGGGTATTTCTCTGCAAAATGTGGCATAATGCCCAATCTTTCCACACGAATAATGTAGTGTGGGAGTTGTTCATATTTGAATTCAACCCACAGCCTCTTTTTCTCCAAATTTACTAGGACTCCCTGTCTTCGAGGCTTCTCCGTATCCAGCTTGATTCTGCCTTACCAAACTTGTAGTTGCCGTTTCCTTTTGTTTCTATTTTCACCTCAATCACTTCGCCCAATTTCACAGCTATATCTCTTATAACATCATAAGTCACTCTTCCATAAGGGAGCCCATAGAATTGCACCCAAAATTCGCAGTGTGTAAAATCATAACACAACTCAGAGTATCGGATCACATTGTTGTAATACTAATAAATGACTAGAGAAAGACAATGGCCTCATATCGAAAACTCTTTGTTTCTCGCTTCATATTGGAAGGAGTAGGAGTAGTAACCCGGTTCAAGAACAAGGTAACATTATCAACTCTCCACACCCTTTTCATTGTATTGAGGAAAGCAGTAAAGTTCGCATTTGGATTAGTATAAAATTTCCCAAACAAAGTTTTGCGGCATTCAGCCAGTTTTTCGTTAGGAATATCACCTTTTATCTCCACAACATCTTCTTCGAACCATAGATTTCCAAGGCTTCTGCAAAGAGCCGCAACTAGCCTCTCTTCCTCATTCTGAGCTGCCATTTTCCGTCTGCAGATTGCGCTGGCTGGCTTAACTATTTGGAAACAGCGAGGGGTCGTTACCAAGCTTGATTGAAGGGAGCTCGGATCTGCGGGTATATCTAAAGGAGGATTCGAGGGGGTTTTTGGTCGATGGTTACTGTGGGTTTTTCGGGCAAGTAATAATGGGGAGAGGATGGGAAATATCTATTTGATTTCTCCGTATGAGGATTCGATCAGCTTAAGAGTATGAAATGGGTTTCTTAGGGATTTAATATGTGGATGAAGTATTGCAGGAACTGGGAAAAACCGAGTGAGTTATAGTGGATGATGATTCATGGGTTTTCATCGCAGCTTGTAAGAAATGGGTTTTTAGGGTTTAATAGGTGGGTGTAGTATTGCAGAATCTGGAAAGATCAAAGTGAGTGATAGTGGAGGATGGTTCGTGGGTTTCCATTACAGCATAATCGAAAGATCAAAACCTGGAAAGGAGATGAAGATTGAAGCTACCCATTCGGTAGGGGATGAACTCGCCATTTGGAGCGCGAGAGAGAGCAAAACTATTGAATTTGTTGGCTATAATCTTGCTGTAGGCAAGAATTGATCGATGCGCCGACTTTGGGTACACTTCAGCTTCAATAAGTACCCACTACAGAAACATTGACTTTAATCTTATTCTACACTTACAGTTTCTAATAAGACAATTGTCGCCTTAAAGAAACATTTGTCTGGCCAATTGTGTTAGGACGGCCTTTATGTCTCCTCCTTTTAACTTCAGGTAGGTTTTATGTCACTATTTTGTGGCAGGGAAATTAAATTAAATTTTATGTTTCAACATGAATTGAGTGCTTCCTTATCATAAATGTGCACGAAACCCCCGTAAAATAAGATGTTTAGAACTTCAAGCTCTTGCCACGACTCTTCATAAGATAACATCATCGATCCACACAAAAGGGTGACATTATATCCATATGTTTATGTGCATGGTTCCTTGCGTCCCACTTCTGTGTATTGTAATCTAGAATTCGGGATTCCCCAATTAGGTTTTCATATCATTGGTCTCTCTCTCTCTCTCTCTCTCTCTCTCTCTCTCTCTCTCTCTCTCTCTCTCTCTCTCTCTCTCTCTCTCTCTCTCTCTCTCTATGTTGGGTACTGAAGAATTCTGTAGAAATACTATGTGCGTGGCTGATTTATTTCATTATGACAGTCCATCTTATTCAAGTGCATGATGTCTTGCAAAGTTATGTTATGATAATGTAACTTCTCGGGTTTGTTTGAAATTCCAAACTTGCAAACTTGAAGAAGATGTATGCGCATTTGAATACTCAAGTTTGCTTACACGTGCATGGAGCTGGAAGATTTATGACCACGAGCTACTTATTTGATACTTTGAAGACACATTAACCTTATTATATGTACATTTTTAGCTACTTCGCTGATCATGTTAGGTATAAACTAAGAGAATGCCCCTTCGGGCACCGAAAAGCAGACGATTAAGGAGCCACGTATTCCTTCCCGTTTCTATTATTATCCTTTTTAAATGTTTCATGCTTATTTTGTCTTTTCAAATTCTCTTCCTACACAGTTTTTGTCATAAAACTGTAAAATAATGACATAGATGATCCTTGAACCTTCAATATACAATGTGATCCTTAAAACTTTTTTCGTTTAATTTAATTGTTGAAGTTTCAAAAATGCACTCAATATAGTCATTTGTTAAGTATATTGTCATGTCTTGTAAATCTTTTTATGTTGACTATCACAGTAACGATATCAATAAATTTGGTTCTAGTAAGATAATAAAACTTTTCTGTGTGAGTTAATATGAATTTGAGTATATCAATAACTCGTTAACAATAAATTTATATCTAATCTAAAAAAACCTGATATTAAAGTATAATATAACAACTAAAAAGTTAAATTTACTCCTAATAGAGTTATTGTCAAATGAATTCACATTTTATATAGTGCATTTTTTTTTTGTTTTTTGACAATCATCTTCATGTATAAATCAACATATACATGAAGTAAAAACAAAATATGGAAATATATACATTAAATAGACAGTGCGAGGTGAATGGTACCATGGTTGTCCAAAACAACCAGAGCACTAATCTTTAGTATCATGTTAAGATATGAGCCATGCTTTTCTTCATTTTCTGTTGGAACTTCTAATCATTTTCGTGATTAGCCGCCAATCGGTTTTCTCTATCATGAATGATCTTTGAGAGTTAGAATGGACTGAAATTATACATAACCGTATTTTCGAGAAATTATGTTCCATCTGTGTCATGAGTTTGGGCTTATGCCCAATTACATGGATCATATTGTAGTTTGAACAGACCCAAAGTCAACGATGGTTCTGAAAATAGTGGGCCTTGACAAAGATTCTCAACCTTCTCAAGCCCAACCATCTTAAAACTTTCTTCGAAGGGATTTCCTCATCCATGGGCTGATCAAGTTCGATAGTTTAATTTAAGATAATAATACTAATAATGTCATAACATTCCTACGACACTCATTATGAAGCCGTAATTTCCGAACAATCATTTAAGTGTCATAACAACTAAAAACCAACCATTTAATTATATTGGTGACTTTCCTTGCCTCAAAATCTTACTTGGCGATATATATAAAAAATATATATATATATATATGGTATCAACTTACAAGTCACTTATCTAAATTTTGACACTTCCTCTTATATTTATCTGTTTGACCTTCTTTGGTTCAATAGAATTTGTGTTTCCAGTTCCTGGAGTATCAAGATGCTGCTGTATCGGGATTCTTGGTTATCTCTGAAAAGAAAGAAGAAAAATCTTTGCTCAAGGAGAAGTTGTATCTCATTGACGTTTTTCCGTAGGAAGTGAAAGTTTCTTGGACAAGACTGACTGGGCCCATTAAATACATAACTATACTCGAGCTTTACCTTCCTTTTCCATCGTCCCGTGTAGCTAGATTCAACAGAACAAGCATAGTCGATCTTGTAGTCACATATCAAATTTTGTGAAAAGTCAAATCCGATGGGTCTTCATTATTTAATTCATGCCTCTAAAAAGTCTTCTTGTATAAAGACAGAATATGCAGAGGAATTTTCTTCCTCTAGCCAACTCTAAAAAGTCTTATTATTTAATTTATACTTATTGTTCCTCTTTTTGATGGTCTATATGGTATTACCACGTGAGCATCCTAGGTTTTAAGTTAAGTAATATCGATACCGACATGTGACACAACACAATACAATACGCCGACATGTCATTTATAAATATATATATATATATATAGTCAACACGTTAGGATATATTGTATATTAAATATACATTTATATATATAATTATCTTTTTTATGATTATTTTAATCAAATTAATTTGATTCAAATTCATAAATAAATAAATAATAAAAAAGAGCCTATAATAATTTACATTAAAAATATTAATTCACCATTTGTTAATATCATTCATTATTTCAATTTGATAAATTCAACTTCTCTCAAATAATCTATAAAACTTGGAGGGAAAAAATAAGCAATTCACAATCTAGACTTACATATCAGAGCTTGTCAAAAGAGAAGAGAAAAACATAAACTTTGGGGTGAATTGTAAGTCATGGGAAGAAAGAGTCAAAAGAGAAGAAAAGAATAGGTTTTTCGTCTTTCCTCATTTATTTTTTTTTTACATATTTAAATTTTAACCCTTTATTTTTTGGAAAATTTTTAAAATTGACTCTGTGCGTATCATAATCATATATCAGAATTCTAAACTTACGTGTCAGAAGATGTTGAGAAAGTTGACCAAGTGTTGGATTTTTCGACACATGTTGACCGAGTGTCAAAGAGTATCGAAGAGTATCAAAAAGTGTTGGACACTTTGACATGACACAAAAGTTCTCAGAAAGTATATGTACTTTCTAGGTTTTAGGTGTATGACCGGATTATGAATGAGTAAAAAGATTTAATGCTACAATATACTGATAGTCCAATTTTTTTTATAATTTAAGTTCTCATAGAGTATCTGTACTTCCTAACCGACTGGGCCGCGAAGGCCCATGGATGTGGCTCACTTTCACCGAATTGGGCTACTAGTCCACCTCAAGTTATGCTAGATTTGCTTTGTAATGAAGCCCTTCTAATGGGCTCTTCCTTTTTCCCAACTTAAATAGAAATATATCCTCTTTTCCGATAAAAAAAAAAAAAAATTGAGAAATTGCCTAGCATCTCTTAGGATCAAGTCCTCATGTCAACATGAGAACCACAAAGCAGGTTATTGGAAATCTATGGATATGCGTCAAGTGAGTTTATCAGACTTCCTTTTCTTTGAAAAAAAAAATTGTGAGGACATTTTCAAGTTTTTGGTTTGTGATGAAGAATTATCTTAAGAGAATACAGTCTTATCCAACAATAAATGTAAAATTGCTTGGGGAATAAGTTCAACTCTATTGGGCAGAATCGGCAGTTTGATGAGGATTTCGTGCTACAATCTGGTCTCACAATACATGGTTGAAAAACTCTACGTGTCGAGTTTCCAATGCATCCAGTTTCATGCTATTTGGAGTCTTCTAGAGGATGTCATACTCGAATTATTAAACGCTGTTCAATTTATCAAAGAATGAGTGTTTTTCTTTCAATAAATTTGGAGTCGTACTCAGAGAATTTTGTTTCGAAGGTCATCTTGAGTTAAGAGCCAATCTTCTTATTTGCACTTTGTAAGGGGATTGTTGGTCATGTAAAATAAAAGGAAAGGTATATTGGAATTTACCTATATTTGGAGAATTATTCTGTGTTGAGCCTATTTACGTTAATAATTGACTTTATAATTCAAAATAAAGTCACCCATCGTTGACATGGATTAGTCTCTTTCTCTCAATAACCACTCCGTTAATTTATGATCGATTTTTCTTTTTTCTTTTTCTTTTTTTGTGAATGGCTAAATTTTTTTAAGAAACTAGAGATAACTACAAAGTGATAATTGGACATGTGGTGGCAATTGAATTGGTAGCGAAAAAACCAAGAAATGAGCATAAGCATTCACGATTTAATTGTGCACCTCTTTAGTCGCTAAGGCCATTCTTGCCTTCGTGAGTGTCAAATCAAACTGATTTTCCCTGGTTCAATTTCAATCAGTTCATTATGTTTCATTCCGAAGACTACGACCTCGTACGCAATCTGTCTGTCTCTCTCTCTCTCTCTAAAAGAGGGCCATTCGAGTCCGTTTACCAGACGGTGAAACTAATAGCTTCGGACGACTTTCGTTTGTCAATTTTGCATCGTTGTGGTGCCAATTCAAGACGGCTCGCATGTTGTTGTCACTTGCACTTCATCGGACTTTTCAACTATTTCTAAAACCTAGTCAACACAGCGGGAGCCAAAACTATAGGATGCTGATGCGGCATTTCCAAGCATCGTTAAAAAACTGGCAATATTCTTCTTTCCTTTTCGCAACAAGTTCAACTGCCAGTTTTTCGGTTGAATCGAGAAGGGAGCAACTCCAATGTGTTGAGGAATGCAATGATATATCTCGATCGCTGATTCGTTTTGAATCACTTTGTATGAGAAATATGATAAAATGCATGTAATTACAACTCGGTTATGATAAAAAGATCGCCCCGAAAAAAAAAGAAAAAAAAAAGCCCTCGTTAAAAAGGCCACGGAAAGCGAATCATTCTACTATGCGGGTCTCGAAATGGAAAATAACCCTAAATGTGGATCAAACATTTGGAATTTCCCGTGAACTTAAAATACAGGAATCATTAGATCATGTATAATTTACCTTAGGGTTGCTTGGATCTGATTGTCCACACGTGTGTGTATGGTGGGGTTGGGGGGAGGAGGTGCTGGGCTCAAGTTAGTTAGGTTCATGCAAGTGTTCTTAATAAAAAAAAATTACCAAAAAAGTCATAAATCCATTACACTTGTACAAATTCAATCTTAAACCTTTCAATTTCAATTTAATCAGTTTAGTTATAAATCTTTTAACAATTTGTCAATTGAGTATTTATAAGCAATTTTGACCGGAAAATACTAACGTAGACACACTAATTGTCTTACATGACATAGCATGCACTAACGTAATCTTATATATATATTTTGGTAGTCGACAACCCTATTGGGACTGTTGGCGAGGCCCTTACAAGCCGCGAAGGCCTCACCCAGATCTACATGAGGACTACCTTGCTTGTGGCCGTCAAGGCTACGAAGGCCCTAGCTAGAAATGTGTGAGGATCTTTGCGGCTAGTAAGGGTTGCCAGAACAACGAAAAGAAAACAAAGAGAAAAGAAATTCAAAAAGTAAATGAAATTTTCAATTTCTTAAAAATAATTACAAAAATTGCTCACATTAGTGCTGATACTACATAGGACAAATAGCGTCTAAATAAGTTATTTCTAACCAAAATTGACTAGAATAACTCAATTGGAAATTGTGAAAATATGTAGGATTAAATTGGCCAAATTAAAAGTTTCGATCACATTGATATAAATGTAATGGATTTAAGAATTTTTTTTTTTAATGATTTCTTCGTTCCTAACGAAGGGAGAGGAAATCTTGTATCTTCTGGGACTCTAACAAGAGAGAGCAAATCTCGACACACACTAGGCAATTGACGTAGCGAAGAGATAAGCAAGTTGCAACCCACGAGTCACAAGTAGTTGCTAGGAACGTAATTAATTCTCCAGCTCTCCTTCACAAAGCACTAGGCATCCCTTCGTTGAGTAAACGTCACAACGGTGAAATTATTTATGTTATTTTAGTAAAGAAATGCATGATCAGGCATAACCCATCTCGTATTCTCCATTAGGTAGCTAGAGTCCCAAGAGCGTTTGTATCTTACAAGGAAGACCTTAGGTGGTAATATATAAAACTATTTATTAGTTAATTGATTGAATCTTTCTTACAATTTAAGACTTTAACCCTCGATCCCCAAGATGAGAACCTCCTCAAGGATTCATAAAACCCTTGTCGGCAGATTACCCTATCGCATCCGAAATATTAGGGTTAGTCCTTTTATTTCCCAGAAGTACTCAGGATTTTATCTTCTTCCTAACCATATCTAGGTTGCTTTTGATATTCATATACAAAACCAGATAGGAACATAAATATTTTGTTTGAAGTTTAGCTGTTTAGGTGCACACTTTGAATATATAGGGTAATCTTGGATAAATATTGTGCAATCGCATGATTATCAATCACTTTACATATGGTGTTGTGGTTCGAAATAAGTCTGGATTTGTGTAGTGCAACTGTATCTAATGACTTCAATGACCGTGCTCATATGAGTTTTTAATGTTATATTAAAATGTGATAGATCTTAATCGTTCATTAGATTTCAGTTGTTCAAATTAGAGAATAATTACCTACACCCATATTATATTCGGTGTTTCTATGTAAAGAATAGCATAAAAAAAAATCTGATGATTTCTCATCAATTCTATCTTAACTAATTACGTTTTCTATCTTACTCAATTTCAAACATTAGCAAACATTGTGGAGATAGAAACCTACAAAGGAAGGGAAAATAATTAACTACTTAACTCAAGGGGTTACGACAAAAAAAAAAGAAAAAGAAAAGAAAAGCTTGAGGGCCCAAATACATAAAATTGTATAAAGGTTTTATAAAATTATAATACATATTTATTGAATGAAAATTACACCTTATCAAGTAATCAATAGGCGAGTCCCGACAATTGATGATCAGACAACAAAGCATAGTGAAATTATTAGTTTTCCTTCTTTGCCGGTAAGGGCAATTATTATTAATCAATTGAAATTTAGTGGATAGTTGGGTTCTATCGCAATTCAATTAAAACTTAAAAAACTCACATGAGCATTTACTTTACCCTTTAAATATATGTGTGTGTGTGTGTGTGTAACGTTTTCCCATATTCCTTTTCCCTGGGGAACCCAACAAAGTCAAAGTCTCTAGTTGCTAAGTGCGACACGGCTGTTAGCAACAACAGCCCCCAACACACGCCAGAATCCCGAGCCTTTTTAACATATTTTTTTTTTTATATGGGAAACAATTTCAAAAGAATTCCCTTTTTATTTATTTATTTTTTATCTTTGAATTTGGTGAGATAGAGAAAGAGAGCTTCAGTTTGTGGCAGATGACAGCGTACGGCGCTTGGACCGGCCTAGTCCAAACAGACCAAAACAGCCCAACTTGTTAGTTTTAACATTGAGAATTCGATTTTTTTTTTTTTTAAAGCTGAGCATAAGAAGTAACATTGGTCTAGATTGCTTTATCTGAATTCTGACAAGTAAAAATTCGAAGCTGTTCTCTTGGGAGAGAAAGAAAAAATAGCTATCTTTAATTTGGAGGTGGGATAGCTCTTGATGGAGCTCCCAAGCTCCTGATTTGTAGTGAGGCACAACTTTAATCACCGTCGAAAATCTATAAATCATCGGCACTTGAAAATTTAAAAAAAGAGAAAAACAATGGAGTATAAAAAGTAAGATTGATCCCGAGTATGACTTTAAACTATCATAAAAATTCAAAGGTACTTTTTTGGGAGAGGAAGAAAAATAGCCCTCTTTGATTGGAGGTTGAGGCGTGCGGATATAATCCTAATAGGCAAGATGGCTCTCAACGGAGCTCTTGGGCTCTTGATTCATGGTGAGGTACAACTTAATCATTACCTTTGGAGAGGACGAAAAAATAACTCTCCTTGATTGGGGGTTGAGGCATGTAGGTACAATCTTGATAAGTAGGATGGGTTTCAACGGAGCCCTTGTATTCCTGATTCGTGATGAGGTACGACCTTAATCATTGTTGAGAATCTAGAAACCACTAATACTTGAGAATTTGAAAAAAATGAAATAATAGTTGAGCAAAGAAGTAAGAATGGTTATGAGAATGATTTTTAATTGTTTTGTTTGAACTCTAAAACATAAAAAAAAAATTGATGGCATTTTCTTAGGAGGGGGAGAAAATATAACTCTCTTTGATTGATGGTTGAAGCGTGCGAGTATAATTCTAATAAACATGACGGCTATTAATGGAGTTCCCTGACTCCTGATTCGTGGTGAGGTACAACTTCAATTACCGCCTGCATGTATAAACCATAGGCACTTAAGAATGTTTAAAAAGAAAAAAAAAAAAACAGCTGAACGTAAGAAGTAAGATCATGCCATAATTTGAAAAAAACCAATGATTGCTATTTATCTTTTTGGGCCAGTATACACTCACCAGATAATCAAATATATTCAGGGATCCAGCCGGAAAAGAAAGGTGAGGAGGGCCTACAGATGGCTTTGATTTCCACGAGGCAAGAAGGTATGAAAAACGCACTCCTGCTGCTGCTGGCCTACTGCCGAGTCACCCTCTCCCTCTGTATCTCTGTATCTACTCTGTCTTCTCAGAACTTTGCTGTCTACGGTGGAGAAGAGGCTCGAGTTGAGCTCAACTAAAGAGAAATTCCCTGCTTTACGAGTGAAGATTTTCCATCCTTCTTGTCCATACCCTTCTTTCTCCTCGTCTTGTATCTCAGGTTCCTAGCGATGGCGGAAGTCATATATCTGTTAAACAAGGTGGGATTTTTTCCTCTCCCTGTTCTGTTTTTGTGGTAATGTATTCGCTTGTTTCTGCTTGCGCTGTTGAATGTGATCAGATTCTTCCTTTTCTGGACCGAAGGAGCGACGGGTGTTGCCTTTTCTGGCCGAAGAGAGATGGGTGTTCTTAAAGAAGTCATCTTTTTCCCTGTGCTTTGCTGAAAATTTGTTGCTTTGTTTGGGGGAAGTGGGGTGTGCGAAAAAGCATTCATCTTTGGAAGCAGCTGATTCGTTTTTGTTATCTTCATCTTTTTGAGCGGGGACGAGAAGAATAACTCAACTTGTGGTCGGAAATTTTGAATCTCGGATTACGGCGATCTTGCTGTGCTAATCAATTTATTGCCCTGTTACAGTTCTTGGGCAGGTCGCTGATTTTGGGGCAAAATTTAAAACCCACTCCATCGATTCTTCTCGCCCTTCACTGCCTAATAGATTGCATTAACTTCACATGCATTGATTTCCTCTAGTTAATTTTTCTGCATAGTTTTGTGATGGCTGTTGCTAACACCAGATTGTGAGGAGATCATCATGTTTCTGTTTGATTAATGATCAATTTTTATACGATGGCATTTACTCTTCTTCTTTTTTAATGCTTGACAGGACACTTTGATTGTTAAACCTCCCAAGAAATCGCCTCTAGTATATAGGATGATAGTTTTGGCATTCTCAATGTTCTGTGGGGTGTACATATGCTCAGTCTGTCTGAAGCAAATAAGCCGCCACACCAAGCCAAGTCTCATGGACATCCAAATCACAGAAGAACCTAGTGAGCGTCATGGTGTGAAACAATCCGATAAACCTTCAATCCATTATCCCAAACCCAAAACTTTTAGCAGGTAATGGATGACAGAACAAAACCAGGATTTCGTTTTTGATGGAATGATGATTCACTGGGTTTCGCCTGATTTTTGTTTTTAATTGATACCAGGGCTGAATGTGCAGATAATCCAGTGCGATATTTCGTTATCGTATCAACACAGAGATCGGGAAGTGGGTGGTTTGAGACGCTCCTAAATAGCCATGCCAATGTGAGCTCTAATGGGGAGATTTTCTCGCTCTTAAATCGGAGGAAGAATGTTTCCTTGATTTTACAGACTCTTGACAAAGTTTACAACTTGGATTGGTTTAGCAGTGCTTCGAAGAACGAGTGCTCTGCTGCAGTTGGCTTCAAGTGGATGCTTAATCAGGTAAATATCAGGACATCACTTGCAAATTTATACAATTGGATTCAAACTTTCGATCTAAACGGGTCGATGAAACTGCTATAGGGTTATGTGTCACTGAAAATTGAGTGTATGAAGAAGCAAGAGATGGAGTATTGTGTTATTACATGATCAAAGAGCACCCCATAGTCCTTAAGAGCGTTGAACTCTATAAGGTGAATACTTTAGCAAAGACTTGATGAATCGGTGACAAGAGTATTTGATATGTGCAGTTCTGCTGAAACCTCTAATGTGCTACTTATAGCAAATGCATGAAAGATGATGCAACGTTGAAAATTGCAGAATTTTCTGGAAACCCTAGGATTTACATGTCAAAGGAGACTTTTTGTTCAAGAACTTCCTGGTGTAGAAGCTGTGTACCACTTTGGCCAACCCAAAAAAGGAGTAAAAAGGTTGTGCATGCATCAAACCATTATCTAGATTAATTGTTGTAAAAAGATATCTTTTAATTCAAATTGTATGGTGCAGATAAGCCTTTGAGAAAAATTTGTGAATGCATATTACCTAAGCTCAAGACAGTGTTGGGCAAGTATATATTTTCTTATTTGGAGACTATCGATGCAGCACAACTCGGCTTCTTGTCATATTGTTGGATGATAATTCTAGAGAATTGAGCATTTCTTGCATCCAATTCATGCAGGGAGTGATGGATCACCATGTAGAAATTGCACAGTACTTCACCCGTAGACATGTTTCTGTAATTTTCCTCTTCCGCAGAAATCTTCTGCGCCACATGGTTTCAGTGCTAGCAAATTCCTATGACCGATATGCTAAACTGTTGAATGGAACCCACAAGTCCCACGTGCATTCTCCTCAAGAGGTCTCTCTCTCTCTCTCTCTCTCTCTCTCTCCCTTCTCCCTCTCTTTTTCTTCCCCCACCCAAAAAAAAAATGGCATTCAACTATATGCACATGCCAGCCCTAACTCATCTTCACATACTGGTACATGATACGTTAACGCATTCCCCTGATACTGACTGCAGGCTGCGGTACTCTTGGGATATAAACCTATGATCAATTCCTCATCGTTGATCATTGATTTCAAGGAGATGGAGAAGAAAGTTTCAAAGGTTTTGACATACTACAATACCACGAGGCACATTGTGCTCTACTATGAGGATCTCATGAAGAATTGGACTGTAAGTGCCTTGGACCATGACATCTAGCAAGCACCTTAATTTGAACTGACCACTTATACAGCACAGTATTTATGCTGCCAGATCCTGCATATATAACTCGAAATCTGTAACTTTCTACTCTAAATCCAGTTTATTATGATGAGCTGAAGTGATTTATTAATTGGGTGCGATCATGTCTCATTTGAAAGCTGCCGTTGCTAATTCACTTTAATAATCACCGGTTTATCTCCTTCGTTAGATTGATATTCATTTTCTGCTCTTGTGCAGAAGGTAAAAGAAGTACAAGAGTTCCTCAGCCTGCCGACGATGGATTTGACAAGCCGCCAGATCAAGATACATAGTGGGCTGTTGTCAGACCATATCAAGAACTGGGATGAAGTCTTGAAGACCCTTAATGGGACGAGTTATGAGCGCTTCATCCATGCCGACTATTGAACCGTGCTTCATTGGCAGCATTTAGGAATTATGTACATAGCAAGTTCAAGTTAGTCATCTTATTGGGCGCAGAAGCTAACGGCATGAGCCACGAGAATCGTGCTCTCTCACACTGCCCCTTTTTGGGCTTTGGCTTTGTTTCTTCCTCTGCATTCAACACATAGTTGAATCTTACAGTGGTTCTGTTCCTTGTTCAGTTTTAAAAGGTTGTCATTCTTGATTTTTTACCCACTAGATCTGTTGCACCTGCTAATTAAGAGTAGCCTTTTCATTTTTTGCCATTCCCGAGAATCGAATCACCAACCCAGATTGCCGCAGGACTGCAGGTGACTTAATCAAAGAGCAATTGCTAGCTATGATTAACAAGAAGGCCCTTTGATTGTGTCTTTTATAACGGGTTTGATTTCTCGGCATTTGTATTGCCAGTCTTTGGGATATGATATGTACTAAAAGTCCTGTGTTCTGTCAATAGAAGAGGTACGGTACGTGCCATTCTCGTTTCTCCTCCATTTTCGCGTCTTTCGCTCGGGTAGGTGGTTTATCCACCAAGGTTTACGGAACATGGGAGTTGGAGGGATACAAGTGGAAAATAAGAGAGAAGATCCAGAATGTTTGACGGAATTTGCAAACGATACGGCATGATTTACTTGTCCTGATCTTTTATAATGGTGTGTTCTACGCGAACCCCACGAAATCTGATTTGTTGTTGATTGTGTTCGGTCGGACGAATGATTTTCGTTACGAATGTCATCCGTTCATCTCGTCCTTGAAGCTTTTTCTAGTCCAGCAATAAAGCTCTAGGTTGGCCAGCAGTCGTCGCCGACCTAGTTGATGTGACGTGTAAGGCAAATTATGTTTTGCCCCATGAGATTTTAACACCAAGTACAAATGCCCCACGCTCCCTTTTTAAATTGCCTCCTTGACTCTTGTGTTTGCTGTCATTATGATGTCTGAACTCTACATATTGTTTGCCATGTCCTCCTCTTGTGTCGACTTCGGCATGCGTATCTCACGTGACTAATTCCCTTATTTTATGAAGGGCAAATCCGTCCGACGAGTATTGGCTAATTACATTTTACCTGAGGTAAGTTGGCCTTTGATTTTTAAGTATTTTTTGAAATTTTGGCAGCGATTCTCTTGATATGTTGAAATAGGTTTTAATGCTTACAAGTTAGAAGGCCCACAGTTTGATCCTTTTTCAAGTGTAGCCCAACCCTTAAATAACCATAGAATTTTGTTTTGTGTATCTCCATATTCGGCCCAAACTTTTAAAATTAGCACGTAATTAACTATGCTTCTTATGTCATTTATAACTGACCTCTTGAAGTTTACAGTGTAAGACAAGCTACGAAAGCAAAATAGAAAAGCATAAAGAAACTTATCATATCAAATGTTGCGTCAGCATTTTTTTGACTCTTTCAAATGGTATATTAACCAAATTAAAAGCATTAGCAATTTGCATAAACATGTGACATTCGTATTTAGGTTTTTTTTTTTTTTTTTTGTAAATTGATGCAATCACCAAAGCATCATAACTTCCCTCTACAAGACCAAAAAAGGGGTTATGAAGGAAACACGTCACTTGCCCATAATATATACATTGTGCCTATTATAGGACGTCTTGTCACTGTTAAAACTTTCCTCTATATTTCTTATTTCACCAAGTGTCTTGTCCTATTATTTAATGTACCTATCTTAGCCTACCTCCGAATTTTTAACCAAACCTTCATTTATATACATAGATTAAGCCTACCTCTAAATTCTTAATGAAACCTTCATTTAGATACATAGATTAATTGCATGAAGATTTCATTAACTAGTGCCCCATTGGCACTTCTTAAGTAACAAATTAAGAAAACCTTTAATGCACTGACTATTTTCAAGTCATATGTAAGGGATATTTTGACAATTGGATTATTCCAAAAACAAATATGTTTAACAAGTGCTCTTGAAACTCGTTTATAGGGCTGGATCTTACCTTTAAATCTCGAGGGACCCAGCAGTGATGTATCAATTGTAAGTATGTTGGTAAGCTTAAATGCATTTTGGTTTTAAGCATGAATAAGATACATGGTAATAATGAAAACTAAGAAATTTGATTAGAAAGTACCGAATCAGTTTTTTTAATGAATTAATTATGCATCATGATTAATTATCGATATGACTTTGGTGCATGTTGATACCTCAATTTCATCAATCCATTTAGTCATTTATTATATAAGAAAATTAGGGATCATTCCTAACCCCTAGACAAGTATAAAATTAGTATAATTCATATTTGCATTTCATCTAAGTTATGCATCACATGCGAGTGACATGGTCTTAACATGATATTACCACGGATTATCGTGCCACACAATCGAGAGCTATGGCCAGCCTCACTCAACTCTTTGTTGATGAGATTTGATCTCCGGTGGTTACTCGATTCAACGGTTATGCATTCAATTCTTTTTCCTATTCACCTTTGCTTTGTTTCAAACCCATGTTTCATCGGAAAGGAAGGGGGCGGTCGTTTGAAGGATATTTTATCCTATCCATGTTGTTTCAAACGTGATTTAATCACATTAATCCGCGGAAGAGATAATGACCAAAACTGATCGAGCTTTGAAGTGGTTCTTAAATCCAATCAAACTCTTATCCAATAAACCTTGATCTTCATTCAAACTCGATTTAATGTTGCCCTGCTTGGCCAACTAAGAAAGAGGAGGGATGTGCAGAAAATTTTCAAGGAAACGATGAAGCTCTTTTCCTTGGAAGCAGAAAAAATTCCAGCGTGCAGTTTCACGAAAACGACAAGTGTGCATTTGTTAGCCATGGGATCATGCTCAAAATTTGTGGAGAGTACGAAAGACATTGTTTTTGAGTTTGTCCGGTGGGATTGATGAGAAATACGTGGAAGTATGTCTTTGACATATGCTGGATCAAGACAAGGGAGTTCAATGCGCAGCCTTGCGAAAACGGTGAGAATATGTTTGTTCTTGATCGGAATGCATTGATATTTTGAAGAGATCTCCATGCCACATAATTCTGCAATCCCATCAAAGGAATCGAGCACCAAAGATTTAGATACTTGGGATTTGACCAAGAGCTAGCAATTCTCACCAAGGCCAATCCTTGGTCATGATTCATACTAAGGGTGAGCGCGGTTCCCAAATAGAATCGAGAATTAGAGAACCGGACCGATAGGTCGGGTTCAATTCTCGGTTCTGGAAAGGGAGGTTCTGGATTTTTAGGAGCCGCCGGTTTCCAGTTCAGTTCCCGGTTCCTATAGGAACTGAAACGGGAAACCAGGAACAGGGATTCTTAAATCATAAAACCCTAAAAATAAAAATAGAATCCTTTGCTTTTGCAATCCCGTTGCTTTGCACATCTCGTTAGGTTCTCATTTTTCTCTCTCTCTACGGATTGCGGAAATTGTTCTTCTTCTTCCTTTTCCCCGTCGGCGAGTTCGGGCGATCGCGACTTGGGACTCTGTTGCCGTAAGTTCTTCTCCGGATCTTCAGTGTTGCAAACGCGTCTCATCCGTGAGTTCCAAATAGTCTCATCTACTTCGGAACTGCTTGGCTTTCTTTTTGCTTCTTCTTTTTCTTTTTTTTCTTTTTTGGTGAAACTCGCGAACGTCAATGACCTTCTTCGTGTGTTGATTTAGTGATATTGTTTTTTTTTTTTTTTTTTTTTTCTCTTGTCTAATTCGGTGTGGAGTTTGTGGATACTGGATATGATTGTTCTTGTTGTTGCCACATCGAAAGTGTAGAGCATTGCTTGGCTTGTTTGTTTGGCGTATTTAACTTGGGGAATGTTGTTGAGAGAACTCAAAAGAGGGGCTGAGGTGAGGCTAGAGGTTGTGCGCTCAGAAAAAAAAATGGGTGGCTCTTTTGTGGAATATATGATGGATTTAATGGGCGTGATGCTGCCGATTTCTTAGCTGGGACACTTTCTGACATATTTTCTTCTTCTCTGCATAAGCCTGGAGTGGCGGACGATGAACCTACATAGGTCATGTGAAAGTAGTTCACTGCATCAACTTTCTGAAAGTACTTCATTAGAGCGTCGCAATGTCTATAATGACATTTTCTTGCCAAGCAGCAGCCAAATCCGTTTCCTATATCAATAATTTTGTTTATTTTGTATTCTTTTTGGTGAATGACAAACTTATTCAGTATTGTTGCATTTATTTTCATTTTGTTAAACTAAATATGAAAAGAAAAAAAAAGAATATGTTATAACTTAAAATGAACCCTATAATTTATGACAGGGTAGATTTCAAGTTCTAAATTTCGATAGGTAGATTTCAGGTTTCAAAAATGAGGAGCCTCTACCCGAAGGAGATTTCGGATTCCAAGTGGAACCTCCGAAGAAATTGGAACTGCTCACTTCCTATTCATACCAACTCAGTGATCAGTCTTTTGACATGCCCAACTATTGCTGTGATCTCCTCACCATCATTGCCTTTACTGTTGTTCCCTCACTGCTATATAGCCGCCTACCCTTCGCCTGTCGTGTCGTCAAACTTTGCTCGTCGGTTGTTGTTGAAGCATAGTCCAATTTAGGTAAGTTCTTGAACTAAATTCAATTCCAATATTGATCACTTAATTTGGATGATGTTATTCTAATTGATTTCGTATGAGATTATAAGCATCGCCCAAATAGGAAATTTCATTTTTTTTTTCAGGTCCTGCATATCTATGATAATTGGGGTTTTGATCTTTAAGACGTAAGATCGATCCCCAATTACCTTAATTTCCTATTTTGGATATGGTTAATATCTAATTATGTGGGTTTATATTTTTCATATCATTAATTTAGTGAACATTCTTTTTATAAAAATACAAAAAAAAAAAAAATTGCATTACAATTAGGATTGATTGCATTCATATTAATTTTTTTAATTTAAAATTGTATATCTAGGAATCATGTTGTAATTACCAAATTTACAATAGGATTTAATACAAATGATTTCTTAGTTAAAATTAGGTAATAAATTTTTTAGGTAATTTCCTATTTTAGTTTTAAAAAATCATAAAACACAACATGCACATATCATATAGAATTAGTGGCATCATTGCCACATCATCGCATTGCCAGACCATCCTTGTCATGTCATCATATCAATGTAAAAAAAATCATAAAACACAACACACGCATATCATATAGAATTAGTTGCATCATTGCCACATCACAACATTGCCATGCCATTGTTGTCATGTCATCATATCAATATCATCTAGTGATTGCATGTTTAGGCTCATATAAATTAGATTGCGTATCATGTTAGATTAGTTCATAATTTTTGTTTGTCATTAACATTAGGTAATCTATGTCACGTGTCGTTAGGCTAATATAATTCATGCATGTTTAATTAGAATTCATGTAATCATAGAATTTATATTAAAATGGCACCCACAAGAAGAAAAGCCCAAAAAAAAAAAAAAATCATTGCATTTAAAAATCATGTTTAGGGTATGCATTAAAACCAAGATTGTTTACAAAATATTTTTGAAAATAAGGAGAAAAAAAGTACTGAAATGGTGAGATTTATCTAGCATAACCAAGTTTCTGTATCCACAAATGACTAGTGATAACTCCTAAATGAAATAATTTGCATGTTAAATTAATTAAATCAAAACCCTAAAGTTGCAATTGGTATGAGCTTGAAAAAGTGTGTGCTAAGTCTCTGGCTTAGTAATTTATTGACTTTCCTTTTGGTAGTTCAACTCGAAAAGGTCGCAATAGTACATGATATGTTCGGGATGTCACATTGCTTATGTTGCAGCAACAACTTGTCAAATTTGTTCACCCTTTTAGATTTTGATGTATCTCCAATTTAATCCATGTTCATTATGTGAGATGAAAATGTAAAATGTTTTTCTTAATTTTTTAATATTAATTATATCTACCTCTATCTATATATTTGGGTCGAAGGTGTTATTTTACTTATTTCTTTACAAAATTACCTAACACTAAATAACGAAAAGACAACAAAGTACATAATTAATTTATCTCCCCTGACTCCCGCTTCGCCCACTCCCTTATAATAACTACTCATTTTCTTTCCTTTATATAATTATTCGATTGCACGTGCTCGATCACTAATTACTAATATCAGGGGAGATATCAACCATTTATGTCTCTTGCTCTTAAAATGTAAAATGTTTTTCTTAAATCATTATTTTTCATTAAGCCTTGATAATCACCACCCAACACTTCCTAATTCAATAAATGAGTGAAAAATGTTACTTATATTGTAACTACTATCACGTCATGAACGCAAGCGCATACACGCATGTAGAGCGAACTGGTGCTGGTACAAATTTAAAAGATAGGTCGAATTGTCTGCGTCTTAGTGTAAGGGCTGGGAAGCGCATGAGAAAATACATTCGATGTTACGGCCTAATCTCATGGCCAATGCACCAAGCTGATGTTCATTAACTGAGTAGAGTTTCATGAAATGGACACCCATTTCGCCCAACAATATATATATATATATATATATATATATAACTAGCACAAAATATATAGAGCAGGCATACATTGGAAGAAATGGGATATTATCAAGTGCATTAAGGAGAAAGGCGGGCTCGGATTTCGTGATCTTATTGAATTCAATAGGGCCATGCTTGGAAAGCAAGCATGGCGTTTATTACAACATCTGCAAGCTCTATGGAGTCAGCTAGTGAAGGGTCTGCATTATCATTCAACAAATTTTCAGTCAGCACAAAAAGGAACTCGTTCGTCTTGGGTTTGGCATAATTATTTAAGTTTAGTTAATGGTAATTTATTTAAAATTATTATTAAGTGACTAACTATGATTGTTGGTTTTTTTTAGGCAGTTAGAATTTGAAAAAAAAAATCATGGATGATTAAGGACCGAAGTTCTATAATTTATGTTTTATGTTACGTGTTTTGAATTTTTTATTATTTATTTCGTTTTATGTGTTTATCTTTTATAAATTGTTGCTTTTAACAAATGAGAAACCTTCATTTTTGTTGTTGTGTTCACTTTTGTTTTTCTTAACTAAAAATTAACAATACACACACACATTAGACTCTAGAACTGACTCTAGAAGGTAAACTAAGGAATTTGTATCAATGGATAGGTTTTTGATTCCAAGTTTAACTTTTAAGGAATTTGGAATTGGTTGTTCCTAATTCCTCTAACCAATCCTATGATTGGTGGATTACGTGCATGATCTCATAATGAAGTGATGCAAGTGGAAAATAAGAAGGATGAGAACGGATGACGGAATATGCGGAGAGTAGGGCGTGAATCACTTGTCTTGATTTATTATGATGGTGAGTTTAATGTGAACTCCTCGAAATTCGATTGTTTTTTTATTGTATCCAAATAGAGCAATGACGCTTGTTGTCAACGCTATCCGTTCATCCACTCAAACGTGGAATTGGACAGCTTGGAGTCCATATTAAAAAGAAAAGGTGCCCTTTTGGGGAGGGGGACCAGACCTATCAGCGTCTGCACCTTTCTGGAATGGGATTGCTGAAAACCGGATTGACATTGGATAAAATCGCCAACGAAAAGCAAAAGATTCGCCTGATCGTCAATTTCGAGAACGCCAAGATGAGACTGGAACAAGTTGCTACGTCTTTCGGCTTGACTTTATCATCTCCACTACGAATTCAGAAAACATTAATGACGGGATTACCAGAAAATCCTAATTGAACTGAACCATTTTTTGGGATATCGTTAAAGTGAGCAACTCAATTAGCCGCGACTTGAACTAAATATGATAGAGAGAAAAAGGATCAATAAATATTACAATTAGTTTGTCATGATTTTAAAAGGAAAAGGATTAAAAAAAAGAGTCAAATCTATCCAAATTTTGAGGTCGACTTTAACTTTTACTCAGAGAGAGGGAGCAAATATAGAAATGGAATGAAACAAGAAGACGGCTTGGAGTTCATATTAAACAGATAAAAGTGCCCATTGGGGAGGGGAAGAGCCAAGACTTCGCCTCCTCCTCGTCCTCCTCCCGCCATCGCCATGCGCCGCAGCACTTGCCGCTGAGGAAGTCAGGGACAGAGCCAATCGGGACGAGCTCGGCGGCAGCAGCAGCCGCGTCGAAGAAGGGACCCTCACGTGGCAGCCGGCGAGTGGTTGGCAGAGTGCACATCTGCATCGCACGTGGTGCACAAGGCGGCGGCCGTCGCGGAAGCCATGGCCGTTGGATTCAGTGGTGGGGCTATGGATACGGAAAAAAGCAATAAAGAAGATGAAGTGAAAGGAAGCGCGAGAAAGAGAGGAGAGGAGGTGAAAGTAACGGAGAGAGAGGAGAGAGGAGAGAGGAAAATTAATGTAAGGTGGGCTCGAGATGACAGGTATGGCCTGAACTTCGAATTTGCCGAGTTGACCTTGCTTGTGTCACTAATATTTTCTTGCGTGACCGGAAGATGCTTATGCCTTTTGCCTCTCCCCGAGCCCGCCTTTGAAAAATTAAAAGGCATCCTTTCCCAAGTGTCATTAATTCCACCGAGCACTGATTTGCCTAACTAAACGCCACCCACGATTGACAATGAACGTGTACGTGTGCACGTTGTAACCTTTATCGTTTGAACATGGCACATGAATAGCAAATTGTTGCAACTACTAATTTGAAAGAAAGGTCGAAGTGTCTGCATCTTAATATATAGGCAGGGTAGCACCTGATAAAAGACATTAGATGTCACAAAGTTAAAAGGAAGAAAAATTGGGAGGAAAATTGTATTCTGTATTTTACGAATGAGTATCTTTACAAGTATGTACTCCTATTTGTAATACAATAAATGTAAAATTGGGAAAGAATAAATGATGATGTATGAAATCAGAATCTAATCTTGAATTGATTCATGGAAAGATATCCGCATGTCTCCAACATTCTAGATTTGAGCCTTATCTAATGGCCAATCTAATTCCACGTTTGAGTGTGCTTGGCGACGGCGTAGGAATTTAGGGAAAGAGGGTTGACATGGACTCAGCTGTGCATAAGGCGTACTTGTAGAGAAAGAGAGAGAGTAACCTCCTGGCGTTGTCCAGTCGCCAACCATTTAAACAAAAGCTGCACAATATGCTTTGAACTCATAAACATTATGCCGTTTTATCTCCACCACCCTATCATTCAACTGGAGTAGTTCGTAGCGGACAAAACTATCTGACCTTGGATTTGCAAATGGTCGGCTTTTTCCTTCATAAATATTGATGCTGATACTTCAACATTGAGATCCCAGAGGTCCCAGAATTGATAGTGAGGATTGTTCCGTACCCGTATTGAAGAAAAGTTATATTGCTACGTTATCTTTAATGAATCTATTCATATTTCTAGATGCAGTGATTGTTTCTAGAGACATGATGAGATATGGTGAGATATGAGGACGTATGATGAGATATGATGAGATAGTGTGAGATATAATAATTGTTTTGTTAGTTTCTAGATCTCATCTGAAAGACTAGCTATTTTTATGAAGAATATAACAAAGGTTAAGTAACAAACCTATAAATAAGAGAGTCCTGTAATTGTTTTTTTGTTAAGGTGAAATAAATTTACAAGCATATCTATCTTCTTCTCTTTCTTGTGTGAGTTGTGAGCGTTTCACTCTTGAATTACTTCCATTAATAAATACCCCTTGTCAGCTGCTCTCGACGTTTACTCCTACTCCATCGCTCTCCCTCTCTTTGGGTTATCTCTCTTTCTCTCGCCCCATGGCCCAAAACAAGTTTCTTTTATCCTTTTTCTTTCTTTTAGTAGCCTCCTCTGCAAATCTCAACACCCCTCGTGCTAGGTTGTTGGTGACTTCCACTTTACCGTCGCTGCTGCCGCTTTCGCCGCCTCCACCGCCGCAATCACCATTGCCGTCGACGCTGCTGCCATCTTCCGGTGGTGGGGGGCGTTTCACGCCCAAACTTCCTGGGCATAGCCCTGGCATTGGACATTAGCTTCCAAATTAGGGCTTTAGCACTGATGTTGTGTTTAACTGCGTTGTTCTTCATTTTCGTCATACATGTATCGCCATTCTATTTTTGATTAGGGTTAAGAGTATAAGCTGTTCCTTGCAAATCCAACCACAAATTTCTATAAAACGTTGATTATCACAAACAAAGCATAAGGAATACAAAAGGAAATCAGTATGATTTATGATGGGCTATGTTTGGGTAGCCCCTCCACCGTTAAATTCTTTCGTAAGGAAAAGAAGAGCTCTTGTTTGGTGTTTTGTAAAAAGGGTCAATGGCATACGGTTTATGTTTATGTTTTTTTTTGTTGTTCACATCTTATCATTAGAATAGTAAGTGTGTGGGATGTTTGTCTTCGTCATAAATGTAATGTAGGTATTGTGCTATTATATAAGCATGTAATGGTGAGTGTATTATATTGATCGAAACTACAAGAAAGCATACTAAGAACAATTTCTTCCTGCAACTTGTACACTCAGTTGTAAATTTCCAGAGTCGTCATTATTCTTTTGGTTCCAACAAGGGAATACAATTCTAGAATGCTTCAGACTTGCTCAACATGTGCAAATCCAAGAGATCATTGAAGCATAATTTTGATGAAAGACCGATCGTGTAATACATATATACATGCCAATGAAGACAGCCAACATTTGTTAATGCATAGCAAGGCAGTTACATGTTGGGATAAAAAAGAAACATATACGTGTATGTTCGCAACATGCGTCAATTCAAAGTATAGAAGTACTCGACAATTCCAACATAGCTAAGCAAAAGTGCAACTCCACATTATAAAACAATTTTATATGTATTAGTAATACCAAACAATCAATGCACTAAAGAAGAATCACAAAAGAAAACCCTCCCATATACTCTATTCTTATGGTCTGTTTTATAACAAATTTTTAGCATTTGACGGCATTTGATAATTGTCCAAAATTTCTATTTGCAAGATAAAAAATAGAAATGAGTTTAATAAAACCTCAAATTCTTCTGTGATTTAAAATTTCTTTTAATTTTTTTGATAATTTTATTATATATATTTTTTTTCTTCTTCTTCTTCTTCTTTGGTGACTGGCTAGGCGAGGGACAACAATCTCATCGGAGCATGACCAACTGAGCCATCATGAGAGTGGTATCACTTGGCCTTGGCAAGGTTGACCTCATAGTGACTTGGTGAGGTTGAGCCTCATTGGCAACTAGGTGAGCTCGACCTTGCCAAATATGAGCAAGGTCGATTTCACCCAACCAAGGTGAGGTCAAGTCTTGCCCAATTGCCGAGGGCCAGCAACGCTTCAACAAGGTCATTGGCAATGGCTAGGCTGGCAATTGGCCAAAGAGGAAAAAGGAGAAGAAGAAAAGGAAAAAAAAAAAGAAGAAGAAAAGAAAGGAGGGAAAAAATCGATTTGATTCTAAAGTTATTCTCAGGACCAAAGAAGCAATTTCTTTTTCACTTCTTGATTTTGTTTCAATTCTATTCTCGGAAAAAAAATTGCTTCTGAGAACAATAAAAGTTACCAAACAAATTTATGTTCTTTTTTTGTACCGATGAACAAAAGAATAGAATTAGATACTGTTTGACCGGTTATCAAATAGTCCCTAACCACATCTATGGAAGATGTTGTAATTCTATAGGATTAGTCAAGATGTCTATTTAACAAGACGAGTTCACAACATGTGAAATCCATCTTATCTTCTGGTTTAAGACGTGCGTGGTAGCTGTGTAGTCAAATGAAACTCAAGAATTGGTGTACCAAGTGAAGGAACTTATCATCATGGAAGCTAGAGGATGGAAAATAGTTATCCTCCAGGTTAAATTACAAATTAGAAACACCAGCTTACAGTAGCTTTTCCGTGGACGTTTATGGTCGAAGCATCTATGCAGTCATAATTTGAAGAATTTCTGAGCATGTAGAGAAATAAAAACCCTCAAACACATTTTTCTCCACAAATAGGCCAATTTTTAGGAGTCTTGGAACATCTAAAAATCTTAATTCACGCCTTTATTTAGCAGCTTAAGTCTCTAGATTAGTTGGTGATGATCCCATTAAATTCTAGTCCTCAAAACCTGAACTTTACTAACGTGGATAGATTGATTGATCTCCTTTCAAGCTCACTTAACAGGTAATCTGGATGCATTTGAAATGCTCCTGCCTCAACCAGATTTTCCTGATTTCTAATTTTCAGCTTGTTGGCACAGGCAAAATGAGGCCTATTTACTAAGGCTTTAAGCCATTTCAATAATGAAAGAAGCCCCATATTCATGAAAAGCAACTTTAGTAACCTGGATCCACGAACTCATCAACTGATCTACCGACGACACTTACCTTGAAGAGAATAACATTAGGGGTGCTTTCATACCGCTTTCATACCGGTGACGATCTGACAGCTTCATCCTTACGAAAACAGGTGGAATTAGGCCCTGCCCCTCAGCAGAAAAAGATGTCACTGAATCTTCTTGAATACCTGCCACTGCCTCCCAAGCAACTCTTTCAAATGGCGATAATCCCGAATTCTTTCTTTTCTGTTGAACATCTTTCGAGGGATTCTTTTCTCCAGCATTTTGAGGGCCCCAAGGAAAAGCTTGTCGAGCCTCTTTCCACAAGTTACTCAAACTGTTTGAAAAGGATGACTTGGTTGAAGCACCTGCTCTTGTTTTCGGTTGACCTTGTTCCAGAAACTGATATATGAGGTTTCCTGGAGGGAGATCTTATGAGGGAGATCTTATGCTGACCACACTAGCTTAAGCAGCATATGTGACAATCATAGAATTGTCTCTCAAGAAAGGACATTCTTCGAGGTAAAAATAATCTAATAATCATTATTTGTCCATGGTGAACTCTTTCTCAATGCTGGATGAGGATTTTTACCCCCTAACGTTAGGCATTTTATTTGTGATGCAGATTATAAAGAAGTATCATACTGGAAATTATCTTCATGAGAAGTAAAATACCAACAATGCAGATTGCAGCTGCTTCCCCACAAGGAGAACCTCAAGAATTAGATGAGGGTGCTCGTGCAGAGAACATCTTTGCTGCCATGGCGGTGGCAGGGCAGCAAGAACATGGAGACTTAAGGCCTAAGAGTTAAGCCTAGAGACCTCAACATCTGGCAATTTCCCATCTCTCCGCTTCAGGAAGAAGTGAACCTCTTTTTTTGGTAAGAGAAAGAAGTGAATCTTCATAGTATCAACAGACAAAAAAAGTAACCTAAGGGACGACATGGAATTGTAAAAAATACAAGCAAGAAAGAAACAAGAGTGATTACCAAAAGCTACTTGGACAGCAAGTTGGGTAACACCTGCATGACACCCATCGCAACTGGTAAAGCATCTTCAGAGTCACGTAGGGACAAGAGAAATGGCGAGGCTTCTGCTGGGCCTTTACCATTCAGAGGATCTGCTGTCAGAAGAAGTTTCACAAGTTGTTGACCCTGAAGGTCTCTCCGCATATCTACCGATAAGCCAGCAATTTCAGCCACTTTTAAAGCGGCAGATACAGCCACCTTTTCAGCCAATCTAAGAGGCAAACCCTCTGGATCTGCTTTACATGTAGCTTCAACCTAGCCAGAGTAATCTGAAAGTCTAAGCATCTATTCAAATACAAGTATCACTCAAGCTATATGTTCACTTTGATTACTCTTAATAATCTGAGTGAATTAGTCTGGGACAAATGACCTTTTGCGATCTGCAGTAATGGTCGTCGGCGCTCAATATATGACTGTACTTCTGCAAAGCTCTATTTGCAAAATCTGAATCAAAACAAACTTGTTACCCGAGAAGAACTCAAGGCTGACAAGAATGTGCTGATGAAGATTGAACTAAGTCCAATTCCACCTCATTTCTGACTGGATCACTATGAGGCAGATGGCAGCTGCACGTGGTGAGAACATCTTGTTGGGGAGAACCCGGAACAACAATGCACCACGAACCAAACACAATTTAGGATCAGTTTCTTTCCTAAAACTAAATCAACCGAAATTCAATTAGCCCCAACAACTACTAGCCAATATAACCTTAGAATAAACAATATAACATCAAGGGTTAATATGGAAATCCGATACGGAAAAAATCATAGACCATCCAAAAACTTTCACGAATTAAGAATAGTAAGATACAAAAAGTAGTCTTCTCTAGTCACACACTAGAGGTTCAATATTAACAATACAAGCTCAATTTTTCACCACAACGGTGGATAAAACATAAATGGGGCTAGAAAAACCTAACCGTAATTGGAGAGTTTAGAGGTAGTTCTCAACGAATGAAAATCATTAACTCGTAGCTTTCGGTCTCACAAACAATATACTCAAATTTAAGCTCATTCCGTCGACGTTTGGCTTTCGAACGGAGATTATAAAATTGCAGCCCTCTTCTTCTTGTCTGTCCTCTGTTCCTTTGGTGCCCTTGGGTGAGGGGGGCTCACCTTTGCACTTCTCTCTCCTCTCTTGGGCACACCACTTGCCGGAAGCCTACCTTTTTCTTTTGTTTGCCTTTCCTTGACTCTTCTTCCATTTTTTTTCTTCTGTTTAATGTCATTGGGCCCCACAAGAGGTGGACCCAGCCGACACGTTCAAGGCGGCGTCGAGTTCCTATCCGCGCATATACTTGATAGTAAATATTCAAAATCGAATGACTAAATAGAGAAGATTTGACGGTGACTATGTACGGCCATTTTGCCATATCAAGAACTAAACATTATCAATCAGCTCATTTGCATTACAAAGTCTTTTTGACCCTAAACATACTTAAGAGCAAGTTTAGCTGCCAATTGTTCATCCTTTGACTACAAGCAACAATGCCAACTATTACTCCAGATGATGCGGCCTCTATAGTTTTGTGTTTAATAAGATATTGAGCGATTTTCTTCGTTACGCTCAATTAATAACTGAACTAAGCGATCTGAGGTACCACTACATAGAAAACGATTGGATAGAGCAAGAGCATCCGTTAGTTTTATTTCACCAATTAATATGTAGAAGTAGATCAGCGAGATTCAAAAGTAACCCGTGATGAAATCAGAAGTTGAACATAAAGTGCAGTACAAAAATAAATTATAGAGATGAGGCCACATTTAGCACTCTAACTTGCCCAGTTTTAGCAATTAGGTCCTCAAAATTGTAATGGTGCATTTGAGTCTTCTAATTTGCATGCGTTGTGTGTCAACATGGAAGCCAACATAATGTTTTTCAAGAATTTAATATAAAAAAAAGAGAGTAGCAAAACGATAAAAAGAAAGACCGCAAGAAGGAAGTTGAAGGGAGAGAGAGACTGCAGCCGGACAGGCATCGCCATTTCTACGATGGACACTGCAATGCATCCTACTGCTGCCACCACCAAAGTCAACCTTTATCGTCCACGGACACTTGACTTAGCCTGGAATGCTGGTAACACACGATGACTATGCAGAAAGGATTGATCAATCGCCGAAACTTTTCACGTGATTCACCATAACTTCATCAATAGCAAATGCGAGCAGCATTTAGTTTTCATGGTCCAGCTTAATCAACTCCTTCAATTGCCCACCATGTAAAGCCGCCGCCACAGAGTATCCTTTCGATCTCATCGGGCTTGGTAAACATACTCGCCACCATACAATAGTTTGAACCTTTTCTTGGTGCAATGTACTCAAAGCTGGGTCCTAGACTCTCAATCGGGGAAAAAACAATGTAGAATTCGGGACTGGGGACCCTCTCGATCCGAAGGAAGACTGTCCATTACCCGTCATCACAATCGCACCCATCTGGTCATTGTTTATCCACCAGCTAGAGATGGAGGAGATGGAGTAGTAGAACCGCGACAAGTCTCCACCTCCGGCGTCGGTGGTGGCAACCACTGTAGGTCTCTTTCTAGGCTCGCGCACTCCACTTCAAATTTCCTCTTCTTTTTTTTCCTTCATTTTTCCTCTGTTTTAATAGGGGTGCACGCAATTACTTGTTTCTCTATATTTCTGTTCTATAAAAAGGTTTGAAAGAAAAAATTATTTGATAATGCAATTACATTTTTTTTAGATAATTTTTAGCAAAAAATAAATTTGGAACAAAAATGAGAACAAAAAATTTTCTACTTTTCTATTTCTATTAAAAAAAAAAACTCTTCTCACTACTTGTTTCACCCACCACCCGCCCATTGGTGTACTATTTCCATGTTCTACATTGACGTGTTCAGTTCAATTAATTAAGGGCATATATGATAACCATTCTCTCCTCAAGCCCTATTTTTGGCCAAAAAAAATATTTTTCTATTTTTATTTTATGGAAGAGTTTTTGAGAAAAATACATATTTGATAACATATATAAAATTTCGACTTGCAAAATAAAATTTGATAAACTTTCTTAAATATCTTCCTCCTAGGTGGCGAATGGCTGGAGATGACGGATCATGGCGAGCAAGCGGGTGCAGACGGGTTCATTTTTCATTTTTGTTCCAAAAAATAGAAAAGTAGAAAAATATTAGACAATAAAGTGAAAATTAGACTTGAAGACAATTAATCACAAGTTCCACAATTTCAGTGTATCCAAAATTAAGGAAATACAGAAAAAGTAAAAGTGGAAAAGACAAGTGTAAGCAATATGGAGATTGATTCCATCTAGGAAATTTTGAAACGATCACTGCTGCTTTTTATATGACTAGCGCACCCTTCAATCACTAGTAATGGACCACAGGGGAAACTGCTGCTGCATTTAAACAAGGGAACACATTTCAAGTCATCCCTCAACCCAATCCAGCTTCGCCTTCGATCTCTGTTGTCTTAATGCTCCTTGTTGGAATTCAAGTTGGCAGAAGAACAACTTACCTGATTCCGATGCACAAACAACAAATAGCCCTGGAACGAACGTTGAATTGCGAATAAATCACGAATAACACTACCTCACATTAGTTTGGATGCAATCACGAGGAAAGCACCTGATTTCCACAGTGTAAATGCCTATTGTTCTTGCAAATATGAAATGGAATGCCTTGATGGAAAGGGAAGAGAAAATGAAGAAAATGTTCTGAACGCATGTTTGTCCAACCACTCCAACGGTTATCTTCAGGGGTCTTTTATATGACCCCATCACACCCCTTCATCATAGCATATCAAGTCCAAATGGTGCGGTCCAATCGCACCCCATCATGGACGTATTAGCTAAAGTACTACATCTCCCACTCAGACATGATGGGCTTGATAGCTCTCTATCAAGAATATAAGGCATTCAACATTCATCAACTTTACAAAACAATTCATACTGGCAAATAAGCCGTGCAACCAGTGAGTACACCTGTACTTGGGAGCTCAAATTATGCACTTGTTAGGGATAACATAATGGCTACAACCCCGAAAAGAAATAAACAATCGATGTCTCATAGTGTGGCACCCCTCGACGGCCCCCAATCTGATTGGGGTCACCACAGTTCGCTTACCTTTCACTTTCCCTAATAACATGACACTCTGATACCATTTCAATTGCAGCGGGTCCATATAACCTGGGGGTTTACATCTTTTAGATCGGTCCCTTATGCAGCTCATATAACGGAAGTACATCCATCAACTCCCTTCCCTACTTCAGAAAACGATGCACACACATTAAACATTTAGGTAAAAGTCGTACACTTTTATTTACTTAAACCAGATGGACATCATTCATCGATACATCGAAATGCCAATGTTTTCTATACTTGGCTATACTTCAAAAGATGACCGACATCTCCTCCAACAGTCATATACTTAAAGTCCATCGATCAATGTCGGTGTCCAAAAGTTCCTTCCTTTTACTATCCTCCTCCTCGCGATCATATCCAACCACTTGATCCATCTACCAATGGCAGTGGCAGTAGAAGTATCTTATCTATTCTGAAATGTTAATCCCCAAAATGGGTGAGTACAACCACTTAGCAGTAAAGATCCACCAAGCTACTCATTGCGTCAAACAGAACAATCAAGACATCATAACAAAGCACATATCATTCATTCATATCAAGCATACCTCACCTCGCAACCATACATATATCATCATGACATCATCATCAAGCATTCATGCATACTCATGCCATATGTGCATATACCACCATGCACTCATCATCAATCATTCATGCATATATCACCATGCAACGTGCATATACCATCATGCACTCATATCATCATACCATGCAGTCGTGCATATATTATCATGCAGTCATGCATATCTTGCCATGCCATCGTGCATATATCACAATGATTCGTATCATCCATGCTATCAAGCATGCATCACCATGAGATCCATTCAAGCCTCATGATTGCATTCTCAATGTCAAATAACATCAATTTATTTTCATAAGCATATCATGCATTGTGCCATATGCATACACCTATGTACATGATTCATTTTCAATTCTTATATTTCACAAGGATTTCATCAGTTTTTCTTTCGAGGGATCAATGTTTGCATCCCACAATTTATCGTTCGCATCCAACCAGACATCTCGAGGAACCTCCGGCATTAAGCCATTTAAGGCCACCGGGCATCTGGCACACATCTCCGGGCATCTCGTATCCCAACTAGCATCACGAGGCATCCCCCTGGGCACAAACCTTCAGGGCTTCCGGAATTACGTACCGACATACCACCAGGATTCCCCTCCTCCTCTGGAATTACGTACCGTATACCACCGGGTATCTCGAAACTCTCGAGGACCCTCTGGAATTACGTCACTAGGCCACCGGGCATCCGACACCCCCACATTCTGGGCATCCCGACACTCCCGGGGCATCGTTGGCTCACACTTCCGACCGGGGCATCGTCGGCTCACACCTCCGACGGCCTTCTCATCACCACAATGCATATTCCCATACATCTCATTTTCAATTTCACATTTGATGCAACAATGCCAATAATTTGACAACAGCCCTTTTTAAAATCATATAACATGCATTGGGAAAAATATCATTTGATGCAATGGTTTTGAAAACTTCATTGAGTTCATGAAAATCCATCAATCCTTTGATGTCATATGAAATGTATGAATGTCATCATGTCATTGCACGAATAATAATCCAGGATATCATGATTTACATAATATATCCAATAAACAATAAATAAAACAATTTCCAGCTTAAACAGAATGCGTGCTATTTATGAAAAATTCTAGAAAATTAGCAAACGATGGAAATAAATTCTGAAAATTTACCACAATGTAGATAAGATCTAAGAAAACACATTTCATGAAGAACACCATATCAAACAAGGCTTCACAGAATACGTACAGGTCCATGCATCACCGAAAAAGGATTTTAACATCATCCATGCACAGTTTTGAAAACAATTTCGATTAAACCCTTAAATAAATTCGGAAAATTATGAAATTTGGACACGTTGTATTTAAGACCTAGGGGGTACAAGTTTCATGAAAAAATTGTAGTCCAATTCGTTCTGGATGAAATATAAAATCGATTTACTTTTCATATTCTTGGTATCGTTTTCCAGATCTACCCGTGTTGAAGAAAAATCGTTTCCTTGGTCATTACTGGTCCATTTACTCTGAAATTTCAGTATGTTGTTTCTCAGAATATTACCTACAACTTTAATTGAGGATACACGATCCAATTTTAAATGTATGATTTTATAAAAAATCTTGACATCATACTAGGTCGAAGCAGCGTTTTTCCCAGATCCAATTTCTTCAAAAGACAACGGTTTCACCAACCTATTTTCGTTCATTTCCTATAACTTTTTTATATGTTATACCTCAAGAAGTATAATACAAATTTCATTAAGGGATACAGGTGAGATTCTCAAAGGAAATTAACTTTATAGTCCACGAAGTCGTTGGAGTTCAGTACAACATTTCCAGATCTATCGTCTTCAAAGGAAAAATAGTTTCACTAGGCTACACTTGTTTGTTTTACCTAAAATTTGAGTATGTTAGTCTTCAAGATGTTTTCTGCAACTTTTGTGAAGGGTTCGAAGTGGAATTTCAACTAAAAAAAGTCACATGCAACACACGAAATCACCAAGAGGTCAACAAAACAGTTTCCAGATTTAATATTTTCGTAGAAAAAGGGAATCACCCCTCAATACTTGTCCATTTTATCTCAAATTTTAGTATGTTATACTTCAAGATGTTATCTACAACTTTCATGGAGAGGTCGAAACAATATTATAACTAAAAAGTCACATGCAACACACAAACTCGCGGACGGTCGGACTGGTCCTTCCGAAATCAGCATGCGTGACCAACGAATCTCTCTTCAAAGCTCCGAAATCTCATCCCATTTACCACAGCCAAACTTACCATCTACTACACATACACACAGAATGCAAAGGGTAGGTTTTAGGACTTCACTTGCCTTAATTCAAAGGAAAACACAGTAAGGACGACGGCGGGACTAGGCGGGCTCGACGGCGTCTCCTCTTCCTCTCTTCCTCTCTTCCTCTCTTTCTCTGGTTTGGTTTCCTCTCAAACTCTCTCTCGGTCTCTCTTGTCTTCGTACGAAACCTCCTCCCCTTTTGTTCTTTGATTAATAGTTAATCACCATTTCTTTTGCATGCAGGTGACAAGTGTTTGCTTTGCATGCTCCTCATTTTGCATGGGGGACACTTGTCCCCAAGAAGGAGACAAGTGTCTCCCTTGCCGAAGACACTTGGAGGAGGCCATGCGGCTCCTCCTCACCCTTCCATGTGTCGACCACCTCATGGCTCTATGGGCCGGGCCTCTTGGCCCACTTTAGGCCCATCTCACTTAGGCCTAAAGTCCAAACTTAAATGGCCCAAGTTTATTTTTAATAATACATCTTAATCCTCATTTAAATAAATACCTAATTACATAATAAAATGGCCAAAAGACTTTGTGACATTAATCTATAAAATCAAATCTATAAAGTGCATATTCAAGAACAAAGTCTTATTTATCAAATTGTCCTATAGCACCAACCTTGATCATCCATTAACATAAGATCTATTTCTACCCAAATAATTCTCCATTAAAATACTCGGCATTAATCTATTAAATTTTTTCGGTCTAAAGGCCATAACATAAATCAATAACACTTCCATCACCTATTCATGATTCATGGTATATCCAGGGGTTATTATGAAGTTTTGAGATGCCACACACAGTGCCCCAGACATATTTTGTTACATCAATCCAAGTATACTTATCCCTTAAAGGCTATACTTGATTATTCTAAAAAACACCATGTATTTACAATTACATTTGCAACCACATAGGGTGATATAATTGGTCGACCAGTAAATACATGTGATAGATGTAAAACAACAATAATCTTCCTTCGCACTCATGTTTCTCTCAATTTCAGAACAACTGCTTTCCTAGACACGTCCCATAGGCCATATCTATTCATGACCGCCCGTAACATGCTAAAGTAGCAACATTGATCTTTCACTTCGAGAACATAGTCAGAAGTAACATAGGGCACACAAATTGAGGTAAATTATAAATTACCTCAAGGGCTCACATGATGAGTAAATAGGGATAATTTTACTCACATTCCCTTGTTGGTCGTATAATGCACATGTAGTATGAATTACATGCTATAGTGGATTACTTTTTCTATAATAGTGTATATCATTTATTAAATATATCCACTATACGGATCTTAGCCTAAATATAGTCACGTGCTTCTCACGTACTTATGTTTAGCCCGAGTGCTATATCAGCTCGCTTTCTATAGCGCCCAATTAAGTACTCTCATCCGGCATTTTACAGGCATACATGATTATGAAACTATCATGTTCAGTCTTATTATAAATAAATCACAAACCTCATCTTGACTTTAATCAAGGCGACATATTTTATGTACCAGACTTGCTCTTTAGCATTTATTTGTACATAACGTCTCATCTCAACGTGCTTTCTAAAGCACTTGAGGCGATTGCTCATGTGAGTTAGCCAATCATTGCTTGCTGACATACTTTTCAATAATATATGTGTGTTTGTGCTAGTCTCATAGTGGATTTGTACTTATTGATTAAAACATCAAATCACTAATAAACAAACAAGTACAATACTTCTGTCCACAAATACATAAACCAATGATCTTCTATAATAATAGATATCACATTCTACGCAATCCTAGTGACATTTATGGATCAAGAATATGTCTCTAGGAATGGCCTTCGTAAATGGATCATCAACTATTCTATTAGTTGAAATGTATTGCAGGATCACTTCTTTTTGCGCTATAATATCTCTGATGAAGTTATTTTTTATGTCAATGTTCTTTGTCCTTCCATGATACTTGGGATCTTTCACATAGACAATGGCTGCTTGACTATCGCAATAAACTATCACCGGTCTTGGAACTTCAGTGATAGTGGCTAAATTTTCCAAGAAACGTTTTAGCCATACTACTTCTTGCATTGTGGTAGAACATGCAATAAATTTTGCCTCCATCGTAGACAAGGCCGTGCATGTCTGTTTCTTGCTATTCTAAGAAATCGCACCTCAATTGAGTAAGAACGCATATCTAGAAGTCGATTTACGCTCATCCAAGTCTCCACCCCAATCGGCATCTGAATAACCCAATAGGCGTAAATCATTCCCTTGGTAACAAAGTTGATAGTCCATGGTGCCCTTCAAGTATCTTAGAATCCTCTTCACTGCTTTCCAGTGTGCTTGACCGAGATTTGATTGATATCGGCTCACTAATCCTACGGCATAACATATGTCGGGTCAAGTACACATCATAGCATACATCAAACTTCCGACCGCACTAGCGTAAGGAACAATTTCCATCACTTTGATTTCTTCTGGAGTCTTAGGACAAATCTCAATACTTAGGCCTTTACCTTGCATGACAGGGGTATCAATGGGATTACAATGTTGCACATTGAAACGCTCAAGAATCTTCATAATATAAGACTCTTGTGATAAAGTAAGGAGTTTCCTCGATCGATCTTTTTAGATCTTAACTCCTAATATATAAACAGCTTCTCCCATGTCATTCATCTCAAAATTGGAGGACAATTATTTTTTTATGGTGATAACCAAAACCTTGTCATTTCCAGCCAATAGAATATCGTCCACATAAAGTGATAAAATCACAAATTTATCTTTGGACCGCTTGATATATACACAGTGATATTCTTTGATCATCATGAAACCAAAAGTTATTATTACTCAATGAAAACGAAGATACCACTGTCTGGATGATTGCTTAAGGCCATATATTGAGCGATGAAGTTTGCAAACTTTATGCTCTTGACCTTTAGCTTTGAAACCTATTGGTTGTTTCATATAGATTTCCTCATCTAATTCTCTATTGAGAAATGCCGTCTTTATATCAATTTGATGTAATTTAAGGTCCAAATGTGCAACGATGGCTAGAATAAGGCGTATTGAGGCAAACCTTACAACTGGTGAAAAGTTTCCTCATAGTCTATACCCTCTTGTTGAGTATAACCTTTTGCCACAAGGCTAGCCTTATACTTTTCAATGGATCCATCCGCCATTCGCTTAATCTTGAAGACCCATTTGTTTCCAATGGCCTTATGATTAGGTGGTAGATCAACCAAGTCCCAGACATGGTTTGCCCTCATTGACTCTATTTCATCTTCCAAAGATTTTCTCCATTCTTCATTATCAGAGGATGAGAGAGCCTCTTGAACAGTCTTAGGCTTGACATCGTCATTTTGAGCAATCATAAATGCTTCCCCTTCAATCTCAAAACGACGACGGGGAATACTTTTACGATTACTTTTATGCAATTGAATTTCTCTTGAATTCAATTCATCAGGCAATGCAACACTCCCACTAGGTCTTATGTGTTGAGGCAAATCTTCATTTCCCTCTACAACATCAGTGGGTGTGTTATCAGGATCTTCCATCTCATATAATTGGAAGTCCTTATCAATCTCACTTCTACTAGGAAAATCGTTGTTGACACCTAAATTTTGACGATTTAGTTTATTTATTTATTAGATAGGAAATTAGGGGTTAATTTTATTAATTGCATAGCATATAGATTTATATTTGCATTTTATTTTGTTATTGGCATTTTATTTATTGGACCAGTGCGAACGGGTTCAAATTAGTTGGACTAAGCCCACGAAGCGAGCTGTTTGGCCCAAGCCCATGTTTTTTAATTATTTCGTAAAAAATAAAAGTTTTGAAATTTTTCCGGGATATGAATATTTTGGATAAGAGCACATGGGTGAAAAAATATTGCGATTTATCTTTGCGAGATTTGGATTTCGAGAAAATATTCATCATAATCTTAAATCTTTATGAATAGTGATCGGTTGGTGAAAATGTACCGCGGATGTAGATTTGAAGGGGAAATTGAAAGCTTATCTCTTACCCCCTATAAAAGCAACCGTGTACGATGACCGGAGGGGGCTTCTCTTCGGTAAAAAAAAGTAAAGTAAAAAGAGAGAGAAAGGTTTCTTCCTCGTCCATCTTCAGCAAAAAGAGGGTTTCTTTCTCTTTTCTTTTTTCCTGACAAACTGCAGGGAAAAGGAAAAGCTAGAGAGAGCATTGCCGTGAGAGAGGGAGAGTGACAAGAAGAGACAGAGGAGAAGCGGAAAAACAGAAAAAGGGGGTGATTTGACCCCTACTGTTCATCATCTCTCTAAGTTTGCTGCCCCCGTGTTGCTGCTCCATCTGTGACTACCCGGAGCTACTCCGCCTCACCAAGCGACTACCGCCGTTCACCGCGCCCGTGTAGCTGTTCCGAGAGCCCGACGTGCCTGCAGCGCCTCCATCTCCGACGCCCCTGCAGCTGCCAAGCCTCCGCATCACCGCGCAATCCACCACCGCACTGCTGCGCCTCTCTTCCGCCGCGCCAAGACCCGACGTTCCTGCTCGTCGGACGCCGCACCGACACCCGGCCTGCTGCCGACCGCCTCCGTCCCGAACGTTGGCTCGAAGCCCATGAGCCCCCTCGCCCAACCTCGGCTTCAACCTCGCGATTCGACGCTACCGCCGAATCCCGTGCCCTGCTGCCCCGAGCTTCTGCGACGCCGATCCGCCCAACGCCGGTCTCTCGATCCGCGACTCCCGCACTTGGAGCCCCAGATGTACCCGATCTCCCCATCGCTCCGTTCCCCTTGCTGCTTGAATCTTTACGAGCAGCAGATCGGTGACTTGACGACTAGGTGCCCTGTTCGTGACGCCCAGTAGCCGCGCTCCACGTCCCCGCGTCGCCTGCGGTCGCCCTTGCCGAATCCCCTTTGCCGGACTGATCAGCCGACTCCCTTGAAATCGACGAGCGGTGTCTGGAAAATAAGAAAAACAGAAAAAGAAAAAAAGAAAATCTGATCAGGTGGTTTTTCTTTTCTTTTATTTTACCTTTTTTTAACATTATGTTTTAGTGGAATTGTTCCTTGATATATTATTGATATCCCAATATGAAATAGTCTATCAAGCTAGGGATTGACAGTCCGATTTTCGCACCCGAAATCCGACTCGCAATCCCTTATAAAAATCGACAATCCAATCTCAAGCTCGAGATTTGATTCGCGATTTAAAAATTAAAATTGGTCAACCCGATCTCATGCGCGAGATATGGTTCGTCAATTTTTGGATATCAATCTTATCTTTTATTTGATTTGCTATCGTCAAGTTGGTTGAGTCAAATCTTATTTTCGTAAAAATAAAAAATAAAAAAAATCTTAATTAGAATTAAGTTTGCATATTTAGGATTGCAATCTTATTATGAATTTTTAAATAAAAAAATCCGAAAAAGAAAGTGCAATCATTTAGGTTGTTAGTTTTTTATTTGAATTGCATGTTTAATTACGTGTTAGTTTTAATTTCGAATTTCTTAAAGAAAAACACAAAAAAATCATTGTGCATATTAAATTAGAATTGCATGTTTCATTTTAAATTTAGATAATCTTTTTTTTAGATAAATTGCATTTTAGATTTAGATAATGTTTTAGTTTAAATTAGGATTTAATATGACTTAATCCCTAATTTAAATTAGATAGAATCTTAATCTAGCTAGATCATTTCAAATTTCATAAAATTTGGCTTAGGATAAATTAGTTGCAATTTCTAGGATAGATTGCATTTTTAAAATAAAAAATGTCATTTGCATGTCATATAGATTTAGGTTCATGAAATGCACGTCATTTAGTGATTATTGTTAGGTTCATTTCTAATTAGAAATTTACCGTCATCAGATTAGGTCATTTGATAAATGTTGCGTAACATATAGCTCACATGTCATTTTAATTGAAATAATCGCACGTCATTTGGGTTAATTTAGATTGCACATTTAATTATTGCATTTCTTTTATCCATGTCATATAGTTTAGGCTATATTTCCATGCCATATCACTACATGTTAGATTAGTAACATTGCATTGCATGTAGATTAGATTCTCATTTTGAGAAAGAGGAAACAAAAATTGAGTAATTGCTTGTTAATTAGAAACCATATCTAGGGTTGTTGATATGGATTTTAATTTAATATTGCAGATGCTTTCGTAGCTTTGGAGGTAAGTCTTGCATTATTTAATTGCTTTCTTGGGTGTTAAATTGGTGGTTTGCACACCTGCATGAGCACCTCACATGTTAGGAAGATAGTTTAAAATCAATTCAAGCTGCTTGCCAAACATTTTTCAAAATAAAAAGAAAGGTACCGAAAGGGCGTTAGAGAAATCTAACGTAACCAAGTCCCCGTACCCTTAGTCTCTAGTTCGTAGGAGTAAAGTAAATCTCCCATTACTTTACTAGGGTTTCTAATCGACCCACCAAAAATAGATTAGTGGCGACTCCTAATTAAAAATCAATTGCATGTTAGCAATTCAAACCTAAGTCGCGAATTGGTATGGGCTTGGGAGAGCCCGAGTTAAGTCTAGGCTTAACAATCCATTAGCCAAACCCTAGGTGGTTCACACCCCGAAAAATTTGGTCGCGACAATCGTTCTCCAAGAACGTGACATCTCGTGACTCCATTTTGGTCACACGTCCATCAACTTGTTCACCTATGAATACGTACCCTTTGGAGTGTTCGGAATATCTTATAAAAATACATTTCTTCCCTCTAGGACCTAATTTGCCATGTTTATGGGAAGAATCATGAAGATAAGCTGTAGGAAGAATCATGAACATAAGCTGTAGGATAACCACCGCCCGCGGTGGCCGCGCGGTTAAGGCTTGGTACCCTCCACGCCAAGGGGAAGAGTTCGAGACTTCGTGGACGCAGTGCTTCAATGCTCAACGCGCGACTTACCTGCGTACGGGGCCGGCGGTGGGGGCCCCGAGCTCCAGGGTTTACTCTCCGCCGCGAAGCGGCAGAGCGGAGGTTCCCTGGGTCACCAAAAAAGAAAAAGAAAAAAAAAGAATCATGAACATAAGCTGTACATTCTCATGGACGTAGACTACTTAAGTCTGGTTTCCTACTAGTCCATAATTCATAAGGAGTGGAAGTGACCGATTTTGAGGGCACACGGTTAAGTATATAGGCAGCAGTCAATAACGCGTCTCCCCAATAGGAGATAGGTAAATTTGCTTGCACCATTATAGACCTAACCATTTCTAATATGGTTTTATTCCTTCTCTCAGCTACTTCATTTTGTTGTGGAGTATCAGGAATAGTCAATTGTCGTACAATTCCATTTTTCATCACAAAGAGCCTTGTATTGCTCCGATAGATACTCACGTCCACGATCGGTTTTCAATGCCTTTATTGTTTTGTTCAACTGATTCTCTACCATCGCTATATATCGTTTAAAGCAGTCGAATGCTTCCGACTTATAGGAGATCAGAAAGACATAACCAAAACGTGTGAAGTCATCTATGAAAGTGATGAAATATGAGGCTCCATGCCTCGCCCTCACATTCAAAGAACCACAAATGTCAGAATGCATGAGATGCAATGGAAATTCAGTTCTAGTCCCTTTACTGAATGGTTTTCTAGTTGCTTTTCCCGCTAGACAATGTTCACATACGGATAGACTAACATTAGTGAGTGACCCTAAAAGACATTCTCTAGCTAATCTTTGCATTTTTTGCAATCCAATGTGACCTAATCTAGCATGCCAAGTACTTGCATCAATCTCAACATTATTAGAAGATGCAATTAAAGAAAAACAACCATCAATATTAACATTGTACTGATCATAGTCAATGTCTAACACCATAAAACCATTCAATACATGACCTGAACCATAATAAACTATAGCATACAAAATGTCAACACAATCACCATGGAAATTCAATACATAACACAAGCTAAGAAGAACAACTACAAAGACCAAGTTTCGTCGAATATCTAGAGCATAAAGGACATCATGCAGGAATAGGTTTCGATCACCACGTAAGATTAATTTACATGTGCTAATTCCCTTCACTTCAACTCTTGAGTTATTCCTAACATATATCCATCTTCTCCCAAGTAGTATCCGACGATACTCCACAAATGCTTCTCGGTCTCTAGCTACATGGTCTGTTGCTCTTGAGTCTACAGTCCACATTGGATGAGATTCAGCAAGCATTACAGTACTAGAAACAAAAACATTACTCAAAGTAATGGAGTAATAAGGTACCTTTTTCGGCTCAGTGCATTCATGAGCAAAGTGACCCATCTTGCCACAATTGTGACACTCCATCTTGGCCTTGTCCTTCTTCCCACCACGCTTCTTGCGTCAGAAGGTCTTAGCCCTCTTGGGTGCTTGATCAGTCATTTTCCCTTTGTTGTTGAACTGAAGATTCCTCTTTCGCTTAAAGCCCGAAGCTTTGCGCTTGAAGCCTGCAGCTTTGCGCGAACTCGATTCAGCAACATAAGCATGGGTAGAGGATCTCGCAGCCTCTAGGCACTCATCCTCTAATTCCAAATGACGTGCAATATCATCAAAAGTGATAATATTCTCATTATGCATCATATTGATCTTCATATGCTCCCAATTGTCAGGAAGAGACCTTATAACAGCCTGAACTTGCTGTTCATCAATAAGGGAGTGACCTGCTGACTTTAGCTCTCAGATCATGTTTGACATCTCCCGAAGATGCTGCCTCATCGTTACATTTGGGCGCTTTCAGAATGTGTCAAATTTGATGGTGAGTCTCCTCAGCTTAGTGGCAGATGTATCCCCAAACTTATCTTTCAAGGCAACCGACATAGCTTGAGCTTTGTCATAACTCTCAAACTCACACATGAGATCATCTTGTATACAGCTCAACAACGTAATGCAAGCAATGCTATTTTTCTTTTTCCAAGCTTGATAAGCTTCCGGATCTCTCTTATGTTGAGCTGAAGTTCCATACTCAGGTTCATCCATGGTATGGTTGAGGGTTTCCAAAACCTCTTGCTCCTCAAGGATGTACTGAACCTTTCAGTGCCAAATATCATAATTGTCACCGTTCAACTTCTCACCCTTATTGAGGTCAGCTACAATGGTCTTGGATGCCAAAACCATAATCAATTGCTATAACACATTGAAATAATAAATGCAGAATCAATACTAGCACACTATACAGAGTAACACACATATTTAATTTGCAGCAAAGACAAACTAAATTAATGATAATTCAACAAAAGACACAAAAGAAAAAGTTCACAATGTTCCCAATCAACTTCTATGTACAATTGTTCTATTATCATTAATTAGTTTAATTTGCGCAAATTTTAAGTTCTAGGTGAGAACTCCTTTTAATTCTATCTACCAACCTACGAACTCCCACTAGGAAAAATAATTACATGACCTTATGTAATTTCTATATTTTTCCTTAACACAAAAAACATAGCATGATAATAACCAACGTATAAACAACAATCATGCTTCAACTATAATTAAAATTGCAATTCAACATGTAATGGATTTCCTACCATTGTTCTAATTTTCTAATAACTAGAAAATTGCAAGTATATTAAAATATATACATCATATCATTGAACCAAGCTCTACACAGCATATATAACATTATTTGCACATAAGATAGCTAATGTATTTCCCTAATGATAAGAAAATACAAGCTACAAATGAATAAGCTGCATTAAACCCCAAAAAAATACACGTACATAGGGTTTCCAAAGCATTTTCATACATTTATAAAATTTAAAAGTACAAAATAATCATACCACAGTGTAGAGAACATTCATACGAACTAAACGCCGCTGACCACGCTCCAATCGGAGCCCGCACACACCTCCACGCGCCGCCTGAGTGCGCAGCACTTGTGTGGAGCACGTGCCAGCGAGCCAAATGGCTCTTGGCCAGTCCAACCAGTCCGACCAGTCCAATCGGTGACCGGTCCAACTGGTTTGATCGCCGAACCGGTTGACCAGTCTGACCATTGACCGGTCAACGGGTTGGGTTGGGTTGGGTGGCCGGTCGGGTCGGGTTGTCGGCCGGCCAACTGTTGCTGGCGGTGACGTCATCCGGCGACCGACCGTTGGATGACGTCATGGTGACGTCACCACGTGCCGGTTCGTCGGCTGGCACGCGTCGCCCACGCGCCGGTTCGCTGACCAGCGCGTGTGGCGTAGTGCTGGCTTTGCCAGCGCTTCAGGCGCGTGGCATCCATGTGCAGTGGCTTCTCGCCGTGCGTGTGGGCGCGTCCGACGTTGCCCGGCGGCGATCGACCCATCGACTCGTCTCAACGAGCTCTTTTACCCTATATATTCAAAAATTAATTTTGGCCAAAAAATTATTTCGAAAAACGGCCAAAACCTCACAGATGCATGCAACCCCGAACCCGTTCTTTGCTCCAGTTCAATTTCGAGTTTTTCATATGGCAATTCCGACTATCAGAGATCCAAACAAAGTAGATTTCATCTCTCGATCTCAATATCAAATGGTAAATGAGAAAACTCGATGAAAAATAAGGTAGAAATCACGGCCGTGCTCTGATACCAATATTGGAATTCAAGTCGGCGGAAGAACGACTTATCTGATTCTGATGCGCAAACAGCAAATAGCCTCGGAATGAACGTTGAATTGCGAATAAATCATGAACAACACTACCTCATGTTAGTTTGGATGCAATCACGAGGAAAGCACCCGATTTCCACAGCGTAAATGCCTATTGTTTTTGCAAAGATGAAATGGAACGCCTTGATGAAAATGGGAGAGAAAATGAAGAAAATGTTCTGAACACACGTTTGTCCAACCACTCCAACGGTTGTGTTCAGGGATCTTTTATATGACCCCATCACACCCCTTCATCGTAGCGTATCAAGTCTAAATGGTGCGGTCCAATTGCACCCCATCATGGACGTACTAGCTAAAGCTAAAGTACAACACTCCCCACTGTCAATCCACCATTATAACCCAAATTCAAGGTATCCAAGTGCTTACCCATTCACCCTTCTCTGGTGCCTGGCATGTGGGAGGTCTTGCCGACTTCTGCATTCAGAATAGAGATGAAATGAGGATGGAGGACGCCGAAGGGGCTTTAGCAAGACTAGTGTCTCCCTGCAGAAAATTAGGCAAAGTAATGTCCGTTAGAGATGTGGCTAACTGATATTGCTAGTATAAACACCTAGAGGGGGGGTGAATAGGCGCACAAACAATTTTTCGATATACGGAAGCAATTGTTAACAAATTGAAATACGATCGAGGTAGAGAGAGAGAAATTGGAACACATGAATTATAGTGGTTCGGCTTATTCCAAGCCTACGTCCACTCTTCCGCACTGACAGCCTACCGGCTGGATTTCACTATGATCAAAAGAGTAGTTACAGCACGGCTTTGCCTTGATTCCACAGTGTAGATGTACTACCACACCTCCTCAAGGTCTCTCACAAATATAGACTCTCTTTTGTATACAAGTATTCGCTCAAAGGATTTATCTAAACAAATAGGAGCTTTAGACTTTGGAATTCTTCTATCGCGCACACCTTGAACAACTAAGAACGTCTTCCTTATATACTCCTTTATGCCATCATACCCGTTGGCACTTACCAAAGGAATTCCTCCAATCTACCCGTTGGACGGAATCAATTAGGAAGATTGTTCGAGCTATTAAAGGAACGTGTTGATAGCTCATCAATCCTGTTCGCCCATACAATCAGGATCTCGGTTTCCATAAGTAGAACATTCCAATAATATTTAGACAATCATCAAATCTTCAGTCATTGAATCAAACTTTATCAATCAAAGGATTCTTATACGTCTTCTCCAGCCACGAGATCTTCTCCAGATGATAAGGTTAAATCCTGAACAAAACATCCAGTTCGGGATAACCTTTCTTCAACGGATCGTAGACTCGTCAATGAGGATAGACTTTGAGTCTTGAGTCCCTGCTGTTCGGAAGTCTTCAGACTTTAACTAACGAGAGTCTGCACCTTCGGACTAGATCGATGGAAACGTTTTGTCAACTTCAAAACTCTTCACGAGGATTTCTCCAACAATCTCCCCATTTTTGATGGTGACAAAACCTTCCTGTAGATTTGGATAACTTTGACCTGCAAACAATTTCTTAAACACATATGCATATCTTATAGAAATAAATGGCTAATAGAATAACACTAGAATCTGCAACCACAGAAAATAGGTTAGTCCAGTATATGATTAAGCCATTCATAAGATATCAATATTGATTAATAGAAACAATCAAGTCAAGTCCAAGTCTAGGCAGTTCTTATCCAGACACAAAACAAAGTCAAAAAACAGGTTCAAACCATAAACCTCAAAACAGTCCAACAAAAAGTTTAATGAAAAGTTTTTTTAATCAAATCTTCCATCTCTCCCCCTTTTTGTCATCATTAAAAAGGATGAGATGAAGTCAAGATTGCTTGGGAACGCGGACAAGCTGGAAATCTTCCATAGACTGAATAATGCCTTCCAGCCTTTTAAAGTCTTCCTTCAGCTGTACAACCTCCTCACTCTTGGCATTGGCCTGATTCTGAATAGAGAGGGCTTGCATCTTTTCATTCAATGAACAGGAAGAAGCTTGAACTTCATTCTTCAAGTTTTGAACTTCGCATCCCAAGGCATAAATCTGACCTTTCATCTCCAAGAGAATATCCATGATTTTGTGAAAATCTGCTCCATTATCGGTCGAGTACTTGCTTCGGCTCGATTCCGGAGTAAAAGCGGACGATGGTGGATCAGCATAATCTCGCAGGTTTGGCGATGAAGCTTCATGACCTTCCTCTGGAAATTGAGATGCATAAACATCTTCGGGTCCGCAGTGAGCGATCGACTCCTTCACTTTCATCGAAATGAAGATGTCACTCCTTTCTCCCGATCTCCCCCTGTTTCCATGCCTACGGGTGGAGAAGAGATTTCATCGGGTTCTCCTTCTTCTCTTCTTTCTTCTTCGGGTCTTTTTTTCTCTCGCTACTTGCTCTGTTTCTCTTTCTTCTTCTTCCTTCTCCTCTGCTTCTCTTTCTTCTTCTTCCTTCTCCTCTGCTTCTTTCGTCTTTTGTTCCGATTCTTTCTATGGAACATGACGACTTAAGTTCTTCAAAGCCATTGTAGAGATGGTGATGTCATCGTCATTATCTTCATCCTCAACGAGGAGAGCTCTTCTTCTCTTTGATGGAGCAACCATGGGCTCCTTCCCTTTTCTCTTAGCAGCAGAAGAGAGTTGATGAGATTTGGCAGGAGTCTTCTCCTTGAATTTCTCCAATTCCTTGCTCAGTTCCTTCAGACACATTTTGGTCACCATTTTCAGTCCTACCACCATATGATCGCATGGTCGAACACAAAAGATTTGCGAGGCTGAATATTCAGATGTCCGAATAACTTCGTAACAAGGCTTGGGTAAGGGAGTTGACCTCTCGTCCTTCATCACTGCTCTATACATGTGAAACATAACGAAAGATGAGGGAGAGAAAACTTCTTTCCACGAGAGGATTGCATACATCAACTTTGCCTCGAGCTTGAAACATCAGTTTTGGAAGTTGATTTCGGCCGAAGGCAATTAATCACAATCTTGTGAAGCAAGATGTTGAATGCATTCATCCTTGAGTAGTTGATCTTTTCATCCGTTCTCCCGTCCTTCACCGGTTCAAGTGTGGCCCGAGCAATGGAAACTTTGATTGGTTGATATCTCGCTCTCTCAACTTCTAACACGTCTGCGCAGCATATTCATATCCACAACATAATCTTGTTCTTTAACACTGAAGGAGAATCTATTCGCATCTAAAAAGCTAAGATTCAAATAGTATTATGCAGTCAATTCAGCATAAGCCTCAGTGGAGTTAGAGCAGAACTTTTCAAGTTGTAGAAAACTGAACTTTTCCCTCAAGTTCACTTTCACAGCATCCAGAAAATCAAAGTCCACACTCCTAGGGTTTATTACCCCACGCTTAAGCAATTTCGAGTACAGATCTTTTTGTTCCTTTGATCTGAACAAATCTCCCCTTTTTCCTTGAATTTCAGCCGCAATACCCATTTTCGGTTGAAATAGACTTAACAGATTGTCATCGTCATTCCCATCTGATTCGGCCCCCGATCCACGAGGATCACTTGGGATATTCGCAAGGGTTTCCTCGGCCACCCCTTTACGAGCGATTCCCAAACTTTCCATTTTTCGCAAAAGATATACTGCGTTCCTATATCCTTTTTCTTTAACAAAATCATCAACATAGTTCAAAGGAAAGCGAATTCCTTTTAAAGCACGATATAGCTTGTAAATAAAAGCGGGCTTTTGAACTCTTACGAGTCTGCATCCTCGACGATTTCTTCCGATGCTGATTAACAACGCCTTGAGGACTAGATGGTGGAGAATGACGCTGCGAGAATGTTGTGGGCTCGGTTGCTGATCCGGAGTAACTTCATCTTCGAGTAAGATCGAAGTGCGTAGGCCCCTCACTCATTCTCCGTGGTCCCCGCTTTGCGATTCTTGACGACTTTCGTGAAGAATACATCTTTCTCAGTGTTTGGAAGATTCCTTGCTTGACTTTCCCGAAAAAGATGACAACTTTTTGAAGATTTAGCGAAGAAGACAAACGAGGAATGGAGGATCGATGCTTTCTAGGGTTTTTGAGAGAGAAGTGATTAGAAAAGTGAAGAGAAATCGACGGTGTTCGTTCGGTTAAAAGAAGAGTAAACGAACCGTCACAAAGGAAATAAAAATATGCCTTTTCAAAATAACTGTCCTTATCCGCAAAAATAGCTATTTCAAAAATAACTTCACTTTTGAAAATGAATCGATGCAATATTTACATCAATTAAATATAGCAACAATTTAAACAAGTCTAATGATCGTACCTTTTCAAGATAAGATTGGAGAGAGAGAAAGACTTACAGTCGAAGGTCGAGCCAAGACGTAGATAAAGTCTTGTAAGCTCGAGTCGAAAGTCTTTAGACTTTGATATCCTCATACCTCAAAATGTTGAGTCGGACCGTATAGACTCAAATTGATTTTTCTCCAAAGGCTTTGTGAGTATATCGCCATTGATTTTTGAGTCAACAAATTGAATTGAAACATCTCCATTTTGAACATGATCTCTAATAAAGTGATGTCGAATCTCTATATGCTTCGCTCTTGAGTGGAGAATTGGATTTTTGGTGAGGTTGATAGCGCTGGTGTTGTCGCAATTAATCTATGTGCATGAGTCTTCAATTTCAAAATCTCTTAGCTGTTGTTTTATCCATAGAATTTGCGAACAGCAGCTTCCAAGAGCTACATACTCTGCTTCGTTGTTGAAAGAGACACGACTTTGTTTCCTTGAAAACCAAGACACTTTTCGCTTCCAAGCAGCGCAAGTTCCCCGAAGTGCTCTTTCTATCAACTCGCAATCGGCCAGATTTGCGTTTGAATATCCCGAGAAGTTTAAAGTCTCCCTTCTTAGGATACCAAAGACCGATGCTTGATGATGAAGCGACGTATTTTATGATGCGTTTCGCAGCACCGAGATGAGATTCTCTAGGATCGATTGAAACCTAGCACAGATGCAAACACTCAACAAAATATTAGGTCTAGAGGCAGTAAGATAAAGAAGTGATCCAATAATGCTCCTGTACAGCTTTTGATCAACTTTCTTCCCTTCTTCATCTTTGTCTATCTTCAAAGAACTTGACATTGGTATGTCGGTCTTTTTACACTTCTCTAGTCCAAACCTTTTGACAAGATCATTAACATATTTTTCTTGATAAATAAAAGTACCTTCCTTCAATTGTTTTACTTGAAGACCAAGAAAGAATGTTAACTCTCCCATCATACTCATTTCAAACTCATCCCGCATAGACTTTGAAAATTTCTTGCCTGAGACTTTCATTAGAGGATCCAAAAATAATATCATCCACATATATTTGAACAAGTAAGAAACTTTTGTTTTCCTTCTTGATAAATAAAGTCGTATCTACTTTACCTTTGACAAAACCATTTTGTATTAGGAACTTACTTAACCTGTCGTACCAAGCCCGAGGTGCTTGCTTTAAACCATACAAAGTCTTTTTCAGTCTGAAGACTGAGTCTGGCTTCTTTGAGTCTTCAAACCCTGGTGGTTGTTCCACATATACTTCCTCATGGATAAATCCATTTAGGAAGGCACTTTTGACGTCCATTTGGAATAACCTGAAATTCTTATAACAGGCAAACGCAAGTAAAAGTCAAATAGCTTCTAACCTTGCCACTGGAGCGTAAGTCTCATCATAGTCTATTCCTTCTTCTTGCGTATATCCCTTGGCCACGAGTCTTGCTTTATTTCGTACGACTTTTCCTTTCTCGTTCATCTTGTTTATGAACACCCATTTAGCTCAAATAACAGTTTTACCTTTTGGTTGGGATGTCAATTCCCAAACATCATTTATGCTGAACTGTCTGAGCTCTTCTTGCATAGCTTCAATCCAGCTTTCATCAGATAAAGCTTCTTCTATGCTCTTTGGTTCAATTTCATAAACAAGTGCCAAAGACTAGACTCTTCTCGCCTTTTGGATGCAGTGCGAATTCCTTCATTAATTTCGCCAATTATAAGATCTTTGGGATGACCGGACTTATGCTTCCGGTTACTTGTTGATTTGTCTGGTAGATGATCTCTTTCTTTATTTGAATCTTCACTAACAACCTGATGCTGGATTTCAGTCCGAGATGCTTCTTGAGTTGTAGACTTTGGAGGGTCCCGTAAGCTTTGCTTGATGTAGAATATCCAAGGAAGATACCTTCATCGATCTTTCTTCAAACTTACCAACTCGATCTTTTGCATTTTTCAATATAAAACATTTACAACCAAATACATGAAAGTATGAAACAATAGGCTTCTTTTCTTTGAATAACTCATAAGGGGTTTTTCGAAGAATAGATCTTAAGAAGACTCCATTGATGATATAGCAAGCTGTTGAAAACACTTCAGCCCAAAATCGAGAGGAAATTTTACTTTCAATTAAAGAGTTCTAGCCATTTCTTGAAGAGTTACTGTTCTTTCTTTCCACAACTCCATTTTGCTGAGGAGTATATGGAGAGGAGAACACATGCTTAAAGCCAGATTCATCACAGAATTTTGTAAAATCTTGATTTTCAAATTCACCTCCATGATCTGTTCTTATACTAGAGATAACACAACCTTTTTCATTTTGAACCTTTTTAGCAAATTTTTCAAAATACGAAAAGGTTTCGAACTTACTCGAAAGGAAATATACCCAAGTAAAATGGGAGTAATCATCAACAATTACTAGGCAATACTTCTTACCCCCAATACTCTGAGTTCTGGTTGGTCCGAAGAGATCCATATGGAGCAACTGTAGTACATGATTAGTAGAGACATGATTTATTGGCTTAAAAGAATTTCTTACCTGCTTTCCCAGTCTTTTGGTATGGCAATTTGGGTAGACCTCGAACAAGCTGCTTTGATGAGATTTTGGCTAATTGCTTCATGTTGACATGACCAAGCTTTTTGTGCCATAAGCTTGCTTCGTCTTGAATTGAGATAAAGCATTGCGATTCATTTGGTTTCACATCCAGAAGATAGATATTTCCATGTCTTCGACCCATGAAAGACTAAGTAGAGTCTTTGCGATTCCAGAACATGTTCCTTCTTGAAAGAAGATCTTGAAACCAGTATCACACAATTGACTAATGCTGAGAAGATTGTAATTGAGTCCTTCCACTAAGGAGACATTACTTATTGTGAGAGTACCAATTTTCACGGTTCCAAATTCCACAATACTTCCTTTGATGTTTCCTCCAAATGAAACTTTTCCACCATTTACTTGAGCAAGCTTTATAAAACAATTTGAGTCTCCCGTCATGTGTCTTGAGCATCCGCCAAGATACCACTTTACCTGTTTCTTGACGGAGACCTGCATTTAAAATAAAGTCTCAAGCTTTCTTTGGTACCCAAATTTTCTTGGGTCCTTTGGTGTTAGTAAGATAAACAGTATTAGCTCATACTTTCTTAACAGGTTTCCATACCATAGGACACTCTTTTTCAAAGTGATCCGGACTGTTGCACTTTGAACATCTGAGAGCATTTCTTCCTACGGGTTTAACAAAAACTTTCTTGAAGTGATTTTTGTAAACCTCACTCGAAAGCCTTTTCTTGATTCTTTCTTTTACTTAAGAAAAATCAATCAAGGGAATTGTTTCTTCTGTCATACCTAGACCAGACTTATTGAAGTAAGGTCTTTGCGCTGAAAGAATTTTTTCAAGTTTTTCAGACCCTATAGAAAATTTCTTTGATATATTTGATAAGTCTGTTTTTAAAAAGCATTTTCTTTTAAAAGATTTTCTTCATTTTCTTTAAGATTGGAAACAGACAAGTCTAGACTTTTAACTCTTTCGCTAAAACAATTTCCTTTTGTTTTAGAGCTGAGTTTTCTTTTTTTCAGTTTAGAAATTCTTTTGAGAGAAGTCTTAAGACTAAGCATAGTTCATCAATATATTTAGAAACTTTGACAGGAATTTTAAAATTACTTGCCTCAAATTCACTGCATCGAGTCGATCCCGAGTCCGATCTCGAGTTTGAGTCTGATTGTGCCATCGGACATAGATTGGCATATTCATTATCACTTTCTTCACACTCGCATCACTCAGGTTTCAGCTTTGAGAGCTTTTCGAAATTTTTCAGCTTTTCCTTTCTTCTTTCTTCAAGAGGGCAGTTGAGTCGATGTGTCCTTTTTCTTGCATTTAAAGCAAACTACATCTTTATTTGGTTCCTCATCATCACCGTACTTGGTCTCCTGTCTTTGAAAGCCTTGTTTCTTTGAGTTGAACCTTCTTCCTTTTCTGTTTAGTTTTCTGAATCTTCTTATCATGAGAGCAAGCTCCTCATCGTCCATATCATCTTCGAATCTGTATCATCGGAATCATCATTTGATTTTAATGCAATGGATTTCTTACATTTTGGATCTTCATCTTCATTGATTCTTTCCACTTCATAGGACTGAAGAGTTCCAATCAGCTCGTCAACAGATAGAGGCATAATTCTCTGCGTCTCTCTTATCAAAGTCTTTATGTGATTCCAATCCCTGGAGAGTCCATGCAGTAGCTTGTTTACCTTCATGGGATCGAAGTTGGTTGACCTTGATTTTCAAGACCATTCACAATATCTGTAAACGACTAAACATGTTAGATATTGATTCTCCTGGTTTCATTCTCAAGGCTTCGTATTGACCGAGAAGAATGTTGATTCTTGTTTCCTTCACTCGACTGTTCCTTCATAGGTGATATGCAATCTGTCCCAAACTTCTTTTGCTGTACCACAAGAAGATATTCTATTATATTCAGTTGGTGATAAAGCACAATATAAGGAGTAAATTGCTTTTGCATCGAGTGTTTGTCTCTTGGTTATTTCTTCCCGAGACATTCCGCTGGATTCTTCATTTTCTTTTCCTCTTTCGAGACGATGCAGTGGTAGGAGTAATTCCTTTTCTACAACGTCCCATTCCGGAGGATCCTTTGATCGTAGGAAAGCTTTCATCTTGTTCTTCCAGATTTTGTAATCCTTTCCATCAAAGTAGGGTGGTCTGGTATTGCTTTGCCCTTCCATCAGCCACGGTGCTAGCATACTAGCCATGGATCTTTTACTATGAAGTAAAACACTTAAAATAAAGTAAGTACACAGGCTCTGATACCAATTGATATTGCTAGGGTGAATAGGCGCACAAACAATTTTTCGATATACGGAAACAATTCTTAACAAATTGAAATACGATCGAGGTAGAGAGAGAGAAATTGGAACACAGGAATTATAGTGGTTCGGCTTATTCCAAGCCTACGTCCACTCTTCCGCACTGACAGCCTACCGATTGGATTTCACTATGATCAAAAGAGTAGTTACAGCACAGCTTTGCCTTGATTCCACAGTGTAGATGTACTACCACACCTCCTCAAGGTCTCTCACAAATATAGACTCTCTTTTTGTATACAAGTATTCGCTCAAAGGATTTATCTAAACAAATAGGAGCTTTAGACTTTGGAATTCTTCTATCGCGCACACCTTGAACAACTAAGAACGTCTTCCTTATATACTCCTTTATGCCATTATACCCGTTGGCACTTACCAAAGGAATTCCTCCAATCTACCCGTTGGACGGAATCAATTAGGAAGATTGTTCGAGCTATTAAAGGAACGTGTTGATAGCCCATCAATCCCGTTCGCCCATACAATCAGGATCTCGGTTTCCATAAGTAGAACCTTCCAATAATATTTAGACAATCATCGAATCTTCAGTCATTGAATCAAACTTTATCAATCAAAGGATTCTTATACGTCTTCTCCAGCCACGAGATCTTCTCCGATGATAAGGTTAAATCCCGAACAAAACATCCAGTTCGGGATAACCTTTCTTCAACGAATCGTAGATCATCAATGAGGATAGACTTTGAGTCTTGAGTCTGGCTGTCCGGAAGTCTTCAGACTTTAACTAATAGAGTCTGCAGACCTTCAAACTAGACTGATGGAAACGTTTTGTCAACTTCAAAACTCTTCACGAGGATTTCTCCAACACTAACCTTAATGGAGTTATACCAGAGAAATCACGGATACAGGGCAAACATGAGAATATTTTGAGACTGGGTTATCGGAGGTCATTGCTGATTGGAGGCGGAAAAAGTTCTCGAACGCCATACAAGAGATAAACCCCTTGAAGGAGTTTATGGTAATAACTAACAGCCCTAGTTTTGACCGTAGTAGAGATAGAATCCAGCAGACAAAAGAAAAAATAGAATTTCTATGGAAGCAAGAGGAGATGTACCAAGAAATAAGATCCAACATCAACTGGATGAGAAAGGGGGACAAAATTCTCAAATTTTCCGTGCAAACACTATTCGGTGTAGACAGCAAAATAAAATTTCAGCATTTTTCAGCATTGGAAGATGAAAGTGGAGGCTGGTACCGAGAGCCAGGGAAGTTAAGAGAGATGACCATGGGCTTTTTTCATTCACTCTACACAATGAAGGGCGCATGTAACTTTGAACCAGTGCTGGGTCAATGTTCTCCTAAGGTAACGGATGAAATGAACCAATCTAACCAGGGAAGTGACTTTGAAAGAAGTTGGAGATGTGATTTCAATTGGGAGTCTCCCAGGCTCCTAGCCCCTATGGGCTGAATAAGCTTTCGTCACCACTGGAATGAGATTCAACACGATGTAACTCGCTTGATTTCAGACTTTCTCTCTTCAGGTAAGCTCCACGAGACAGCTCTCCCGATTGATTGAGTCGGTGGGCAAGTGAGCTGATCTCGCCTTTGTTGATCCGCTTGAAGAGAGTTCTCACGATCGCGATGTAGCAGGGTCTGTCTGCTCCAGTCTATGACCTACCGTTTGCTTTGCTAAGCAGTATGCCCTGGGTAAAAAATGTCACAGGTTCCAATCCTGTCATCCCTGCCTAAACCTTCTCCTCTGGGCTGTAAGGAGGAGTCCATGTTGATCGATCAATAGAACCTAATCTCCCTTATCCCTAGAGTTCATAACCCGGAAAGTCTAGTTCAATTCCATCCCATCAGTTTGTCTAATTTCAGTTACAAAATAATCTCAAAGGTTTTGGCTAACACCTTAAACCTCTTTTACCCAAACTAGTAGCAATGGAGTAAAGTACTTTTGTTCGTGTGAGACATCTACGAGACATAATTTTGATAGTGTAGGAAATTTTACATTAGTTGCGAATCAGAAAGAGGAAAAAGAAGTTCCGAGTGGTGCTGAAACTAGATATGAAAGAAGCTCATGATAAAGTTTACCAATTGAAGCATAATGAATATATGTGGTGAGGCTTTCTAATAATTATTTAATTTTAGTTAATGGTAATTTTATTTAAAACTATTATTACGTGACTAACTATGATTGTTGTTTTTTTTTAGGTGGTTAGAATTTGAAAAAAATTCACATATGATTAAGGATTGAAGTTCTATAATTTATGTTTTATGTTACGTGTTTTAAATTTTTTATTATTTATTTTGTTTTACGTGTTTATCTTTTATAAATTGTTGCTTTTAACAAATGAGAAACCTTCATTTTTGTTGTTGTGTTCACTTTTGTTTTGCTTAACTAAAAATTAACCAAAAATTGGAATTGCTTGCCCCTAATTTCTCTATCCAGTCCTATGTTTGGTGGAATACGTGCATGACCTCATAATGAAGTGATACAAGTGGAAAATAAGAAGGATGAGAACGGATGATGGCATATGCGGAGAGTAGGGCATGAATCACTTGTCTTGATTTATTATGATGGTGAGTTTAATGTGAACTCCTCGAAATTCGATTGTTTTTTTTTTTTGTATCCAAATAGAGCAATGGCGCTTGTTGTCAACGCTATCCGTTCATCCACTCAAACGTGGAATTGGAATGAAACAAGAAGACAGCTTGGAGTCCATATCAAAAAGAAAAGGTGCCCTTTTGGGGAGGGGGACCAGACCTATCAGCGTCTGCACCTTTCTGGAATGGGATTGTTAAAAACCGGATTGGCATTGAATAAAATCGCCAACGAAAAGCAAAAGATTCGCATGATCGTCAATTTCGGGAACGCCAAGATGAGACTGGAACAAGTTGCTACGTCTTTCGGCTTGACTTTATCATCTCCACTACGAATTCAGAAAACATTAATGACGGAATTAGCAGAAAATCCTAATTGAACTGAACCATTTTTTGGGATATTCGATAGTTAAAGTGAGCAACTTAATTAGCTGCAACTTGAACTAAATATGATAGAGAGAAAAGGATCACAAGTGACGTAGTCATGAAAGTATAAAGATCTACAATAAATATTACAAGTAGTTTGTCGTGATTTTAAAAGGAAAAGGATTATAAGAAAAAGTCAAATCTATCCAAATTTTGAGGTCGACTTTAACTTTTACTCAGAGAGAGAGCAAATATAGAAATGGAATGAAACAAGAAGACGGCTCGGAGTTCATATTAAACAGATAAAAGTGCCCATTGGGGAGGGGAAGAGCCAAGACTTCGCCTCCTCCTCGTCCTCCTCCCGCCATCGCCATGCGCCGCAGCACTCGCCGTTGAGGAAGTCAGGGACGGAGCCCATCGCGACGAGCTCGGTGGCAGCAGCGGCCGCATCGAAGAAGGGACCCTCTCGTGGCAGCCAGTGAGGGGTTGGCAGAGTGCACATCTGCATCGCACGTGGTGCACAAGGCGGCGGCCGTCGCGGAAGCCATGGCCGTTGGAACTTCAGGGGTGGGGCTATGGATACGAGAAAAAGCAATAGAGAAGACGAAGTAAAAGGAAGACGCTTTTTCTAGTCCAACGATAAAGCTCTAGCTTGGCTCGCAATCATCGCCGACCTAGTTGATGTGACGTGTAAGGCAAATTGTGTTTTGTCCCATGAAATTTTAACAACAAATACAAATCCCCCACCCTCCCTTTTTGAAGTGCCCTCATGACTATTTGATTTTTTTCACATATTGTTTGACATGTCCTCCTCTAGTGTCGACTTCAGCATGCATTTATCACGTGACTAATTCCCTCATTTTATGAATGGCAAATCCGTCCGACGAGTATGGGTCGATTACATTTTACTTGAGGTAAGTTGGCCTTTGATTTTTTAGTATTTTTTGAAATTTTGGCAGCGATTCTCTTGAAATATTGAAATAGGTCTTAATGCTTACAAGTTAGAAGGCCCACAGTTTGATCCTTTTTTCAAGTGTAGCCCAACCCTTAAATAACCATAGAATTTTGTTTTCTGTATCTCCATATTTGGCCCAAACTTTTAAAATTAGCACGTAATTAACCATGCTTCGTATGTCACTTATAACTGACCTCTTAAAGTTTACAATGTAAGACAAGCTACGAAAGCAAAATAGGAAAGCATAAAAAACCTTATATCAAATGCTGCATCAGCATTTTTCGACTCTTTCAAATGGTATATTAACCAAAGCGAAAGCATTAGCAATTTGCATAAACATGTGCTATTCGTATTTAGGTGTTTGCGTAAATTGATGTAAGCACCAAGGCATGCATCATACGTTCCCTCTACAAGACAAAAAAAGGGGGTTATGAAGGAAACATATCACTTGGCCGTAATATATACATTATGCCTATTATATGACATCTTGCCATTGTTAGGACTTTCCTCTATATTTCTTATTTCACCAAGTGTCTTGTCCTATTATTTAAGGTACCTATCTCAGCCTACCTCCGCATTCTTCACCAGACCTTCGTTTAGATACACAGATTAATTGCATGAAGATGTCATTAACTAGTGTCCCATTGGCATTTCTTATGTGACGAATTAAGAAAACTTTGCAAGAGTTAATGCACTGACTATTTTCAAGTCATATATAAGGGATATTTTGACAATTGGATTATTTCAAAAACAAATATGTTTAACAAATGCTCTTGCAATTCATTAACAGGGCTGGATCTAGCATTTTAATCTCGAGGGACCCAAGGGTGATGTATCAATTCTAAGTATGTTGATAAGGTTAAATGCATTTTGATTTTAAGTCTAAATAAGATACATAGCAGATATTGTAATAATCAAAACTAAGATACTTAATTACAAAGTATCGAATCAGTTTTTTAATGATTAATTATGCATAATGATTGATTATCAATATGACTTTAGTGCATGTTGACACCTCAATTTTGACAATCCATTTAGTCATTTATTGTATAAGAAAATTAGGGATCAATCTTAACCCCTAAACAAGAATGCAATTAGTTTAATTCATATTTGCATTTTATCTAAGTTATGCATCACATGCAAGTGCCATGGCCGTAACACGATATTACCAAGGATTATTACGCAGCACAATCAAGAGCTATGGCCGGCCATAATTATAGGAGGAGTTTAAAGACCACACTCAACTCTTTGTCGATGAGATATGATCTCCAGTGGTGATTTTATTCAACAGTTATCCATTCAATTCTTTTCCTATCCGCCTTTGCATTGTTTCAAACCCATGTTTCATCAAAAAGGAGGGGGTTGGTTGTGTGAAGGATATTTTATCCTATCCATGTTGCAAACGTGATTTAATCGGCTTAATCCGCGGAAGAGATAATGACCAAAAGTGGTCGAGCTTTGAAGTGGTTCTCAAATCCGATCAAACTCTTATCCGATAAACCTTGATCTTAATTCAAACTCGATCTAATGATACCCCCCTTAGACGAACAGAAAATTTTCAAGGAAACAGCGAAGCTCTCTTCCTTGGAAGTAGAAAAATTCCAGCGTGCGGTTTCACCAAAACGACAAGTGTGCATTTGTTAACTATTGGATCATGCTCAAAATTTGCGGAGAGTACGTAAAACATTGTTTTTGAGTTTGTCCGGTGGGATTGGAGAGAAATACGTGGAAGTATGTCTTTGACATGTGCTGGATCAAGACAAGGGAGCTCAACGCGCAGTCTCGCGAAAACGGTGAAAATATGTTCGTTCTAGGTCGGAATGCATTGATATTTTGAAGAGATCCCATCAAAGGAATCCAGCACCAAAGATTTAGAGAGTTGGGATTCGACCAGGAGCTAGCAATTCTCACCAAGCCCAATCCTTGGTCATGATTCATGCCAACTCCAGCCCAACTATCGCTGTGATCTCCTCACTGTCATAATCTTTACTGTTGTTCCCTCGCCGCTATATTAGCCGCCTGCCCTTTGCCGGTCGTGTCATCAAACTTTGCTCGCCGGTTGTTGTTGAAACAAAGTCCAATTTTGGTAATTTCTTAAATTAAATTAAATTTGAATATTTGATTACTTAATTTGAATGATTTATTCTAATTGATTTCATATTAGATTATAGGCGTCGCCCATATAGGAAATTTCAATTTTTTTTTCAGGTCCCGCATATCTATGATAATTGGGGTTTCGATCTTTAAGACATAAGATCGGATCCACAATTTCTTTGATTTCCTATTTTGGATATGGTATGGTGAATATCTGATTATGTCAATTTAGTAAACATTCTTTTTATAATAAAAAAATACAAAAAAATTGCATTGCATTTAGGATAGATTGCATTCTATTAATTTTCTAATTTAAAATTGCATATCTGGGAATCATGTAGTTGATTAGAAAATTGCCTAATTTAGAATAGGATTTAATATAAATTATTTCCTAGTTAAAAATTAGGTAATCGCATATTTTATGTAATTTCCTATTTTAGTTTTTTAAAAATTCATAAAACACAACACCCACATATCATATAGAATTAGTTGCGTCATTGCCACATCCTCGCATTGCCATGCCATCATTGCCATGTCATCATATCAATGTCATTTAGTGATTGCATGTTTAGGCTCATATAAATTAGATTGCGAATCATATTAGATTAGTTCATAATTTTTGTCCATCATTAAAACTAGATAATCTATGTCCCATGGCTAATATAATTACTGCATGTTCAATTGGAATTCATGCAATCATAGAATTTAGATTAAAATTGCACCCACAAGAAGAAAAGCCCAAAAAACAAAAATTAAATATCATTGCATTTGAAAATTATGTTTATGGCATGCATTAAAATCAACCAAGATTATTCACAAAATATTTTTGAAAATAAAGAGAAAAAAATACTGAAAAGGTGTGAGATTTATCTAGCATAACCAAGTCTTTGTATCCATAAAAGAAGTGATTACTAACGATGAGTGGTTCCTTGCCAGCCGGTTCCGTCCTAACTTAGAACCTACCATCGAGTATATGTTCCTCATTTTTTGAAACCTGGAAACTACCTGTCAGAACCAAGAACTTGGAACCTACCTTGTCACAAGTTCCGGGGTTGGAACAAGTTTTTTTTTTTTTTTTTTTTCATTTTCAGAATAAACTATGCAACAAACAAAGTCATGACATGGAGAGAGAAAGTGACAATGGCATGACTAGCAGTGACTACCCTCATAAGGGTGACCATAAGGGTTCCATACCCATGATAAAATGTTCAGCATTCACCAAACAAAGTCATAAGACTACTAATGCAAGCAAGGTTCAACCCTATAACTTGGAGATGGGAATATCAGTGCGAGACCAACCATAAATCATTACAACATAGAGAAACTAAGATAATGCATTCTGGCTCTTAAACATATCACAAAATCAAATGTCCTCTTCAAGCGCAACATGCAAGTCTTAGCAAATTCTTGTTCCTAGTTCTGTGGTCTAATTCAAAAGACTAATACCAGAGAATTCCAGATAATTGTAGCATCTCTATTAACAAAAGCCAAATAAGGAACAAGTCGATGCAAAAATACTACGGAGTCAATAAAGTTGTTCTGTTGGAAGAAATCAATGGCTAACTTACACTTGATCTTAAAAGTGTATAGAGTCAACTATATATTACATGGAATGATGATGGTACAAAGTTACTTTGCACCAAATGTCAAGGGAGCCAAAAAAAGATCCTTCCCCTTCTTCTCTAGTATTTGAAGATTCATTATGCTTTGATATTGCAATTTAACATTAAGCACCAACTCCACCTAGTAGGAAATGGCTTTTATTTATTTATTTTATCATTGTATGCTTTTTCTCATAAAGTGCTTGTCTTCATCTATGTTGTCTAGGCTAGGCTATCGGTGGATTACAAAGTTACTTGCCCTTGGGCTTTAGGCAATGCTACTTATGCCTGATTTTCTTCAAGGTGTGTTCTCCATATCCTTAAGGTTTCTATTCTTGCACCTTCTTGGGTTCTCATTGTTCCTCCACAAATTTGATTTGTTGTCATGCAAAGGGACTTAGCAATTTCAGGAGCATAAGGCGAAATGATGTCCCTCAATTCATCCGCTTTACATATCGGAAGAATCAGACTCTGAAAGTTGGAGTTCCAATTCCAAACCCGTAGTTCTGCTTCCTTCTTCTAAGGAGACTCAATTGAAATCCCATTTCTCAAACAATTTGCTAAAGTTAGGCAACAAATTTCATCTTCACCATTTATAACGAGTTATAATCTGATTTTAATCTAACAAAAATTCTCTACAAAACAAATGGCAATCAAGAGAATCCAGCCACTTAGCTGAGAGTGATTAGATAATTACCCGTTGCCTAGATGCCATCCAAACAAATTAGCCGCTTGGCGAAGCGCGTCTCTCCACTTCTTCACTCTCTCTGAACCATCACCATCACCACCAACACCACCAGCCTCAATCAATTGAAGAGTGTTGACACCTAAAATTTTGGTTGGTTAGGCTTTAATTTCTTTTTAATCTTTGTTTTTCCTTTTTCGGATAATAAACAAAATAAATAACAAAAACAAAAACAAAAAAAATAATGATAAAAGCAAGAAAAGCAGTCAGCCCCCTTTTCTTTCTTTTTTTCCTTTTGTACGACTTGGCCCCACCCCTCTTTTCCCCTTCTTCTTCTTTCTTCTTCTTCCCTCTTCTTCTTCCTCGTTCCTTCTTTCTCTACCTTTGTAGTTCACGCGCAGAAGATGACGACGCGCGCAAAGGACGGCCTACGGCCGAGGGGAGTAGGCCGACGTCAGCCGGAGAGGATAAGATCTCGGGCACCATCAATGCCGAGCACGCTTCGCTGGATAAGCTCGGATGGGACGCCGGTCCAGCCAAGGAGAACCGCTCGGCGCGCGAAGGGGACCGCCGGTCGAAGCTCCGTCGACCGGACCTCCTCGCCTATAAATAGAGGAGCACCTCCGTCAACGAACGGCATCGCAAGCTTGGAGATCTTCCCATTAAGAGACTTCGGGGGAGGAATCGACGAGCGAGCGAGAGAGAGCTCGAGTTGTGAGCTTAACCCACCCTCCACTGAGAGACTTCGGGGAAGGCCGGCGGCGAACAACTTAGAGAGGGTTAGATCCGGCCGGTGGAGGCTCGGATCTGGCCTGAGTGAGAGGAATCGGAGGAGGGAAGGTCAGATTCAGGGAGAAAGGAGCTACCGTAGACGCTACTCGATGCCGTGCCGTGACTGATCCACCAACGCCACACCGAATCTGAGAGTCGAGGGACTGCCATCGCTGCCCTGTCGTTGTCACCACCACCATTTGCCGCCACCAGGTATCCACCGCCTCCGATCGCGTAGTCACAGTCACAGCCCCCCTCTCAAACCGTGCCGCCGCTGGCCACACCAGCACAGACCCATCCTCACTCATCCTCGCCGGAACCGTTTTGTCACCACCGTCGGTCGTGTCGTCGCCGCCGTCTAGCCTGCCGTCGCCGCCGTTGTGGCCGCCGTTGCTGCTGTCATCGCCAGTGACGCTTCTCCGCCCTCACCAGCGCCGCGAGCGAGCGAAGGAGAAAGGAGGCAGGGGAACCAAGTCAGCTCGCGGGTTCGTCCGACCCGGTTTCCCAGTTTCCGGGTAGGGTTTCCTCGGGTTAGACCTGCACTCGTCGGGTCGGTTTCTGAACTCGGGCTGGGCATCTTTTTTTAATAATAGGCCCAATTCCGTGTGTGTGTGGGCTGAGTTTTTTTTAAGAAAAAAAGCAAAAAATCCGAGTCGGACCCAACCCGTGGATCCGACCCGGGTTGGCTTTTTAATTTTATTTTATATAATATTTTAATAAAAAAATAAAATTTAAAAAAAATATTTTCGAAAAATATTTAAAAATATTTTAATTTCAAAAAAAAACCAAAAATATTGAAAAATATTAAAAAATATTTTATTTTCCGAAAAATCCGAAAAATAAAAATATTCCATATTTTCCAAAAAATGCCAAAAATCCAAAAAAGCCAAAAATTCATGAAAAAGCCAAAAAAAAATTCAGAAAAAGCGAAAAAGACTTGTATTTTTCCAAAAATACCAAAAAATCCTTTTGTGTCCAAAAAAATTAGAAAAAGACTCAAAAAAATGTTTTTCCTCCAAAATGTATGGAAAATCCCTCAAACATCCAAAAAAACCTCGGGGTTTAAACAAGATTAGGTCTGCCAAGGGCGTTAATTAGCGGTGTAATCAAGTCCCGTCCTAATTTCTCAGTTGCGCGGGGAGCGAGTATTTCTCCCGATACTTCGTTTGGGTTTCTAATCGGCCCACCCCAAACCTATTAGTGGCGACTCCATTTTAAAATTAATTTATAGGTTAAAAATTTAGACTATTAAAGTCGTGAATTGGTGGACTAGGGAGAGTCCGGGTTTAATAAATTTAGCCGAGCCATTAGCCTCCTTTAGGCGCTCGTACGATTGCAGGCGCTGAAAAAAAAGAGGTCGCGACAAAGAGATACAAGCAAAGAGAGGATTAAAGATGACAGAGCAAACGAACCTAGGTTTAGGACGGATGATGCCTTCTGCTCCTAGAGAGAGACCATCCTTCGATTTGTTTCTCTGGCGGCAACTTTTTGCAAAATCGGAGACAAAGAAAAGAGGGAGGGAGGGAGGGAGGGAGGGAGGGAGGGAGTTAGATGAACGAACTCGGTTCAAATCGGTGGTTGAGTTGAGCGAGCTCGACTCGAGAGGCCGAGATGTGGTGGCTTGTTAACATACGGGCCGTTCGTCATTGAAGTCTACACAGCAGCCGCGTCGTCGGTGGAAGAACAGTGACGGTGGAACAACAAAAGCGTCGCAGTGGTAGCCCGGTAGCAGATTGTCGTAGGGAGGCGGCACACATGACGGCAAGAGTGTTCAGCGTCATCAAACGGAGTAGTGGCAGCGTTGACTGCGACGTCGTGGGTCGTGAGGGTAGCTTCAAGGGCGGTGAGCAGGGAGGACATGGAGGGCGGCGAGCAGCATGGGGTTGTCGGGGGCATGGAGAGTTGCAAAGAGGAAAGGTAAAGAAAAGGGAAAATGAAGAAGGCTGAAGATGAAAGAAAAAATTAGGGTTTCTATGCTTATTACTAAGGGTCCCAGTTCCGGTTCAGTTCCAATTTCGAAGAAAAAATGGAACTTGGAATCGGAACCTGTCTTTCCAGAACTGGGAGCTGAATTGGAACCCTCGGTTCGGTTCTCCGGTTCTCGATTCTACTCAGGAACCGTGTTCACCCCTAGTGATAACTCATAAATGAAATAATTTGCATGTTAAATTAATTAAATGGAAACCCTAAAGTTGCGATTGGTATGAGCTTGGCTTAGTAATCTATTGACTTTCCCTTTGGTGGTTCAACTTGAAAAAGGTCGCAATAGTACATGATATGTTCGGGATGTCACATTGCTTATATCGCAATAACAACTTGTCAAGTTTGTTCACCCTTACAAATTTTGATGTATCTCCAATTTAATCTATGTTCACTTTGTGAGATGAAAATGTAAAATTTCTCATTTTTTTTATTAATTATATCTAATTCTATCTATATATTTGGGCCGAAGGTGTTATTTTACTTTTATTTACAAAATTACCCTGACAATAAATAACGAAAGGACAAAAAGTACATAATTAACATATCTCCCCTGACTCCCACTTCGCCCACTCCCTTATATAACGCTTTATATAATTATTCAATTGCGCGTGCTCGATCAATAATTACAAATATTAAGGGAGAGATCAACCATTGGTGTCTCTTCCTCTTTAATCATTATTTGTGTTTTATTTGATTTTTCATTAAGCCTTGATAATCACCACCCAAAACTTCCTAATTCAATAAATGAGTGAAAGTTGTTACTTATATAGTAACTATTATCACGTCATGAACACAAGCGCATGCACGCATGTAGAGCGAATTGGTGTTAGTACAAACTTAAAAGAAAGGTCGAAATGTCCGCGTCTTAGTGTAAGGGCTGGGAAGTGCATGAGAAAAGGCAATCGATGTTAAGGCCTAATCTAGTGGCCAATGCACCAAGCCGATGCTCATTAATTGAGTAGAGATCCATCAAATGGATTCCCATTTCGCCAACAATATATATATATATATATATATATATATATATATATATATATATATATGTATGTATGTATGTATGTATGTATGTATGTATGTATGTATGTATGTATGTATCTTCATGGCTTCGCTAAAAGCAACCAGGCTATGCCTTGAACTCTCTTACCTAGTCCAGGGGTTTTCATCTCGCGTCTTAAATGAAATGAGCGGACTCGAATTAGCAGTATAGTATTCTATGAGATCCGATAGTATGGTAGAAAAAAATATATGAATCCTTCTTATTTAGATGTTCAAACAAATAAGGATCATATTTTTATCTATTTCTGACTAGCAAAACTCCATTTAACTAATGTTCTAATTGATTGGTTACAAACACATCATCAATATTTAGGGAAAATTATCAAAAAATCTTCAACCTATTACATTTTTGCCAATTCAATTATAAGTTTTTTTTTTAATTATGTTAATTAAGTCTTAAACTTTTTTACATTTTGCCTATTGTGTCCACCCAATCAATTTTGACTGAAAAGCAAAGTGACGTGGACTTCATTGGTGTTGACATGAACATTTAGTAATAATTTAGTAATTTTTGAATTTTTTTATAGTTTCTTTCTTATTATCTCTTCCTTGATTTTTTTTCCCGGTTTTGGTGCGAGGGTTGGTGACCCTTGCGTTGAGATGGGGAGAGCTACAACGCTTCGCTAGCCAAAGGTGAGGGCTTGGTGGCCTCGTTCACCAAAGCAAGGGTGCACAAGCCCTTGCCTAGACCTAGTGGGGGCCACCAAGCCCTCACCTAGCCTAAATCTGGCGAGGTTGCCATGGCCCTCACCAAGAGCTTGAGAAGGCCGTGAAGCTAGCCCTCCTCCTTCCATTTTTTTTTAAAGTGAAGAAAAAGAAAAAAAGAAAAAAGAAGAAAAAATCAACAAAAATTAATTCTATTAAAAATGTCAACATTAGCATTGGCTGTGTTACAGCCGGTGTTTATATTAGCAATTTCTACTCAAAATTAGTCGATTGGATTCAATTAGTAAAATGTGAAAATGTCTAAGACTCAATTGAGACAATGATAACATTTAGGACCAAATTAACAAAAGTATGATAGATTTCGAACTTTTATGATAATTTTCCCTCAATATTTTTCTCTAGTTTTGGATGTGAGTGATATCCATATTTATACTCCACCAATTAAAAGTCTTGTTCAAGGGAGCTTCCTTTAATCCTAATTGAAGTATTCTCTAAACCACAATTCAAAAAAAATACCCCTTAAGTTCTTATTTTAGGATCATACCTCATGATATTGATAAACATGCATTTGTGTAGTTTATCATGGCATTAGGCTTCAGTCAATTTACCCTCTCCAGAATCCCAATTTCAGATGGAAAAGGAGGGCAAGACTAAGAGCACTGAAAACAAAAATACAAAGTTTCTCGTACCGTGGCATTATTATAGTATAGAGCTGAATCAGATGGATCACATGTAAATTTGTATACATGATACGACTATCTGGCCCCACTAGTAGGGTAGCTCTATTATTTCTTTTAATTTCTTAACTCTAGTACAACGGAAGTTTCCACAAACACAAATTAGGACAGTATTTCTCCATAATATATCGAATACTAAAACAGGTCATTTTTCCAAAAAAGTATTAGATGTAAGAAACCCGATAATGATTCCTTATTCTATCTTATCTAGAAATTTGAATGACTAAATACAGCTTACACGTGGAAATTTTTTTAAGAAACCTTTGCAAGAGTCCATATGTGCGTAAGCATAGTTTATGAATGATATTATTGGGCCATGCTTCCATCCAAATTAGAGTAATTCCTCTTAGGAGTCAGCATGAATTCAGAATAAAATCACAAATTGGAGAGTGAAATTAGTGGGAATCAGTCTGGTTTCAAGTTTTAGAGAGAGACGATTTGGTTTTCGGTTCCACTTTTCTAGAAACCGCCTGTTCTTGGTTCCCATAGGAACCAAATCGAAATCAAAACCAGGATTGAGAACCGGACTAGGAGCAAATTCCTAATTTTTCTCCTGAATTGAAACCTAAAGTAATGCTTAGATTTATATATATATATATATATATATATATATATATATATATATCTAATGAGAGCATGCTTTATTTAATATCTCTTTTTATTTATATGGATTATTTTAATGAGGAGATTATCATCAATAGATAAAGTTTACTAGTTGAAGCAAAATGAATATATGTAGTGACGCTTTTTAATAATTATTTAAGTTTAGTTAATGGTAATTTTATTAAAAATTATTATTAAGTGATTAACTAATGAAAATTCCAAAACAGGATTTGAAGTGTCCCTATTTTCTCAAATAAGGGCCTATAATGAACTTTTTTTCAAACAAGGGCTCGAAGTATTTATATTAATCTCAAAGAATGGCTTAAAGTGGTTATCACTATTTCAAATAAGATAAAACACAGGTAGGAAGGTCCTTCTCACCTATTGCCATTACCCCATCACCGGTGGGGTGACGACAAAGGTTGGTGACTTGGCCGACTAGAGGCAGGAGAGGGCAAGCGATCCTCTCCCGGATCTGGCTGGGAGAGGGTTGCTTGCCCTCTCTTGCCTCTAGCAAAGGTTTGCCGGCCCTCACCTTTGGTTGGCCGAGGTCACTGGCTCTTCCCTAGGCGCTAGCGACCCCATCGACCTTCACTGCTATCTCATTGGTGATGAGGTGGTAGAATCCTCTTGCCCATGTTTTTTTTTTTTTTTTTTTTTTCTTCTTCTTCTTAGTTTTTGAAAAAAAGAAAAAAATTAAAAGGATGAAATTGCCCTTCACATTTTGTGAGTTCAAGACCTTTTTTAAAATTGATATATGTACTTCAGATCTTTATTTGAAATAAAGTTCACTTCAGATTTTCATTTGAGAAAATGATGGCACTTTCAAGCCTTATTTAAAATAATGCCCATTTTGGACCCTTATTTGAGAAAATGAAGACACTTTAGGTCCTTATTTGAAAATTTTCCTAATTAACTATTTTTTTTTCAAGTGGTTAAAATTTAAAAAAAATAAAAAATTCATGAATGATTAAGGATTGAAGTTCTATAATCTATGTTTTATGTTATGTGTTTTGAATTTGTTAATATTTATTTCGTTTTATGTGTTTTATCTTTTATGAATTGTTGCTATTGAAAAATGAGAACCCTTGATTTTTGTTGTTGGGCGTTTACTTTCATTTTGCTTAACTCAAGATTAAAATAAAAATAAAAATACATGTTAGACTCTAGAACTAACTAGAATCTATAATAGAGTTGTTTTAGGTTAGGTAAGTTCCAAATTCTAAAAAAATAAGGAACTTGTATCAATGAATATGTTCTAGATTGCAAGTTTAACCTCTATAGAATTTGGAATTGCTTGTCCCTAATTCTTCTAACTGGTAGCATGGACACGTTGCATGAGCTTCCATGTCGTATTTGAGCGCACGGTCAACGCATGTCAGATTTTTCGACACATGGTCAACTCTTCTCTACACATTTCGACACGTGTGTACGGAAGTGCGAGAGGTATGGTTGATTTCGGGGCGGATCTACAAGTGCGAAAGAAGAGAATCATTGAAGACGATGATGGAGGGTGGAGGCAAGGCTGAGGGAGCGATGACAAGGCTGAGGGAGCGATGACAAGGCTGCCGATGACGACAAGGTTGCAATTGCAAGGGGAAGGCTAGAGGAAGAGCAGAGACAATAGCGACCCAAAGGGTGGCGATTGCAATCCCGTGATGGAGGGCTGAAGGCGAGGCTATGGCTGCAAAAGAGGAAGGGCCGGAGGCGAGTGATTGCGAGATGACCGAGAGAGAGCAAAGATCGAGAGGAAGAGGGTTGTGCGAGGAGGAGGAGGAGGTGGCTACATCTAGGTTTTAGAGTTTCTTCCTCTTTTAGTTTAAGGCTTTAGCAAGAAGAGTAGAAAACAAATAAAAGATGGGGATTCTGATGGATAATTTTCAAGAAAGGCAATAGAAGCCTGACAGGGGTGGAGGCCAGGTGAAAGAAATGAGAGAAATAATTTTTTGGAGGGAAGAAATGACGGAAAAAAAAAAAAAAATTGGGGTGGCGTGGACAGGAGTTGGGGAAAGAAATGTTGCAAATAAGGGCGTGCATGGTTGTGTTTATAATTTTTGTTCATGAACAGGTTTTTTGTTTTTTTGTTCCCAGGGAACAAAAAAAAGAACAAAAACGCATTTATTTGTGTTTTTGTTCCAAATCTGTTTTTTTTGTTCTTGGGAACAAAATTGGAACAGAAACAAGAAACAAAAAAAAAATTCGTTTCTTGTTTTTGGAACAATTTTTAAGAACAAATTTTCTCTCTAATTTATTTTCTTCTTTTTTTTTTTCTTCTTCTTCTTTTCTTCTTCTTTTTTTCTTTGGCCGTCGCCGGCCTCGGCCATGGCAGCGACCGACCATCGAGGGCTAGCAACGCCGTCGAGGGTCGGCGACCTCGCCGAAGCGTCGTCGGCCCTCGGCAAGGCCGAGTGTCACCGGCCCTGTCAAGGCTCGGCCTCGCGAGCCTCGCCTTGGTTGGGCGAGCTCGGGCTCGCCTTGGCTGGGCGAGCTCGAGCTTGCCCAAATCTAGCGAGGCCGAGCTCGCCCAGCCACTGGTGAGGCTCAACGTTGCCGAACCACCGCCCGAGTCAACGTCGCCGAGCCTCGCCCACACCAGAGACGCTCAGCCTTGCCTTGGTTGGGCGAGCTCGGGCTCGCCTAGATCCAGCGAGGTCGAGCTTGCCCCCACCACCGGGCGACGGTGGTGGGCGAGCTCGCCCTCACCGGATCTAGGCAAGCCCAAGCTCGCCCAGCCAAGGCGAGGTCGAGCCTCGCCCAACCACGGTGAGGCTCGACCTCGCCGGGGGCCGGCGAGCCTTGCCGTGGCTAGGCGAGGCCACCGGCCCTTGTCGGCCGGTCGCCGACCATGGCCAAGGCCAGTGACCGGCCAAAAGAAGAAAAAAAGAAAAAAGAAAGAAAAAAGGAAAAAATAAAATTTAAAATTTAAAATTAAAAGAAACAAAAAAAGAACACAAATTTACCAAACATGTTTCTATTATTTTTTTATTCCCGAAACAAATTTACCAAACGCGTTTTTCTGGTAAAAAATTGTTCCCCAGAATAGAAATAGTTTTTTCTATTTTTGTTCCCTGGAACACTTTTTGAACAGAAACACAAACAAATGCGCCTAAATTTTTGGGAGGGAAGAAACAAGGGAAATTCATCACATTTTTACTGTTTTCAAAAATTCCTTGTCATCAGCCTTTTTTGTACTTCTTTGAACTTGAGATTCATTATCTAGTGCAAGAAAAATATAAAGTACGAAGAGAGAGAGAGAGAGAGAGAGAGAGAGAGAGAGAGATAAAGAAGAGTAGAAAGGGGAAAAATGAATAAAAGAAAAGGTGGACATCTTCTAGAAGGCAAGGGAGTAATTTTTTTCTTTATTTTTTTGTTAGAAAAATAAATAAGCGATTCTAAAAAGGTGATTTCGGAAAATAAAAGCGTTGAATGATAAATAATGATAAATTTTGGTCATTTTAGAAAATCATAAATTTATATAAATAAGTTGATTATAATTTCATGCTAGTCATTAGTTTCATCAATATTTTTTGTTAAAGTTAGAAATATATCCCCAAACATGGATATGCATTAATTATAAATATATCTTTTGAATTTTCTATGAATAGATTTATGTTCGTAAAATTCTAAACGCAAGTGCATGTATCGAACAAGTAATATAATGATGAGAAAAAAGTATCATCCCACGGAGATCGATGATTAATAAACCAATTAAATACTAAAAGAGAGTAATTCTAAAATTTATCTAACAGATCAAAATATAATTAAGAATAAATAAAAAACGAAATTTGTAGACTAAATGCAGTAAATCAATTAGATAAATATGTTAGAGCATCCGATTTCACCATAACCACTAGATATGAATTTCATATTATTGTGAATACAAGAACGATATCAAACATGTGATAGCGGAATATTCCTGGATATCAACCTATTTACTATCCTATCTTTAGGTATATCAAACCTACTCAGTTTATTAATCCACTATATCTCTATGTGAATTAAAATAAACATGAGTGCATTAAAAACTATGAATATTCATGGCTTACAATGAGTCTTTTGGATCATTTTATCATCAAAAGCTACATAAATAATGCGGTATATCTCTATCTACGTTTAATTCATGGTTATCTATTATAGTGAACAATTGCATATTATCACTTCTCAGTCTCAAACATGCACATCAGATCATTCAAGTGGTGGCCAATCACTCAAAAGCATTAAACACAATAATATATAACTCACATGAATGGAATCAATTGTAAAACATAAAAATCATGAAATTCATATCATCATGATTAGGCTACATCGTATCCCTAACAAAAGAAAATTAGAACATAGTAGAATAAGAAATAAAAATATAAATCAAACCCAACATATTGAATCAAAGAACATGAATTCTGTCACCATTTTTTTCTTCTCTTCAAAATACTTGAAAAACTCTCAGAAGAATGAAAAAACGATCTAACCCCAAAACCTAGCTGCTCTCTCTCTCTCTTTCCTATTTATAGGAGATCCAAAATATCTATCTCTCAACGCCTATAGATAACATTAGGGAACAAAACCAAGAATTTCCTGATTTGATATCCATCTTCCACTGTTGCTTTTATTTGAATTCATGATAGTTGCCATTCTTTTCCTTATCTCCTCCATATCTCATTTCTACATAAATAAGGAAAATTCAAATAATCAGAATGAAATCCAAATATTTTCTCATAGATAATGCATTAATTGTTGCCTAAAATAGGTAAAATAACTCTATTTTTATAGAGTTATCAAACCCCCAAACTTAACATTTTGCTAGTCCTCGAGCAAAAGTATGACATAACACATACTCAACCTAGCAACCTCCTCCATAACATTTTCCATAATTGCTCAAATTTGCAATTCAAAGAAAAACACAAATTTCATCTAAACATTGAAATCGATTTATAAGTTAAGACGAATTCTAACTATATGATCCAAGTGTGTGTGTGAGAGTCCTCATCTTTTTCGAATTATATGCAATCCAGATAAATTCACATTAACATGTAACCTCTAAAAAATTCTCAATAATTATGACCAAATCTCAAAAGTTTGCTTTTCATTCCTCTCTCCACTAATGTAAGCTAATCATCCAACCAAAAATCAATAGGACTTTTCTTGGGATTTAATGTAAGGCTGGGCTAAAGGTGAGATAATGGAAATTCTAAGCTCAAATCACCCATCAACACATTGCTTTCTATGATCTAATTAGAGACAATGTCATTGTCCAATTTCACTCATTCCAGATAATTTTTCTGCCGCCATATATCACCATTCTTTCTTCTTCTTCTTTTTTTTAAATTGCTTTATGATGGAATTTCTCCCAAAGTCCCTCCTAATATAACATGAAAATTTCCAACCTATTGAGTATCCAAAATGCTCACTCAATTGAAAGTTGGATAGGGAACCATAGAAGTAATTTTTGACAATACACCCCAAACAACCATAGCAATCACTTCCTTTTTCTTTTTTTTTCATACTCCATCATTCCTCCAAAATTTCTATCAAGCTCAAATAATTTTCTATCCCAAAAGAAAATCAACGTGTTCATAGGGCATGGGACAATGATATAATTTGATAACGGCTAGGCTAAATATATATGGCTGCCAATGAAAAATTTGGTAATAATTAAGGCCCAAAGGGGTGACTAGGGATAAATAAACATGGTTGGCTTGAAAGGCTCAATCGATCCAAAAACTACCTATATCATTTTCTCAATTAGATTTAGCTAGGATTTCGCCTCAAGAGAAAATCAAACAAATTCTAAGATTTGGGTGAAATCTAAGAAAATCACATACTTCACATGAATGTTCTCTAGATTTACGCACAATTAAAAAATTAAGGACTTTTAGTCCTTGGTAAGTGGATCAACATAATCAGAATTAAGATTAACTCATATATTAATTGCAAGTTTAAATAAAATTTAAATTTTCCTAAGAATCATAAAAATTCACAACCAAGAATGCAATCATGATAAAATAAAAATCCAAAAAAACCTTGTCTCCCTCCACCCCCTCCAAAAACTTGAATGAAGCGGTGTCCTCAATGCGAAAAATAGAATAGGAAGAAGAAAATTTCCCTAGTTGTAGGATAAATCCATAGATGATCTTGATGATTAAACTCTTGAAAAGTGCTCCCTAAAAATTAACCTGGATAAAACATATAAAAGTTAATATACATACATATATATATTTTGTTTTTTTTTGCAAAACATAAACTTAAAAGTAAAGTAAAAACATAATTAAAATGCTTGGGTTGCCTCCCAAGAAGCGCTTGCTTTATAGTTTTCAGCCAAACTATCTCAAATGTTGCTATTCTAAAGGATGAAGTTCAATGGTGGTCTTCTGCTTGTTGTAACCACCTTCAAAGTAGGGCTTCAAACGTTGACCATTCACTTTGAATGTGCCCTCAGTGTCATGCGCAACTTCAATTGTTCCATATGGGAAAACCTGTGTAACAATTTTAAACTCTTTTATGAATATGTGCTTGTCATGCCATCTCTTTGTACGCTCCTTGTACAACTTAGAATTTTCATAGGTCTCATTGTGAAATTCCTCCAATTCATTCAGTTGTAATAATCTTTCTTCATCTGCAAATTGCATATCAAAATTCAGAAATTTCAATGCCCGATATGCTTTATGCTCTAATTCCACTAGTAAGTGACAAGCCTTTCCAAATACTAGTCTAAAAGGAGACATTCCAATTGGAGTTTTCCAATTGGAGTTTTGAACATTGTCCTATAGGCCCAAAGTGCATCACTAAGTTTTATTGACCAATCTTTCCTAGAGGCATTCACTGTTTTTTCTAAAATTCTCTTGATTTCCCTATTTGAAATCTTTACTTGACCACTAGTTTGAGGATGATAAGGGGTTGCAACTTTATGTGTGACTCCGTACTTACTCAAAAGTGCTTCAAATTGCTTGTTGTAAAAATGTGTCCCCTATCACTTATGATTGCCTTAGGAGTGCCGAATCGGGTAAAAATATTTTTCATCAAAAATTTCACCACAACCTTAGCATTATTTGTTGGCAATGCTACAGCTTATACCCACTTAGACATATACTCCACATCCACTAAAATGTATAAATTTCCATAAGAAGGTGTAAAGGGTCCCATGAAATCAATACCTCAAACATCAAATAATTCACACATAATAATGTTGTTTAAAGGCATCTCATTTTTCTTGAAATATTTTCAGTTCTCTAACTATTATCACATGAAGCTACATAGGAGTATGCATCTTTAAAAAGTGTAAGCCAATAAAATCCAGATTGTAAAATCTTAGTTGTAGTTTTTGTGGCACCAAAATAGCTACTTGCCTCTCCATCATGACAATGATGTAGAATGTTTGCCTTCTCTTTATCTGGAACACATCTCCTTATGACCTGGTCTGCACATACTTTAAACAAGAAATGTTCTTCCCAAAAATAATTTTTAACATTAGAAAATAATTCTTTCTTCTGTTGATATGATAATTCAGGAGGAAGAACATTACTTACCAAATAATTTACAAAGTTGGCGTACCAGAGAATTTTTGTGGACTTGATAGAAAATTTTTTCTCATCGGGGAATTCTTCCAAAATTGGTCTTACCTCTTACTTTGAATTTAGAATTCTTGATAAGTGATCTACAATTAGATTTTTAGTCCCCTTATTGTCTTTGATTTCTAAATCAAATTCTTGCAGTAATAGAATCCACCTAATCAACCTAGGTTTTTATTCTTTTTTTTTTCTTTCAAGCAGATACTTAAGAGCATAGTGGTTAGAATAAACTATAACTTTTGAGCCAATTAAATAAGAACGAAATTTATCAAAAGCAATAAGTACCGCTAGAAGTTCATTTTCTGTTGTTGAATAATTCAATTGTGCACCGACAAGGTTCGACTAGCATAGCATATGGTTCGAAAATTTTTATTCATCATTTGTCCCAAAACAGCTCCTACTACAGAATCGCTAGCATCACATATCAGCTTAAAAGGTAAATCCCAATTTGGTGCTGCCATGATTGGTGATGAAATTAACTTCTCCTTTAGAGTGTTAAAAGCCTGCATGCATTCAACAAAAAAATTAAAAGGAGTATCTTTTTCCAAAAGATTAGAAAGAGGTTTAGCAATTTTTGAAAAATCTTTTATAAATCGCCTATAAAATCTTTTATGCCCCAAAAATCCTCTGACAAGTTTCACGAGATGTTAGCGGAGGCAATTTTTGAGGCAATCTGCGTGCTTTTAATTAGCAGCTTTAGTTTCTAGATTAGTTGGCGATGATCCCATTAAATTCTAATTGTCAAAACCTAAACTTTACTAACGTGGATTTATTGATTCATCTGCTTTCAAGCTCACTTAACAGGTAATCTAGATGCATTTGAAAAGCTCCCGCCTCAACCAGATTTTCCTGATTTCTAATTTTCAGCTTATAGGCACAGGCAAAATGATTTACTAAGGCTTTAGGTCATTTCGATAATGAAAGAAGCCCCATCTTCGTGAAAAACAACTTAAGTACCCTGGATCCACAAACTCATCAAGTGATCTACCGAAGACACTCACCCTTTTCAGCCACTCTAAGAGCTAAACCCTCTGGATCGACTTCTGTTCCGTTTCGAGAAATTTTATGTCTGAGCACTATTCCTTCCTGCACCATAAAGTGACACTTCTCCCAATTCAAGACAAGGTTAGTTTCCTCACATCTTTGTAAGACCAAAGCCAAATTATTTAAACAAGAATCAAATGATAGGCCAAAAACGGAAAAATCATCCATGAAAATCTCAATATATTTTTCAACCATATTATAAAAAATAGCCATCATGCATCTCTGAAAAGTAGATGACGCATTACAAAGATCAAATGGCATTATTCTAAAAGCAAAAGTACCATAGGGACAAGTAAAAGTAGTTTTCTCTTGATCTTCTAATGTAATAGGAATATGATTATACCCCTGAATATCCATCTAGAAAGCAATAAAACTCATGCCCTACAAGTCTTTCTAACATCTGATCAATAAATGGTAAATTAAAGTGATATTTTTTAGTGGCATCATTTAATTTTCTGTAATCCATATACACACGCCACCTAGTAACTGTTCTAAGTGGAATCAATTCATTGTTGTCGTTTTTCTGAACAGTCATACCACCTTTCTTTGGTACAACTTGTACAGGACTTATCCAAGAACTATCAGAGATAGGATATACCTGCATCAAGTAGCTTAATTACCTCAGCTTTCATTACTTCTTGCATCTTCGGGTTCAAATGCCTCTGAGGTTGGATAGTGGGTTTATATTGCTCCTCCATCAACATTTTGTGCATGCAAATTGAAGGACTAATTCCCTTGATATTAGCTATTTTCCATCCAATTGCACCCTTATGCTCTCTTAATACTCTGAGCAATTTCTCCTCCATCAAATCTGTCAAAGAAGAAGATATAATTACTAGTAAAGAATAACTCCATCTAAATAAGTGTATTTCAAATGAGAAGGTAAGGATTTGAGTTCAAGAATTGGAGGCTTTTCAATTGATGGTTTAGGCTTTGTAATTCGTTGTCCCAGCTTCTTAAATTTAATTGCATTTTTCCTTGAATATGGTGGAATTGCCTCCATGAAATTTGTGTACTCATTTATCTCCTCATTCTGAATATCTTTGTCCCTTGGTTGAATCAGACATGCTTCAAGTGGATCTCTAAAAATATTTTCCTGAAAAACCTTATTCACCAACTTGTCAACTATCTCAACTTTAAAACAAGAATGATCATCAGATGGATATTTCATTGCTTTAAAAACATTGAATGAAACAAGATCATCTTGAACTCTAAGGATTAACTTCCCTTGTTGTACATCAATAAAAGCTCTTCCTGTTGCTAGAAAAGGTTGACCTAAGATAAGTGGTATTTCAAAATCTTCCTCCATGTCAAGAACTATGAAATCTGTAGGAAAGATAAATTTGTCAACTTTTATCAAAACATCTTCCACAATACCTCTCGGATATTTAATTGATCGATCAGCCAGTTGAAGTGACACTGTGGTTGCTTTTACCTCACCCAATCCTAATTTTTTGAAAACTAAATAAGGCATCATATTAATACTTGCACCTAAATCACATAATGCTTTTTCAAAGTAAGAATCCCCAATAGTGCAAGGAATAGTAAAACTCCTTGGATCTTTTAATTTCGAAGACGATTTGTTTTGTAGGATGGCCGAACACTTCTCATTTAACTTCACAGTTTCATAATCCTCTAGTTTCCTTTTGTTTGCCAAAATCTTCTTCAAAATTTGTGCATAACTAGGCATTTGCGCTAAAGCATTTGCGCTAAAGCATTTGCAAAAGGAATGTTAATATGCAATTTTTTAAATACATTAAGAAATTTAGAAAATTGCTTATCTATTTTGTGCTGTTGGAGTCGCTAAGGGAATGGAATTGGTGGCACATATACCTTGGGATTATCTGGAAAAAGTTTACTCTTGCTTATCTATGAAAATCTCTTCTTCTCCCACTTGTTTACCACTTCTTAGGGTAATAGCCTTTATGTTTTCAATTGGATTCTTCTCCGTGTTGCTCGGCAAAGAACCCTGTTGTCTTCCTGACATCATGCTTGCTAACTGACCCACTTGCATCTCCAGATTTCTAATTGAAGCTTCTTGGTTTTGAAATCTCACATCCGTGCTTTTGATGAAGTCATGAGTTGTGTTAGCAAGTTTGGTGACTATGTCTTCCAAATTTGACTTTGTCTCTTTTGATTGTTTGAATCCCGGTGGTCTCGTCACATTCTGATTGTTCCATGAAAAATTTGGATGATTGCGCCATCCCGAATTGTATGTGTTGGAGTAGGGATTATTCTGTAATCTGTTAAAATTCCCAACAAAGTTAGAATTTTCACTAGATTGTTTGAAAGTATTACCTACTTGACACACTGTGCTAACATGTCCTCCACCGCAAAAATCACATGTCAAATTCTGAATTTTCATGGCTGAAACACTCATATTATCAAGCTTTTTGTTGAGTGTTTCAAATTGTGCAGCAATTGTAGCAAAAGCATCCACTTCATGAACTCTGCTAACTTTTCGCATTGGTAACCTCTCAGTAGGCCACTGATAACTATTGGATGCCATCTCCTCTAATAGATTGTAGGCTTCTTCTGGTGTTTTATTATTTAAAGTTCCCCATACAGCTACATCAATCATAGAACAAAGATTTGTACTAGAGCCATTATAAAAAGTTTATACCTGCATCCATACGGGTAGTCCGTGATGTGGGCATCTCCTAAGAAATTCTTTAAATATTTTCCATGCTTCATATAATGATTCATTATCCATCTGCATAAAATTAGTAACATCGTTACGCATCTTCGCAGACTTTGTAGGTGGAAAGAACTTACGAAGAAATTTCTGAGCCATATCATTCCATGTAGTAATTGATCCTGCAAGAAGAGAAGAAAGCCAACTCTTAGCTTTGTCTCTAAGAGAGAATGGAAATAATCTCAATCTAGTAGCATCATCTGTAACTCCATTATATTTAATGGTGTCACAGATTTCAAGAAAAGCATCGATGTAAGCGTTTGGATCATTGCTTGGTAGCCCACTGAATTGCACTGATTTTTGAAGCATTTGAATGAGTGATGGCTTGATCTCAAAGTTGTTTGCTTGAATTGTAGGTCTTTTGATACTTGATGTGGTGCCTTGAACTGTTGGCGCAGCATAATCTCTCAAGAGTCTACGTGGATTTTCATTATCACCGTCTGCCATCTTCTTAGCGTGATTTCTCTGTTCTCTCAATCGCCTTTTGAATGTACGCTCGATTTCTGGATCAAGCGCAACAAGTTTCCCTTGTTGGCTACGTGTCATAAACCGATGTACACCATGAAAAATAAAACAAAACGAAAGCTAGATTAAACTTAGAATTATCTAGTATCAATATTAATTAGTATTATACAAATGATCCCCGGCAACAGCGCCAAAAACTTGTTTGTAAAATTCTAAACGCAAGTGCATGTATCGAACAAGTAATATAATGATGAGAAAAAGTATCGTCTCACGGAGATCGATGATTAATAAACCAATTAAATACTAAAATAGAGTAATTCTAAAATTTATCTAACATATCAAAATATAATTAAGAATAAATTAAAAATGAAATTTGTAGACTAAATGCAATAAGTCAATCAGATAAATATGTTAGAGCATCCAATTTTACCATAATAACCAGATATGGATTTCAGATTATTATGAATACAAGAACGATATCAAACATATGATAGCAGAATTTCCTAACCTATTTACTATCTATATCTAGGTATAGCAAACCTACTCAGTTTATTAATCCACTATATCTCTATGTGAATTAAAATAAATATGAGTGCATTAAAAACTATGAATATTCCCGGCTTAATGAGTCTTTTGGATCACATTATCACCGAAAACTACACAAATAACGTGGTATATCTCTATCCACGTTTAATTCATGGTTATATATTATAGTGAGCAATTACATATTATCACTTCTCAGTCTCAAACATATACATCAGATCATTCAAGTGGTGGCCAGTCACTCAAAAGCATTAAACACAATAATATATAACTCACATGAATGGAATCAATTATAAAATATAAAAATCATTGAATTTTTTGGTATGCACCTTAACAAAGGTACATACTACCCAGGGCCACATATCGCTCAAGAATTATTGAAGTTTCCTCAAGACAACTTCACAACAAAGCAAATTCAGCAATTTCTTGGGATAATTAATTATCTCAGGGTTTTTGATTAGGCTACATCATAGCCCTAACAAAAGAAATTAGAACATAGTAGAATAAGAAATAAAAATATAAATCAAACCCAGCATCTTGAATCAAAAAACAATAATTTTGTCATCACTTTTGTCTTCTCTTCAAAATACTTGAAAAACTTTCAGAAGAATGAAAAAACGATCTAACCCCAAAAACCTAGTTGCTCTCTCACTTTCCTAATTATAGGAGATTCAAAATATCTATCACGATCTCTTACCTTTACCAAAAAAAAAATATCTATCACGCTTGCAGATAAAATTATGGAACAAAATCAAGAATTTTCTGATTTGATATCCATCTTCCACTGCTGCTTTTATTTGAATTCCTATAGCTGTTATTCTTTTCCTTATCTCCTTCATATCTCATTATTCTGCATAAATAAGGAAAATTCAAATAATCAGAAAGAAATCCAAATATTTTATTATAGATAATGCATTAATTGTTGCCTAAAATAGGTAAAATAACTCTATTTTATAGAGTTATCAATTTATTAATATTATTAGTGTAAATTCATTATAGGCTATTTATTTATTTATGAATTAAATTAATTAATAATATATATATTAATTTAATATATAATATGTTTCAATGTGTTGGAATTCTCTATTTTTGATAAATAACATATTACATGTTGTATCATGTTGCATGTCGGTGCTATTTAGATCTTAGATCTTGTGATTGGTGAATTACGTACATGACCCTAGAATGGAGTGATACAAGTGGAAAATAAGAAGAAGAATGAGAATGGATGATGGAATTACTTGTCTTAATTTATTATGATGGCGAGTTTAATGAGAACTCCACGAATTGTTTTTTTATTGGGTCCGATTAGAGCAATGACTCTCGTTGTCGACGCTATCCGTTCATCCCCTCAAACATAAAATCGGAATGAAACAAGAAGACGGCTTGGAGTTTATATAAGAAAGAAAACGTACGCTTTTGGGGAGGGGGACCAGACCTGTCAGCGTCTGCACTTTTCTGGAATGGGGTTGGTCGTAACCGATTAACAAGCAAAAGATTCACACGATCGTCAGTATGCCAAAGCTGCGACGTCATTCAACTTAACTTTATCATCCCACTGCACCGACCCAAAAAAAAAAATCTCCACTGCGAATTTAGAAAACATTAATGACCGAATTAGCTGGAAATCCGATCGAATCGTTTACCATTAAAGTGAGCAATTGAATTGGATCGAATCCCGACCCGAACCAAACATGCGAACCAAACATGAGAAAGAGAAATGGATTACAAGTGATGTGGTCAATAAAGTATAAAGATTCACAATAAATGTTACAAGTAGTGTGTCATGATTTTAAAAGGAAAAGGATTAGAAAAAGTAAAATATATCGATATCTTGAGGTAAAGTTTACCTTTTACTCACAAAGAGAGAGAGAGAGAGAGTGCAAATATAGAAACGGATTGAAACAAGAAGACGGCTTGGAGTTCATATTAAAAAGAAAAAGTGCCCATTGGAGAGTGCACGTGCCAAGACTAAGCCTCCTCCTCGTCCTCCTCTGGCCCTCCCGCCATCTCCATACGCCGCCCCACTCGCCGTTGAGGAAGTCAGGGACGGCTGCGACGGGCCCGGTGGCAACAGCGGCCGCGTCGAAGAAGAGACCCTCACGTGAAGGCCGACGAGGGTTGGCAGGGTGCACATCCGTGGCGCACAAGGCGGCGGCGGCCGCGGAAGCCATGGCCGTTGGAGCATCGGGCGTGAGGCTATGGATGTTCCATGAGAAAAAGCAACGAAGAAGATGAAGTAAAAGGAAGAGAGAGAGAGAGAGGAGCGGAGGAAAGTGTAACGGGGAGGGAGAGGGGAGAGGGGTGAATGTCATTCGGGCTTGCGCCCCAGATGACAGGTGTCGCCTGACCAGACCTATCACCGTCTGCGGTGCGACGCCTTTTTGCCTCTGCCAACGCACGCCTTCAAAAAATCAAAAACACGTCCTTTTCCTCTCCTTTGGTTACATCATTAAAATAACCCAAACATCATTAATTCCACCGATCACTGATTTGCCTAACTTAAGGCCACCCAAGACTGACAATGAACGTACCCGTGTGCACGTTGTAACCTTTATCGTGTGAATATGGCGCATGCATGACAAATTGTTGCAACTACGAATTTGAAAGAAAAGTCGAAGTGTCTGCATCTTAACGTATAGGCAGGGTAGCACCTGATAAAATACATTAGATGTCAGAAAGTCCAAAGGAAGAAAATTGGGAGGAAAATTGTATTCTGTATTTCATGAATGACTATCTTTACAAGTATATACTCCTATTTGTAATGTAATAAATGTACACTTGGGAAAGAATAATGATGATACATGAAATCAGAATCTTATCTTGGATTGATTCACAGAACGATATTGTAGATCAATTATTGTCCCAATTATAATCGCATATGATTTTCAGATATCTTCACATACCCCATATCTTTAACATTAGAGATTTGGACCTTATATAATGGCCAATCTATTTCCTACGTTTGAGTGTGCTTGGCGAGAGAGAGAGAGAGAGAGAGAGAGAGAAACCTCCCCTGCGTTGTCCAGTCGCCAACCATTTAAACAGAAGCTGCACAATATGTTTTGACCTCATGAACATTATGCCGACGTGGTTATATCTGACCTTGGATTTGCAAATGGTCGGCTTTTTCCTTTCATAAATACCCCTAGTCGGCTGCTCTCAACGTTTTCTGCGTCGCTCTCCCTCTCTCCTCAATATTTTCTCCTCTCCTCTGGTTATTTCTTCTCTCTCTCCCCGCGAGATGGCCCAAAACAAGCTTCTTCTATCCTTTTTCTTTCTTCTTGTAGCCTTCTCTGCAAATCTCAACACCCCTCGTGCTAGGCAGTGGTGGCTTCCACTTCACCACCACTGCTGCCGTTTCCGCCGCCTCCACCACCACAGTCGCCACTGCCGCCAACGCTGCTGCCATCTTTCCATGGTGGGGGGCACTTCACGCCCAAAGTTCCTGGGCATAGCCCCGGCATTGGAAATTGACTCAGAACTAGGGTTTAGCACTAACCTGGTGTTCAACTGTGTATGTTCTTCACTTTCATCATAAATGTATTGCCATTCTAAATACAAAAAGAAATCAGCATGATTTATGGTGAACTAGGTAACCCTTCCACCATTAAATGCTTTCATAAGGAGAAGAAGAGCTCTTGTTTGGTGTTTTGTCAAAGAGGGTCTTTGGCATAAGGTTTATGTTTATGTTTATTTGTTGAAGTGTGCAGGATGTTTGTCTTCGTCATAAATGTAATGTAAGTATTGTGCTATTATATAAGAATGTAATGGTGAGTGTTGTGCTATTATATAAGAATGAAGGTATTGTGCTATCATATTAGAATGTAATGGTGAGTGTTGTATATCGATCGAAACTACAAGAAAGCATACTAGGAACAATTTCTTCCTCCAACATGTGCACTCAATTCCAAATTTCCAAAGTTATCATTATTCTTTTGGTTCTAACAAGGGAATACAGTTCTGGAATGCTTAAGACTTGCTCAACATCTGCAAATCCAAGAGATCATCTAAGCATAAATTCGATGAAAGACCGATCGTGTAATACATATGTCCATGCCAATGAAGACAGCCAATATCTGTTAATGCATAGCAAGGTAGTCACATGATCGGATCAAAATGAAACATAAACATGCATGTTTGCAACATGCGCCAATTCAAAAGTATAGAAGTAATCGACAATTCCGACACAACTAAGCAGAAGTGCAACTCCACATTATAAAACAATTTATATGTATTAGCAGTACCAAACAATCAATGCACTATTGAAGAATCACAAAAAGAAAACCTTCCAATATACTCTATTCTCTCTCTTAGGCCTTATTTGATAATCATTCTGCTCCTGAAAGTAATTCCTAGTTAGAAATGGCTTTTTTTTAATTATGTTACTAGATGGCTTTCTAAGCATTTGAAGCCATTTAATAACTATCCAAAATTTATATTTGTGAGATAGAAATGCATTTAGGTAAGATCTCAAATTTCTTTGTAACTTAGAATTTCTTTTAATTTTTAAATAATTTTATTATATTATTATATTTTCTTTTCTTTTCTTTTTTCCTTTTCTTCTTCTCCTTCTTCCACTTTGGCCAATCATCGGTGATCAGCTAGACGAGGGTCGGCGACCTCATCAGAGTGTTGCCGACTGAGCCTTCCCAGTGTTTGGGCGAGGCTTGGCCTCGTGAAGCCATCACGAGGGTGGTGTCGCCTAGCCTTGGGAGGCTAAGCTTGCGGTGGCTTGATGAGGTCGAGCCTCGTTGGCGAGTGGGCGAGCTCAACCTTGCTAAATTTAGGTGAGGCTGATCTTGCCTAGCTAAGGCGAGGTCAAGCTTTGCCCAGCTGTCGGGGGTCGGAGGCGCTTTGATGAGGTTGTCAACAATAGTCAGGCCAATGATTGGCCAAAGGGGAAGAAGGAGAAGAAGAAAAGGAAAAAACAGAAAAATAAAAAAATAAAATTAACTTGATTCTAGAGTTGTTCCCAAGAATAAAGAACTAACCTTTTTTTCTACTTTCTTTATTCTGTTCTAAATCTATTCTCAGGAACAAATTTGTTCCCAGAAACACAAAAAGTTACTAAACAGATTTCTATTTTTGTTTTGTTCTGAGGAACAAAAGAATAAAATCAGGTAGCCACATCTATGGAAGATGTTGTAATTCTACAGGATTAGTCAAGATGTCTATTTAACAAGATGAGTTCACAACATGTGAAATCCATCTTATCTTCTGGTTTAAGATGTGTGTGGTAGCTGTGTAGTCAAATGAAACTCAAGAATTGGTGTACCAAGTGAAGGACCTTGTCATCATAGAATCTAGAGGATGGAAAATAGTTATCCTCAAGGACAAATTACAGATTAGAAACACCAACTTACTGTGGCTTTTCTGTGTACGTTTATGGTTGAAGCATCTATACAGTCATAATTTGACGAATTTCTGTGCATGTAGAGAAATAAAAACCCCCAAAAATATTTTTCTCCACAGATAGGCCAATTTTTTGGAGTCTTAGAACATTTGAAAATCTTAATTCGTGCCTTTATTTAGCAGCTTTAGTTTCTAGATTAGTTGGTGATCATCCCATTAAATTCTAATTGTCAAAACCTGAACTTTACTAACGTGGATTTATTGATTGATCTGCTTTCAAGCTCACTTAACAGGTAATCTGGATGCATTTGGAAAGCTCCTGCCTCAACCAGATTTTCCTGATTTCTAATTTTCAGCTTATAGGCACAGGCAAAATGATTTACTAAGGCTTTAGGTCATTTCGGTAATGAAAGAAGCCCCGTCTTCGTGAAAAACAACTTAAGTACCCTGGATCCACAAACTCATTAAGTGATCTACCGAAGACACTCACCCTTTTCAGCCACTCTAAGAGCCAAACCCTCTGGATCTGCTTTACAAGCAGCTTCAACCTAGCCAGAGTAACCTGAAAGTCTAAGAATCTATTCAAATACAATTATCACTCAAGCTATAAGTTCACTTTGATTACTCTTAACAATCTGAGTGAATTAGTCTAGGACAAATGACCTGTTGCCAGCTGCTATACTGGTCGTAGGCACTCAATATATGACTACTTCTGCAAAGCTTGTCTCATTTGCAAAATCTGAATCAAAACAAATTTGTTACCCCAGAGGCTGACGAGTATGCTGATGAAAAATCACGAAAGCCAATTCTTAAGTTAAAAAAGAAGTTTCTGCCTATAGGAGGAGATTGAGATTGACCTAAGTCCACTTCCACCTCATTTCTGACTGGATCACCATGAGGCAGATGGCAGCTGCACATGGTGAGAACATTTAAGGCGGCATCGAGTTCCCATCCGCGCATATACCCGATAGAAAAGATTCAAAATCGAATGACCAAATAGAGAAGATTTGATGGTGACTATGTACAGCAATTTTGCAATATCAAGAACTCAACATTATCAATCAGCTCATCTTCATTACAAAAGTCTTATTGACCCTAAACATACTTTAGAGCAAGTTTAGCTGCCAGTTGTTTTATCTTTCAACCGCAAGCAACGGTGCCAACTGTTACTCCAGATGCCGTGGCCTCCGATAGACCAGATATTGAATGATTTTCTTCGTTACACTCAATTAGTAATTGAAGTAAGTAGTCTAAGGCACCATTATGTAGAAAACAATTGGATAAAGCAAGAGCATCCGTTAGTTTTCCTCCATCAATTAATCTGCAGAAGTAGATCAGCGAGATTTAAAAATAACCCATGACGAAATCAGAAGTAGAATGTAAAGTGCAGTATAAAATTGAACCATTGAGATGAGGCCACATTTAGCACTCTTAACTTGCCTGGTTTTAGCAATTAGGTCCTCAAAATTTTTATTGGTGCAATTGAGTCTTCTAACTTGCATGTGTTGTGCGTTAACATGGCAGCCAACATGATTTTTTTTAATAGTTTAATAAAAATAAAAATAACAATACGATAAAAACAAAGACCACAAGAAGGAAGTTGAAGGGAGAAAGAGAGAGATTGTGATAATGCAGCCGGACAGGCATCGCCATCTCTACAATGGACACTGCACCGCATCCTACTGCTGTCATTTCCAAAGTCAACCTCTATCATCCACAGACACTTGACTTTGCCTAGAATGCTAGAACACACAATGACTTTGCAGAAAGGATTGATCAATCGCAGAAACTTTTCACGTGATTGACCATAACTTCATCAATAGCGAATGCCAGCAAGAAGTAGTTTTCATGGTCCAGCTTAATCAACTCCCTCAATTGCTCACCATGTAAGGCCGCCGCCACAGAGTATCCTTTTAATCTTATCGGGCTTGGTAAAAAATTGGCCACCACACAATAATTTGAACCTCTTCCTAGGCACAATATACTCAAAGCTGGATCCTAGACTCTCAATTGGAGGAAAAAAAAGTGGAATTCGGGATTGGGGGTCCTCTCATTCCGACGATTGTCCATTATCCATTAGGGGTGTGCAATAGGACCGGGTATACCCGGAAACCGAACCAACCCACTCAAAAAATAGGGTCAGGAACCGGTTCCCGTTGAAACCGGTTCAAGAATAGGTTCTCAAAATTCGGAACTGGTTTAAACCATTCCAGGAACTAGGTTCGATTGATTACCCACCCAGTAACCAATTCCCGGACCGGTTTTGTAAGTATATATCCAAAACTCTATTTTTTTCTTCTTATTTCTATTCATACTCCCATAATCACACGGCGTTTTTCCTATTAGTTCTCTCAAACACGCATGGCACTCCTCCTTCATCGTTCCTCTTCCTCACTTGCTTCCCTCCCTCATCGACTCCCTCTCGCACCGTCCGACGAACGGATGGTATTCGTTGCCGCCAAATTCTTGTGTACCACATGGATTGACTCGCCTAATTTCTCTTTTGGAGGAGGAGTTATGCTTGCATAAATGAGTAGCTTAATGTAGTAGTTGTGGGAATAAGGTTAATATAAACACATGTTTGTTGCTAATTCTTTGTTTTATGATTTTATTTATTATAATTAGCCCTGTTAATCCTTAATTTTTTATTTAATAAAAAAGTTCATGTATTTATTTATTACAAGTGTTTAATGTTTCGATACAAATTATGAGGATTATGTTATTTTTTATCGCGTATTAATATAAAATTCGAAGTCGTATAGGATATTAGGAAATTGCAAAACATGTTCTAATGAAAACATGGTTGATCCTGGAACTAGATCGAAAAAACATGATGGATCAGATACATGGTCCAATATAAATAGGATCGGGTACATGGTCCAAAAAATGGGAACTAGTTATAATAGGGTTGGGTACATGGTCCAAGTCTAGACCCTACCCACCCTGGACCCGATCACCCCTATTATCTGTCATCACAGCCGCACCCATCTTGTCATTGTTTATCCCCATGAAGGTGTTGGCTATGTTGGTAAAGTCCAGCTAGAGGTGGAGGAGATGGAGTGGCAGCACTGTGACAGGTCTTCGCCTACGGATAGGTCTCTATCCGGACACGCGCACTCCACTTGAAATTTCATGTTTTAGTTTTTCCTTTTTCTTCTGTTTTAATAGGGCGCATATAAAAACCTATTTCTCTATTTTTCTGCTCTAAGAATAGAATTAAAAAAAAAAATCTATTTAATAATATAATTTCATTTTTTTTTTTTTTGTTTTCAGAACAAATTTTTAGCCTAAAAATAAATTTAGAACAAAAATAAGAAGAATAAATTTTTTACTTTTCTATTTCTATTCATAAAACCTCATTGCTTGTTTGTGTTGTGCACCGCATTTCCACATTCCACATCCACGCTTTCAATTTAATTGAATAAAGGCACAAATGATAACAATTCTTTTTTGAGACTATTTCTGGCTGGAAAAAATATTTTTTATTTCTTTTTATGGATGAGTTTCTGAGAAAAATGTGTTTGATAATAGACATAAAATTTCAGCTCTCAAAATAAAAATTTGTTTGCTAAACCTTCCTAAATATCTTCCTCCTGGGTGGTGAATGGCTGGAGGTGGTGGATCGTAGCGAGCAAGTGGGTGTGGATGTGGGATAAGAACGAGCGATGAGAAGAGTTTTTTTATAGAAGAAGAAGATTGGACAAAAAGTCAAAATTAGACCTGAAGACAATTAATCACAAGTTCCACAATTTCATTGTATCCAACTTTAAGGAAATGCAGAAAAAGTAAAAGTGGAAAAGACAAGTATAAGCAATATGTATATTGATTTCATGTAGGAATTTTGAAACGAACCAACGGTATATCTCTATCGGTGCATCATATGCAATATGGAGATTGATTCCACGTAGGAAATTTAGAAACGATCCCTGCGGCTTTTTATATGACTAGAGTACCCTTCAATTACCAGTAGTGGACCACATGAGGACTACTATGCGGTATGCACGGTTTGTGTCTGCTGCTGCATTAAACTAGGGAACACATTTCAACTCAATTATACTGTTCCCTTGACCCAATCCAGTTTCGCCTTCAGTCTCTGTTCTCCTAATGCACCCCCCTGACAATCCACCGTATAACCCGAATTCAAGGTATCCTGGTGCTTACCCATTCACCCTTCTCTGGTGCCTGGCATTTGGGAGGTCTTCCGGGCTTCTGCATTCAGAACAGAGACGAAACGGGGATGCAGGATGCCGAAGGGGCTTTAGCAAAGACTGGTGTCTCTCTGCAGAAAATTAGGCAAACTAATGTCCGTTAGAGATGTGACTAACCTTAATACAGTTATACCAGAGAAATCACGGATACAAGGCAAATAGGAGTATAAGTACAAACTGAGTTATCAGAGGTCCTTGCTGATTGGAGTCAGAAAAGGTTCTCGAACGCCATACTAGAGATAAACCCCTTGAAGGAGCTTCTGGTAATATCTAACAGCCCTAGTTTTGACCATAAAAGTGAAAGAATCCAGTGGATTAAAGAAAAAATAGAATTTCTTTGGTGGCAAGAGGAGATGTACTGGGAAATAAGATCCAGCAACAACTGGATGAGAAGGGGGGACAAAATTTCTCAATTTTCCCATGCAACCACCATTCAGCGTAGACAGCAAAATAAAATTTCAGCGTTTTTCAGAATTGGAAGATGAAAGAGCCTGGTACCGAAAGCCAGGGAAGTTAAAAGAGATGACCATTGGCTTTTTTCATTCACTATACACAACGGAGGGTGCATGTAACTTTGAACCAGTGCTGGGTCAATGTTCTTGTAAGGTAACGGATGAAATGAACCAATCTCTAACCAGGGAAGTGACTTTGAAAGAAGTGCGAGATGCAATTTTTCAATAGGGAGCCTATGGGCTGAGCAAGCTCTTCTATTGACACCACTGGAATGAGATTCAACACGATGTAGTTCAGTTGATTTCAGACTTTCTTTATTCAGGTAAGTTTCACAAACACCTCAACAGAACCCAATCTCCCTTATCCCTAGAGTTTGTAACCCGGAAAGTCTAGTTCAATTTTGTAATGAAGAAGAGGAAGGAGTGTGGCGTGATGGGATTTAGGGACTTGATAAAGTTTGACAATGCAACGTTGGGCAAGCAAACTTGGAGGTTATCCCAAGCACCTCAGAGTTTGTGGGCTGAGGTTCTGCAAGGCCTGTATTTTCCGAATCAAAACTTCTTGAGTGCAACAAAAGGCTCCTACTCTTCTTGGGGTTGTTGGCAAAGTATTGTGGCAGAAAGGGACAACATATTGAAGGCAGTGCATTGGACAGTGGGAGATGGTGCAGAAGTTAAAATTAGACAAGACAACTGGCTGAGAACTAGAGTCATTGGAGGAGAGAATAGCCAGGGTGAGCCAAATCTAATGACTGACCTCATCGACCAGGAGAAGTTTAGATGGAAAGAACAGCTGATCGCTGAGTTGTACGAAGCAAGAGTTGCAAATGAAATTTTAGCTATCCCAATCAGTGAAAGGGTGGAGAAAGATAGAGACATTGCACACTTTCAGGCACATATATAGCAAAAAGCGCATATCACCATATCACTTTAACAGAAGAAAAGCAGCAAGCAGAACAGCCTTCAACATCATTCCAAACGCCCACATAGCTATGGTGACTGGTGTGGAACATGAATACTATCCCAAAAATCAAACTTTTCATATGCAATGCGTGTCAGAACGCGCTACCAACAACAGAGAGTCTGTTCAAGCGGAAAATAATACCAGAACCCACCTGTCCTATCTGTCGTAAATGGCCTGAAACGATTGAGCGTATATTCCTACTTGAGGAGTGCTTCTTACAGAGAAAAAAGACCGAAGGAAACTCACATTCCCTGTATCCAATAACAGGTTTCATCCGGAACTTACGGAAGACGCGAAACCACTTCCATTTTCGGGCTCCGGAAACCTGACCCGAGGAGAGTGGTGGAGGTGGCCATGGCTGCACAGAAGAATTTTGAAAGGCCGAACCCCAGGACTAACACGTGTAAAGCAGATCAAACCCTCACTTAAGAATTAACACCAATGGGTCGTTCGTGGACGGCGATGCCACGGGAAGTATCGCCGGAGCATCCCCGGGACGAAGCCGGGGCGATTGGTCACCGGGCTTTGCCGAGGAGATCCGAGCGACCCCGGCAGAGCGGACTGAAACCCACGCGCGACTCGAATCGCTCGGCTTGTTTAGGAATCCATCTGCACTACCCCTTTCGGTGGAGTCAGATCGTGATCCGTGTACACACTCACAGATCGTGATACGGTGCTCGTGGGAATTAGCTCCACTCATCACCGGGCGCCTCAGTTTAATGGGCCAGGACAAACGTCTCCGAGTGGCTCACTACGAAAGAGAAGAGAGTCGAGTAGCGAATTGACTTATATGAATTACCCACACTCTCCAAGAGTCTTCGTGTTCGTGTTGTGTCGGACACTTGGACACGTGTTCGACACTCTCGGATACTTTCGGACACTTGCTAACAAGTGTCAAAAAATCCGATACCTAGTCAACTTTCTCGACACTCTTCGACACTCGATCGGAATTATGATGTACGAGTTTTCGACACGTGATTCTGATATTGAGGTCAATTTTAAAAATTCAATAAATGAGAGGTCAAAATATATAAATGTAAAAAAGTAAAACATAATAATAAAATAATAAATAGAGAAAGAAGAAAAACCTAATATTATTTTTTTCTTCTAACTCTCACTTTCCGTGATACACAATTCACCCCTTAAGTTTTTATTTTTATTTTTTTTCTCCTCTTTAACATATCTAACACACGAGTCTAGATTATGGATCGCTTGTTTTTTTGTTTTTTTTATAAAAGTTTTATGAATTATTGAAATAGAGTTGAATTTGTCAAATTGAAACAATGAATGATATTAAAAAATGACGAATTAATGTTTTTAGTGTATATTCATTCTAGGTTTTTTAATAATTTATTTATTTATAAATTTGATTCAAATAATCATAAAAATAATAATTTATTATGCATATATAAAAATATATATTTAATATACAATGTGTTCCAATATGTCAGAATTTCTCTATTTTTTGATAAACGACGTATCGGCTAGTCCGTGTTGTGTCGTGTTGTGTGTTAGTGTCAGTGCTACTTCAATTGAGTCGTCATGTTAAGGGTCATTGGTTCTAGTCCAATTTGGTTCTATAGTGGAACTAGGACCCAATCCAATTTTGAGAACTAGGGACAGGACGATTTGTTCTTAGAACCACAAACTAAACCGGACCATCGTTCTAGTTCGGTCCGATGGAACTAACCACTTTTCTATTCCATGAAGATTTTAGTTTAAATTTAATTTTTATATGTGTTTAAGAAATAAAATAGTCTATTTTAGGATTTAATTCTATTTTTTAGAAATTAATATATATATATATATATATATTTTTAAAAAGAGTTGATATGATCCTATTCAGTTTCCCCTAGAGTAGGGAACTAGACTGAAAATTACCAATCCATTTTTATGAATCAAGAATAGACCAAACTGGCCCATCAGCTTCGGTCCGGGCAATTCTTGATTTGGGCAATCTAATATACTCACCCCTATTGTTAAGTGCCATGATAGAAAGAATTTACCTTATAAGTGGACTATTAATCTTGCTCAAGTTTTAGGGGAGTTCCTATGTTTGGAGGCCTACGTTGGCTGTAATTCTGAAATCACTTGATGTAATAAAAGAGCTTTCAAAAATAAAACTCGTTGAGATATAAAGTGAAATTTCCACCATCGAGCATCCACATACCACCCCTGGTTTCTTAAGGTCAAGGTTAAGGTTAAGGTTGTACCTTGTAATTGAACTATTAATCTTTCACACATTTTATGAGACCTCTTATGCTCATAGGCCTATGTTGGCCGTAATTCTAGAATCACTTTAGGAACTTTTTTTTTACCCAAAAAGAAAAAAAGTTTTGTCGAGATATAAAGTGAAATCAACAACCCTACAAATGATTTTACGTGTAAAAAAATAAAAATCCTACAAAGTGCAAGATTTGCAGATGAATCACACCTGCATACTTTTTATATCCGAGTATCTTGATCAACTCATCCAATCAAGACTACTAGAAAACCAACAAGCCAATTTAATTTGAATTGACAACCCAACGTTGTTGCAATTTGATATGCAACAGAACAGAAGCTAAGCTATGTTATTTAAATATACAAAGGGGAAGGATCATAAACACCGTTCTATTTGTGAATCCTTATGAAGGCTCTCTCTCCATATATCATCATCATTCACTCAAATTGACACTTTAGCTATTAGATATAACCACACCATCATGTTTCTTTAAATGGATCGTGAAAGGGTCAATCTTTATTTCCATATCACCTATAGTGGATTTTAAAATAGGGTTACTATCAATGAAAAACCATAAACTGGTACATATGTGATAAATTTATCCAACACTAATTTTTTTATTATGAAAAACGCTAAATTGATATACATGTGACAAATTTACTCAAAACTAATATTTTAACCATAGAAACCTCAAAACTAGCATATATGTGATAAATTTAATTCAATTAATTTTTTTATCATAAAAAATCTCAAATTAGTATATCTGTGACAAATTTAGCCTCTATTAACTTCTGTCAAAGTTTATTACTAAATTTGCCAAACATGGATGGCACATAATGACGTGTATGGTGACGTGGCAAGTTCACATGAAAATCCATGAGATAAATTAAACCCCCTCCACCCCCTCCCCCGGCCCAAATTGTTAGAGGTGTATCATTAAAAGTACAAATAAGTCCTAAAAATGACACCGTTAGCCTTTTCCATTAAAAATGCTGCCATGGCATTTTAAATATTTTTTTTATTTTCCGTGTGGATTTTTTAATTATTTTTATTCATTTTTTAAAATATTAGATTGAAAAATAAAATATTAGATTTATTCATTTTATCTTATTTTCACCAAAAACTAAAAAGAAAAGTTAAAACATTTATTTTTCAAAATTACTTAAAAAAAAATAGCGGCTCCTCTCCCCCGCCACCGTCGCCGCCCATCGATGGAGGGGCGGGCGACAATTGCTGGACTTGGGCGGGGGTGGCCGGCCCTCGTTGGCCCTAGGTGAGGGTCGACGACCGTCACCGCCTGGGGCGAGGCCTCGTCGGCCCTTACTGGGGGCCGGCGAGGGCCGACGACGACTTGCCTAGGGCGAGCGATGGCCGCCGGCCCGAGTGAGGCCTCGTCGGCCCTCGCTCGGGGCTGGCAAGGCTCACTAGATCTTGGTGAGGCTCACCCAAATTTGGCGAGGCTCACCGGCCTCGAGCGAGGGTCGACGAGGCCTCACCCGGGCGGGCGACGCCGTTGGCCCTCGCTTGGGGCAGCGAGGGCCGGCCACCCTTGCCTAGGGCCGGCGGCGTCGCCCGGCCCCCTCCCACGATGGGTGGTGGTGGCGAGGGAGAGGAGTCGCTGATTTTTTTAAACAATTTTTAAAAATAAATTTTTTTTTTTTCTTTTTAGTTTTTGGTGAAAATATGATAAAATGAATAAATATAATTTTAAAAAAATAAATAAAAAATAGTAAAAAATCCACACGGAAAATAAAAATTATTTAAAATGTCATGTCAGCATTTTTAACGGAAAATGCTAACGGCGTTGGTTTTATGACTCAAATGAAATATTTTGACAAGTTTTATGACTTATTTACACTTTTTGCAAGTTTTATGACTCAAATGCATTTTCGCGACAAGTTTTAGGACTTCCGCAACACTTATCCCTATATCTTTTTGCTCATGGGCGATACTTGGTATTGTATTGTTGGTATCTTTGATAGCAAGTCTTGCCCAAACTATTTTAGGCCTACTCTCTTGTGTATCAAGCTTGGTGGGCTTTGTTATCTGCCCATGGCCCATTAGGCTGATTTTTGGCACTAATTCATACACATAATTGTTTTACTCTAAATGAACAAGTATTCTGTCCATTGTAATAGGCGGTGCAACGGAAGCGAATCGAAACATTTATAATTATGTTGGGAGCTATAGAAATTGACAGAAATAAAATGAAGAACAATAAAAAAAAAAATCAATAGAAATTTACACAGTTCAGTCCGAATGTCGAAATCTACATCCACGAAGAGAGTCAGCACATATTCAATTATAAATTGGACAATTATAGGACTACAATCACTTATGCACTTGAGTGTTTCCCCGACCTTAGTATATACCCAATGCTTACACCTTGTGAAATGTTAGGTCTAGTGCATATTGGCATACATAATACTACCCATTACACTAGAATAAGGAATACCAGACATGTGCTCCTCCTCCTCTTCATTCTGCAATGATAACTTGTCAGAAAGTTTAAAATGTGTGGCTAAAGGAATACTTACAGATTTTGCTAATTGCATGTTAAAACGTACCACAATTTTCTCATTATATGTCTTTTGAAATAGACGTGACGTTCCTACAATCCTGTCACGCAAAATCTCCATACTCAATATTTTCTTAGCAACACCTAAATCTTTCACCTCAAAATTAGCACTCAATTGTCGCTTAAGCGCATCAATATTAGACATATGTTTAGCTGTTATCAACATGTCATCAACATATAATAACAAGTAAATCAAAGTCCCATCCTCCAATCTCCTAAAATAAACACAGCTATCCAATTGACTTTTCGAATAGTTCTGACTAGCCATGACAATATCAAAATGCTTATACCATTGTCTAGGAGATTGTTTCAGCCCATACAAAGATTTATTCAATACGCAAACATGGTCTTCCTTACCTAGAAATTTTAAATGTCTCAGGTTGGCTCATGTAACTCACGAAGAAGCGCCATTTTCACATCTAATAGCTCTAACTCGAGATCCTGTATAGCTACTAAGGCAAGAAATACATGAATAGATGTATGCCTTATCACAGGAGAAAACACCTCATTATAGTCAAAATAACCTTAAAGTAGGACGAAGGCTCATCTATCTCCACCTCATCATCTACAGTCAATGCATAGGTAATATCAAAATAACTAAAACGTACTAGTGGTTTAATTTGCCTTTTTCGTCTGCTTGTGGCTATATTGTGCTGTGATTTTGCTAGTTGTTCAATACCATCGTCTTCAAGAACTATGGCCTCATCCATAATCTCTTATTCTATTACCTTTGAGGTCTTTAGAGGCACTACCTGAAGCTCCACTTCACTTCTGACACCATGATCCATTTGCTTTGCTTGTTATGTCTCAAGAGTCCTCCTTTGAAGCATTGTAGTCTTGCTCTACTAATTAGAAACCCAAGTGGTATGAGATCAGTGTACCATAGCTGGTAGCCTTTCACCCAATGTTCATAACCCAGAAATATGCATTTCTTTGCCTTAGCTCAAACTTACCATCACTCGAATGAGTATACGTAGGACATTTGAATATCCATAGTCCAGAGTAATCAATAGTTTTCCTCGACCATACATCCTCAAGAGTCTTTCACTTGATAGCAAATGATGGAGATTGATTAAACAAGTAACATGCCATATTCACTACTTCGACCCAAAATTCATTGCATAGTCCTACATTCAAAAGCATGCACCGAGCTCGCTCAAGTAAAGTTCTGTTCTTCCATTCTATAATGCCATTCTATTGTGGTGTCCCTAGAACTATGTGGTGTCTCAAAATTCATTCCTTTTGACATAATTAAGTAAAGTCCTTACCATAGAGCCATTATCGATTTCCAGGCATTTGATTTGTTTACTTGACTACTTTTAAATCAATGCCTTAAGATTCTTGAATTGATCAAATATCTTAGATTTGTTCTTAAGAAGTACACCTATACCTTCCTCGAGTAATCGTTAATGAATGTCAGCATATATTGGGCACCTTATTTCAATGGAATTGGAGATAGGCCTTAGACATCTAAATGAATGTATTCAACTGGTTACTTGGTTGAAAGCATATCTATACCAAATTTAACATAGCGTTGCTTTTCGAATAGGCAGTGTTCACAAAAGTCTAGCTTTCCTATTTTCTGACCTTTCAATAACCCACTTTCATTGAGCATTGTCATACTTGATTCACTCATATGCCCTAATTGCATATGACATGATCGAGTCAAGTTTGAGTCTAACTTACCTGATAAAACTGTAGCAACTCCGGTCATAGTTTCTCCCAATAAATAATATAGAGAGTTCACCTTCTTCCCTTTCATCACTATCAAAGCACTCAAGAAATCTTCAGTGTTCCACCTCCAACGGTGTACTTGCACTTGATGTCATTGAGTGTACCCAGATAAATAAGGCTCTTCTTGAGCTTCGATATGTGCCTTACATTCATCAATGTCTGCTCTATGCCATGTGCATTTGAATCCGAACCATTCCTATCCCCACAATCTTGCAAGTTGCATTATTCCCCAAAGAACTCTACCATCATCTTTAGTCTAGTAGGTAGTGAACTAGTTCCTATGATGAGTCATGTGATAGGAACATTCGGAATCTAGCACCCATTTGTCTCTTGACGAACTCGTAGAACATTCGGATCACCAATCCACACGCTACATCTTGCATTAGATTGTCATCATGTAACTTTCTATGTCACTCCTTTGAGAATAGGGCGAATATTACCTCTTCTAAGGTAATTGTAGTAAGCCCTTATAACAAGAAGTTAGGAAAGTGTTCCCATGACTCCAGTAGAGATGCCAACAATATCATGCCTTTTTCTTCATCATCTAAAATCTTATTGACATTCTTCTAGTCCATCGTGAGTTTATTAAACTCATCTAGGTGGGATCTTGTTGACATACCTTCAGTGTATCAGAAATGGAACATCCTTTTCTACATATATAAGTGATTGTTCAAACCCTTCGTTACATAAAGGGCCTAAAGTTTTGCCCATAGTGCAGCGGCATCCTTTTCCTCGATCACCTCTATTAGCACTTCATCCGATAAGTTCAACAACATTATGCTCATGGCTTTCTCCATTAGCTCGTCCTTTCTGGCATCTCACATTTTTTTGGTCAACTTAGCCTTGGGCTCCAATGCCTTGGCTAAACCTTGAGTTGTTAATAGTGCCTTCATCTTGATGCTTCATAACCAAAGTTGTTAATTCCTTTAAATTTCTCAATTTCTATTTTTCCTCTAGATATAACTGCAAAGTCTTAACTCTGATACCAATTGTTGTAATTTGCAGCGCAACGGAAGCGAATAAGAATGTTTGCAATTATTGTAGGAGCTATAGAAATTAATAGAAATAAAACGAGGAACAATTAAAAAAAAAAGGTCGCTAGAAATTTATGTGGTTCGGTCCGAATGTTGGAACCTACATCCACAGGGAGAGCTAGCAAATAATCTACTATAAATTGGAGAATTACGAGATTGCTATCACTTATGCACTTGAGTATTTCCCAACCTTAGTATATACCCAATACCCATGATATTTAACAACTAAACTCAATGGACCCAACTCCATGCATAATTCTCTTCGAGCTCACACCTCTTTTTCTCTCTTGAGCTCTCACTTCTTGCTTACCTTCCTATGACATCCAATGTCCTCCTTTTATGGGAACATGGGAAGAGAACAAAACAAACAAAGACTCCTACATATGTCAACGGTGGCACCAACTTTTGATATTTTGACAATTTGGAAATTTAGTTCTGATTTCGATTGGATAAGTTAGGCCTTTCATTGACGTAACTATAGTGTTTTTCTCTAAGATGGTCACTCATAAGATAACTAGACTATCTAGGAAAATTATTAAGGAATTTTAATGCAATAGACTTGGAAATTCAACTAGAAATCAGTTACTCAACCGTGCTCATCTGCTGAGATTATTACGGCACCGATATAAATCGATTAGAGATCAGAGATAGGTCAGTTTGACTAAGATGAGTGGTTAAATGTGGGTGATCCCACTAAATTGCAAAATTCTCATTGATCGGCACTAGTTTGATTTCTTCCATCATTTTGGTACCTTGTGTTCGTAACTGAATCTTCGAGATTTTCACAATAATCGAGAGTTGCCAATGTGTTGAGTGGGTTTATTATGGCTTGAAGAAAATTGATCACGGGTCATTTGCACTAAAATTCCTAAAAGTTACCCGGTAAACTAGGTCACGCTAAAAGCGCGTTGGATTGAAATTAACCGCGAATTTGAACCTGATTTCAAAAATTGAAAGTTCTGTCATGTCACGATTTATTTTAGGAACGTCGACTCATCATTCGAAGATTTTTTTAGAAATTCTAGGATTTTTACAGAAAATCGATTCGGACATTGCGGAAAAATAGTGGAAATTTGGATGGGCTAAATTAAAGGAAATTTGAACTTCCAAGCTGAGCCTTTGAGTGTTGGGGACTTACAAAAAATTGTTCGGGATTTTTCTTCGTGAAATTGGACCTCAATTTGGAGAGATTGGAACTGAAATTGAGTTTGAACTTAGTTAAATTCGGAGATTCAATGGGGGGTGCAACATTTGGTTTTAAGTTGGATTATTTGTGAATTGATTTACACGAAAGAAATAGGGGACATGCAATCAATTTAAGGGATTGAGTTGTTTGACTTTGGGGCCCTTCACCAGCTCATCCGCACACCCCAAATTCCACCGCCACGTGTTATTGCTTTTGCCGACCTGCCTCCCTCTTTCGTTATCCTCTCATTTGTGTGAGGTCTTTGACCGAACCAGCTGTCCCTTCCTTTTTCTTTCATATGTTTTCTTTCATCCTCTTGGAAGCTCACACCCTCATGCCATCTCCATTCCCCGATCCTCATCGAAGAACTCCAGCATCACTTACCGTGTCTTCTCTCCAGCTTGATCGGCCACAACACCATCAAACGAAGCAGCCCATCTCTAATGTCTCACCCCATCATGATCCCTCATCTTCATCATCCATCATCTGCCCCACCTCTCCCCTCACTGAATCACCCACGTGTCTGAAGCTACCATCGTGTTGACTCCAGCTCGTGGCTACCGAAGCGAAGACCGAAGCAGCTCCCACCTTCGTTTATCTCTCTTTCTGCCGTGCATCTTCAGCCCATCAACCCATTAGCTCACGCCGTCTGCCACACCCAGAGTAGCTCCTTTCCGCGTGGTCTTCTCCAGTTCCTTGGCCTGCGTCTCCTTCGCACGCGACACCATCCACGAAGCATCTCCACACCAACACTTCCACAAAAATCCCAACTGAAGCCCAGCGTCTTCGTCCTTTCCTCACGCCAGCAACGCACGTGAAATTCAGCCCACAAGCCCAATTGTAGCTCACAATTTGAGCCTTTGGTCTAGCTTGATTCAAGTCCGCGTCTTCGGCCCAACTCATAGTTGTCTAGCCCACTTTTAGTCCATCAACTCCAGTAGCCCAAGAAATCATTGAAGCCCACAACTCAACCAAGCTTTGGCCCAACAAATAGCCCAATTCCAATCCACTTGAAGCCCAGCAAATTCAGTAGTTCAGCCCATCTTGGGCCTCGTGAAGCCTGCCCAGCCGTAGCCAAGCCTAAGCCCGAAGTCAAGCCCAGCTTTTACTGTGGGCTTGTAAGGCTTTTGGGCCTAGTCCAAGCCTAATGACGTCGTCACAAACCCAAGTTTTGGTTGCCGTCGCTGCCTTCGTGGTGATCCGGTCTTCGCTTTGCACCGATGATTTTTGCTCACTAAACCTCGCTTAGTAGACTAATGATGCTTAGGGGTTGTTTAGAATTAATTAAGTGTGATTATGTGGATATATTAGAGTAGAGTAATTAAATTAGTGCCTTATCAATGTATGTTAGACAATTGGTTAATGTGGTTAGCAAGTAGACACGCTCTATTATTTATTGAACGAATCTCAAAAATTTTCCAGATCCGTTTCGGCGTTCAATTAGGCATTACGGGCCTAAATTGGATTTATTGCATTTGTACTTATCAGCTTAAATCGAGCACTATCGGTATACTATATCAGCTTAAGAACAATATGGCAGCTTAGTAGAGAGTAGTATTCCCGATCATCTCAGAAGTGAGCTATACTATCGATTTATTAGTTTAGCAGTAAGCAGTCTTGATATGAATGGACTTTATATATAGTATGAGATGAGCCGACCAAGAAAGGGTCGAGATGACATGTAATCAACTAGATCGATTGATCAATGAGTTGATCTGATGTGATGAATTGATTGATTGATGTGATATAAGGTATCTGCAAATAATATTGATTTGCAGGATGGAACTAAGGCCAAGGTAAGTCTTTTGACTCGTGTTGTGCTTAGACATCCTTTGGGGCATATTGGCTTCCTAATCAGGTCTTAAGGGGTTCAACTTGCTGAGACGTTATCTCATTGGTTATTGTATAATCATTTTTAGGTCTTTAGATGGCGGTCGTGGAGGACCCGAAGCCCCGGAGTTTGGGGAGGTGGAGATCAAAGGATCGACGAACGTGTTTGACTAGTTGGTCATAGGACAGTTCCCTTTTTGTTGAGCCGGTGTTTTGTAGACAGCCTAGTATTGTATATAAACCTTGTTTGTTTATAAAAAAGCTTGTTTGTATATGAATGGTTTCCTGTTTTTCTATCCCAAGTTTTTGCTATCAGGGGATTTGTTTCGCTTCCACATGTGCTTTTAGAAATGAATGGGTTGGCGATGCGTCTTGGGACGTTGCTATTTAATCAACCAGTGAGGGATGGGCACGCGCTCGAGGATCAGGGCGTGATATCCCCGTTAAGTGGTATCAGAGCGGGTTTGTGTTTGTGTCGCGACCCGACCTCGCCGCCCCTCGAAATGGTATTCAAGGATGGGAAAGGTCGGGTTTAAGGGATACTTGATCTCGAGATCGCGAGCTCTCCCAAGCTCGTACCCCGCGTGACAGCGGAATGTCGCGATCCATACCCACATAAGCGACACACCTAAAAAAAAGGGAGTCGAATGTGGATATCGAATTTAAGGGTACTTTTACCATGGTAGCCCTCTCGATAGTACGCTCCACCCATTAGGATGGCATCACTTCATCCTTTAGGCTACCCCCACATCGAGTATGCTAAACCATAGTGAGTTTCATCGAAACTCATACCCCGCGTGACAACGGATTTATTTATACGATCTACTTATTTATGACAACCTAAAAATAGACGGGAGTCGCCACTAGCCTCAACTTTGGGGGTCGGCTAGAAACCCAATCGAGGGTCGGGAGTGTTCCCTCGATTTCTACGCAACCAGATATCTAGGTTCGGGGACTTGGGTTACGCTAATATTGCTATTAACGCCCTTTCGGTACCTAAACAGTATGTTGTGTTTTTCCTAATATGTCTATGCGTTTCTTTTTATATTTTCAGGATCATCAATTCTTATACTAAGTGATCATGCGTGGTTGATCATTTTCATGCTATTCTATTTCTAAAAAAATAAAAAGGAAAACAACCAATGAAATTGAAATTACAAAACATGAAGTAAACAATCAAGAAAAGCAGTTAAACCTATCAGGCAGTCTTAAAAATATAAAAGAGAAAACAAACGAGAAAGAAAGGAAACCCGCAACTCGTCGGGCTTTATACAATGCATAAAACCCGAGACATATGTCGGGAAAACAAAAAGTACAAGACAATGGTTGGAATGGACATCGACCTCCACCATCTTCATGCCTTCTCCATCCTCAAGGTCCTAATCTAAACCTAATCTAAGAAATTTATGACTAGGTGCATACAAATGAAAGAAACAATTATCACGTATCGAAACAATCAAAAGCAAGACATTCTTTTATGTTCACAAAGAGTGACTAAAGTCACAAAGTCTTCTAGATCAAATTCCAAGTGGTATCCCAAGATTCATCATTATTATATGTCACATCTAAATCCTTCATCATAGAAACTAGACACTCAACATAGGCTCAATAAAAACGCAATCGTCAGCTATTTCGTCCTAAAATTTCTATGGCAGGTGAATCAGCATATGAGGAACAAACTTCATGAAGAAACATCCTAAAATTCTAGACATGTGAATTTATAACATCCTGGAAGAGATCAAGGTCAATCAAAAGTAGAACAGAGCAGCAAGGCAAACATACAACCATTTTTTATGCAGTTTTTATGCGAAGGACAACTTTCATGAAGGACCTAATCCCAAACTTCTCACAAAAATTTCATACCAAATTCACAAGTATTTGAAGCTATAAAAACAAAGCATGTATTCTAAATCAAGAGTATTTCCAAATTTCAATATCAGCAAATTCATGCATGAACAACAAATATCAATTGCAATTAGCCAAATGGGTGCATGATAATCACATCAAACGGGGTTCAAATATGATAATGACTCTCATGAAAGATTCAACTCCAGCAAAACATGTTTACTAACTCAAATTTGAACACATGCATCAGGTCTCAAACAGGACAGATTCTGGACTGAACTTTGGACATGTGAAAATCATATCAAATGAGATTCAATCAGAGCATTCTATAGCTCATTGGAAAGATTTTCGAACCATCTTCAACTTGCATGAAGACTTCGAACACAGAAAACCACAACAACCAGCTCATATTAAGTCATTTGCACAGAAGGTCAGATCAGCAAAAGAAACAGAATATCAGAGCAGAATCAATCAGACTTTGTAAATGGTTTTCAGCAAGCCAACAACGTCAATCATGGGCATGTGACATATCAAATCGAAGCTTGAGAAGTCTATTTGCTATGTCTAAAGGGCTCAAGACCAGAAAGCCTCATCTATCACCACATTTAAGCCAAAACAGAAAGTCTATTCAGTCATATGAAATCGCGACACATCGACCATTCTATTTTAATACCAATAGCAGCTAGCCATAGAAGAAAAAGAAGCAAAACAGCAACTTCTATTACCACAACCAGAACAACCATTTCTATTAATACTTATTTTTGTAGGGTTCACTTCATCATGCAAACAATAGGAATCATGCTCAGCATACATGGATTAATTTCCAGTAAAATTTGATTTATTCTTGACATAATATCTTTCCACATGCTTCAATCATAAGCAGCGATTATAGCATACTGATATTCATATATGGTGTGTGTCGTGGAAAATCAAATTTGCATTTGCATTGAACAGTTTGAAGTTAGAAATGCCATACACACAGACATAGATTTTTAGCAAGCAAGCAAGAGGGATATACCACAAACATATGCTTCCCTAGTACGCAATTACAAGAAGAAATCAGCAAAGACTAACATGTTACCACAGCCAAAGAAATTCAGCAAATGGCCATTTGAACCCAGCATGCACTAAACCTTATTATCAATCTTACGCAAAGAAATTGTATAAGGATTCTGATCATTGACCTCATTAGTATGACTGTATACAACATCTAGAATGGTCTCAATTACACAGCAAAGAGCACGGCTTAATCAATATCTACTCAGCTCAAGGTCAAATCCGAACCAGAACCAAAACAAATCCTCTAAATCCATCAATCAATAACAATGATGACAACAAAGCAGCACCTAAACAAATGACATTTACTAGGAAAAACTCAATAAACTTGTTCTTCCCTACCCGGTCGAACCGAGATAGAGCGATTGAGAGAGAGAAAGCTAGATAACCTTGAATGAATGGTGAAGGATTGAAGTCGTGGCTGCCAACGATGCTATCACCACATTTGCGGGGAGTTAGCAATCCGAACAGGCCGCGTGAATCTGAGCCTTGAACTCCGAGGTCCTCGACCGGCCGTTTTAGCAAATCAAATCCGGTGTACGAGAGAGAGCCGAAAGAAAATCGTTCGAGTCAGAAACGGCGAACGAGAAATCGGAGACCAAAACCCTAACGGATCAAAAGAGAGAGGAAGAGAGCTCACGATTGAGCAAGTGATCGAGCCTGAACCTAAACGGAGAGTGATCGTGAGCCTCCCTTGTGATTCCTAACCATCGGTCTTTGATCTCCGAGAGTGATTCACCGAACCAAATTCGCCATCGTAGTCGCTGCGGCTGCGGTCGGCTTTGGATCGAGTCAGATCCGGCAAGCAGAGAACTAGATTCGGCGAATCGAGAATCGCCGGTGCCGTCGCCGTTGTTATAACCGCCGCCGTCTTCGCCAATTGTCGATGCGACCGAGCGAACCAGTGAAAGAATCAAAGAAGAGGGAATCTCCCGGAAAAGCGATCTCCGGAGCTACGGGAGAGAGGCTTCGCATTGCAGGGGTCGAGGTCCTAAAATCAATCGCACCGCACCCCTCACTGCCACCGCCGGCCGGAGGAGACTCCGTTCACCGAAGACGACGCGGGCTCTCACCGATTTTCCCCTTTCCCCTCCGATTCTTCATCCTGTTTTCTTCTTTTTTCGAGCCCCGGTAGAGAGAAACTTTGTGCGAAGTCTCGAGAGAGAGAGAGAGTCCGTGCCCCCAGCCGAATCCCCCGAAGAGAGAGAGATTGCGTGAGGAGAGAGAGCCCGTGCCTGAGGAGAGAGTGAGTGCGTAAGGAGAGAGTGAGTGCGTCCGGAGAGAGCCCCCGTATGAGGAGAGAGACCCCCTTTTTTATACTCTTTTTTTCTTTTTGTTTTCTTTTTATTCTAACTTTTCTTTTGCTTTTCATTTCATTTCATTTTTTTTTGTTTTGTTTTCATTTTCACTTTCATTTCATTTTTTTTATGCTTTCCTTCATCCATTTTTTTATCTTTTGGGCTCTTTTGTTCTTTTTCTCTCTCTTCTTCTTTTTTTTTTTTTTATTTCTAATTTTTTTTTTTGTCTTTTCATTTCAAAATTTTTTTTAACTTTTGCGAATTGAATGTTTAAAACGTTAACAAAAATTTCGGGTGTCAACAGCTGCCCCTCTTTGAGTGGGAGTTCGAAGAGGTTCCACTTAAAGACAAAATTGATACCTGAAATTTTTAGTCAACCCGACTTTGAAGAAAAGACAACGACGAAAGTAATGACGGTTGATTAGGGACGTACCTGATACTTACCTTTGCTCATCAGGATATCTGAACTCTTATTTGGGTTTATTCGCTCTATCTCTGCTTCTCTCTCTCGTGGAATGGAATGAAAACAATGAAATCACTAAATGGAAAAGGAAAGGTTTAAGGATAACCTATGAACCGTATGGTTTAAACTGGGAGAAAGGTCTCACCGTGTAAAAACGGGCTTCGACCGGGAGAAAAAGTTTGACTGGATGTGATGTCTCACCGTGTAAAAACGGGTTTCGACTAGGAGAAAAGTCTCACCGTGTAAAAACGGGTTTCGACCGGGAGAAAAGTCTTACCGTGTAAAAACGGGTTTCGACTAGGAGAAAAGTCTCACCGTGTAAAAACGGGTTTCGACCGGGAGAAAAGTCTTACCGTGTAAAAACGGGTTTCGACTGAGAGTAAAGTCTCACCATATACAAATGGGTTTCGACTAGGAGGAAGGTCTCACCGTATACAAACGGGTTTCAACGAGAGGAAGGTCTCACCGTATACGAACGGGTTTCGACCGAGTATGATAGTCTCACCGTATACAAACGGGTTTCGACTGAGAGGAAGGTCTCACCCTTTACAAATGGGTTTCGACCGAGTATGATAGTCTCACCGTATACAAACGGGTTTCGACTGAGAGGAAAGTCTCACCATTTACAAATGGGTTTCGACCGAGTATGATAGTCTCACCGTATACAAACGGGTTTCGACTGAAAGGAAAGTCTCACCATTTACAAATGGGTTTCGACCGAGTATGATAGTCTCACCGTATACAAACGGGTTTCGACTGAAAGGAAGGTCTTTTCGACCGGTTATTAGTTTCAGAATTGCTGGAGAACCAATCTTGCGCAATAACATTGATTGCCAAATTCTTTTAGAGAAGATTTTAACAAAAATGAGATTCAATTAACCATCTAAGGGTTAAATCAAATATGCCAAGTGGAAATATCCTAATCAGAAGAGGTCTTTCACACTAGCTCTCAAAAATGGCTTTTGTTCCCAACCATTGATATGGGAAAATTGTTTAAATCTCACTGGATAAGTCTCACTTAACCTATACCTAAGGTTTTCGGAAACGTTCACAGCGAATACAATCAATTGATCAAAAGGTCTTTTAAAGGGACCGTAATGATGGCTTGGTCATAGGCTTATACAAAGGGTATGCACTCTGAGGCAAAGAAATGAACAATCAGTCAATATCTTCATCAGGTTTACAAGTCAAGAACCTTGAAGATAAGATAAGATAGGATTGCTTCCACTCCTTCTAGCGGTAGCTCCTATGTGATACTCTCATTTCAACTCGAAACATCCCAATCGAAGAGACTTCGGATAAGGGTTGTAGTGTTGGTTCGGTGAGGCTTAGAAAGGCTTGAAAAACTTTCGATATCAAAGGGTTAAAAAGTGAGTGATTATCTTGGCATCATTACCATCACACGACTTCTCAAAAATTCAACTCTTGAAATTTAACCTATCTCGAGAGTCCTTTTGGTAATTTGTCTTGAGACATGAGAGCTTCGCTCTCTGTTCTAATGATATTGCTTGCAATACATGTTTTCCCTTGCAAGATATTTCTTTTGTTTTTCAATGAATGATCTTTTGCATGATCATGGATTTCGCTCTTTTTTGCATTCTTGCTTTTCTTTGCATTTTTTTCATGGGCATTGGCCTTGCTTTTACCAGGCACACTTTGCTTTTCTCATGCCTCCTAATTTTATTCTATTTTGAGTATCTAGGACTCACGAGTGGCATATACCAATTTTCTCAATTTTATTGGTAAATCATGTGCCTTGCCCCAAAGCAGGGGGAGATAATCATCACCTGGGGTTATGAAAGAATTGCATAAGGCTCAAATTGGCTAAGCAATGGATAATTGTGTTTATGGTAGTGAACGGAATGCTCTTCGTCACTTTGGGATGCTTCGAGTTTCAACAAGAAATCACCTGAAGTTAACACAAGAAGATTGATGCAAGTGAAAGCAATAAAATATTTCTTAATCTTTTGTTCCATGATTTTCAACCAAGACCCCCTATTTTGCCCCAATGTGAGGTTGTTCTTGACAGGGTTATTTTGGAAATACTCCCTATTTGGCTCAAAGTGGCTTGCAAGAGATATCAATAGTGTTTGGGATTGAGAAATGAAATGCCTTTATCATTTCAAATCATGTATTCACTGTGAATGAATCCTATGCCCTAAGACATGGTTCTTTCCACTCAATTCTCTCATAGTGTATGAGGACGTGTTTGGTAAAGGTGTTGCCTCTCATCATTTTAGGCACTACCACCGGGCATATTTTAACAATCCTTTTCAAGTTTTTCAAAACCCACTTTAGTTAAATTCAACTCCTTGGGGAAATGAAAATACAATGAAATTTTGTCTGAAAGGATATGTTTCCCTGACCCTATTGGGGATTTTTTTTTTTTTTTGAAGTGAGATTGAACAAAATTTGTAGACAGAACAGGCTTTGCTTAGCACATAGGTTCATTTCTAGAGTTCTAACTCGTACTTCTAGAGTTCTAACCGACTCTAAAGTTTAAACTGACTCTTTTGGCATTCTAAGGAACATGGTCACTTCTAAGTTCTAAAGAAGAATGGACACTTTTGAAAGTTTTGCACTCTTGAGATGAACCTCTTGCGGATAGGTAGAATCTTCATCAGAGATCCCGCAAAATGAACAAACATGCAGATGCAATATGTATGCATGCAATGCATGATGTAAACATCCTAAAATGGCTCAGATTCAATCCAAAAATGGCTCAAAGGCCTTTCACTTTATTCATGGATAATACTTCTTGACAAAATCAGCATTTACAGGTCTTGGCAATTCATGACCATCCATTTCTACAAGAATTAGTGCCCCACCAGGTAGCACTTTCTTTACAATATATGGACCTTCATAGTTTGGAGTAAACTTCCCACGAGGATCTGGAATGATAGGTAAAACCTTCCTTAAGACAAGATCGTTGATCTCAAAATGTCTTGGTCTAACTTTGCGATTAAATGACTTAGCTACTCTCTTCGATAGCTTTGTCCATGGCATAAGGCTTTTACCCTCTTTTCATCAATCATATTAAGTTGTTCAAATCTTTGTTGAACCCATTCAGCTTCGAGAGTTTGATTTGAGAAAGTACCCTCGTGAAGGAATTTCCACTTCCACGGGTAATACAGCTTCCATCCCATAAACCAATGAGAACGGCGTTGCCCCGGTCGAAATAAGTACGAATTGAAGTTCGATAAGAAAACAAAGCATATGGCAACCGATCATGCCAATCACGATAATTTTCCGCCGTTTTGGCTAAAATCTTCTTGATATTCTTATTTGCCGCTTCCACGCTCCATTCATTTGTGGGCGGTAAGGAGAAGAATTCAAATGGCGAATGTGGAATTCTCCAAATAAATCATCCACCACTTTATTGTTCAAGTTTGATCCATTATCTGTGATGATCGCTTGAACTCCATATCGACCAATGATATCACGACGGATGAATTTTGCCACACTCTTTGCAGTAACATGAGCATAAGAATTGGCTTCAATCCATTTGGTGAAGTAATCAATGGCTACCAAGATAAAACGATGCCCATTCGATGCTTTAGGATTACTCGGTCCGATGATGTCGATGCCCCACATTGAAAAAGGCCGGGACTCGGACATTTGATGTAACTCATTAGGAGGAGCATTGATTTTGTCTCCATAGACTTGGCATTGATGACAACACCTCACATGCTGAATACAATCGGCTTCCATGGTCAACCAATAGTAACCGAGCCTCATAATTTTTCTAGCCAAGAGATGACCGTTCATATGTGGACCACACTCTCCTTCATGTATTTCTTTCATCAGAAGTCTAGCTTCTTGTGCATCCACACATTTCAGTAAAACTGAATCAAAAGACCTTTTATAGAGGGCTCCTCCACTGAGGAAGAATTTAGATGCCAACTTCATCAAATATTTTCGATCATTGGCTTGACTCCCCTGGGGGAATTTGCCTTCTCGAAGGTAATTCATGATGTCATAATACCAGGGTTGACAATCAGGCTCTTCTTCTATCATCAGGCAATAAGCAGGCTTTTTCAAAACGTCGATTTGCAAAGGATCGACGCTCAAACCATCATTTACTTGCAACATCGAAGATAAAGTTGCCAAGGCATCAGCAAACTGATTTTGTGATCTCGGCGAGATAATCAAAAGAGATCTCGTCAAATTCCTTGACCAAGTCTTCGAGATATTCATGGTAAGGGATTAATTTTACATCCCGTGTTTGCCATTCACCATCCGTTTGGCGGATGATGAGTGCGGAATCACCATAAACTTGAAGCTTTCTGACTTTCATATCGATGGCTAATTGTAAGCCAATGATGCACCTTCATATTCAGAAATATTGTTGGTACAAGGGAATACCAACTTTGCAGCTACCGGATAATGTTGACATTCCGGGATATTAAAACTGCCCCAAGCGAAACCGAAAAGGTTAACTGCACCATCAAAATACATGGTCCACTTGTCGGGTGAGACCAAATAAATCCGTTCATCGATTTCATCCCAATCATTAGACTTCCCGGGGTTTTCGGCTAACATATCAGCTATGGCTCGCCCTTTGATAGACTTTTGTGCCATGCTTTGAATATCAAACTCGAGAGAGTAATATTTGCCATTTAGCGAGCCTTCCAACCAATGCAGGCTTTTCCAAAGATATTTGATCGAGTCATTCTCGGTCACCAAAAGGATGCGGTGATGCAAAGTGTATTGTCTCGCCGGTGTAAACCCAAATCAAGGCTACACAAGTCTTTTCCACCTTAAGATATCGAATCTCGAAGTAGTAAACTTCTTACAGGTAATATATGGCACGTTCTATTCCATCCCTTGGTCCTTTTCGTGCTAACATGGCTCCTAAAGACTCCTCATGAATGGTGAGATACAAGATCGAGGCACGCCTTGGATAGGTGGTACAAGTACAGAGATTGCGAAAGATATTGCTTCAGTTCTTCAAATGATTTATGACATTCTTCATCCCAAATTGACCTTAGCGTTCTTCTTTAATAGCTTGAAGAATGGCTTAGCAGTTTCTCGACAATTGAGAGATAAATCTTGCAACATAATTCAATCTTCCCAATAAGCTTCGAACTTCTTTAACAAAAGTAGAAGGAGGTTTCAAATCGCATATGGCCTTTACCTTAGAGGGATCTATCTCGATACCCTTGTTACAAACCATAAATCCAAGAAGCTTTCCAGACTTTGCCCCAAATATGCATTTTGCGGGGTTAAGTCTCAACTTGAATTTCCTCAAACGGTCAAATAATCTTCTTAAGATTTCAACATGATCTTCACCTTGTCTTGACTTTGCAATCATGTCATCAACATAAACTTCAATCTCCTTATGCATCATGTCATGGAATAGTGTCACCATGGCTCTTTGATACGTTGCCCCGCGTTCTTTAAAACCAAATGGCATAACTTTGTAGCAAAATGTTCCCCACGGTGTGATGAATGAAGTTTTAGTCTTATCATCCTCTTTCATTCGAATCTGGTTATAACCAGAAAATCCATCCATGAAGGAGAACAATTCAAATCCAGCAGTACTGTCAACTAAAACATCAATGTGTGTAGAGGAAAATCATCCTTAGGGCTTGCCTTATTCAGATCACGGTAATCAACACATACTGGACTCGTCCATCCTTTTTCATAACCGGGACTATATTAGCAATCCAATCCGCATACTGGGTGACTTCAATGAAACCAACATTTAAGAGCTTCATGACTTCCTCTTCAATCTTTTCGACAATTCAGGTTTCGTCCTTCTAAGCTTTTGCTTCTTTGGTAGAATATTAGGATCAAGTGGTAACGCATGCTCCACAATCTCAGGATCTAAACCTGGCATATCGGCATATGACCAAGCAAAAATATCTCGATATTCTTTCAAAAAGCCCAATTAGTCTATTGGCATCTGCTTGAGAGAGACCCGCCCCAATCTTGGTTTCTTTAGGGTTGTTTGAATCTCCCAAATTTATAGTGACCGGCTGTTCGGTGGTAAGAGGTTTAGACTCTTCATGTCTGAGCCATTCTTTTTCAATACTTCGAGGATCATCTTTATTCTCTCGAGTCGGAATAATCGGGTTCATCCAAATCTTTTGAATGCGAATCCGAGCTATGTAAATGACTATCGAGATGTGAAATGTCATGCCTGAGATGCGATTAAAAAGATGGTTAGTATATGTACATCTAAATGAATGCAACGTATGTAAATGTCATGGAAAACTTGTTTTCAAATTCAAATTTTTTTATTTTTATTTTTATTTTTATTTATTTTTATTTTAAGAAATTTATTGGGAACTAGCCCTCATGTCATTGGACGTCTTCGTTCCACCAAAACATTTTGAAACTATAGATCGTGTGGAGGCTCGTGGCCTCAAAGCATCATCATAGGACTGATTTGGGGCTTCACACGTCTATTAACAAAACATGAATTTTATTGATATGCGAAAATTGCATTACAACGTATATCATCTTGGATCAGAAAGTTTATGATCCAGATTATTACAAGTACAAACGAATGAAATGAACGGAAATCCCTCGCAGGGAGAAATGAATAGAATTCCCACAGGGGAGAAATGAATGGAATGCAACTAAAAATTAAGTGCAAGAACTAGAAACATCCCTTACACAAAGTGGGAATTGTAGGCTCTTCATCTTCACTAATAGTGCCAACTAGACCATCTTCGAACAAATCGGCGAAGTGATAGATATTGGCTTCTTCTTCTTGTAAGAGCTTCGGTGGCCTGGGAAAGAAATCTTTCAAAGGTAGAGGCAAGAGACGTTGGTAGCTTTTACCTTGACGTTTGGGCCTTTGCGATTACCTTGACCCTTACAAATCACCTTGATAACCCGAGCCTTCACGCTTGTTGATTTTGACCACCTTAATAGGATCTCGCATACCTTGGGTGAACTTACCCAAACCTTTTCCCATAGCAAAACCATTCTTGAGCAGTTCTCTACTTGCCATCAAGGAGAACCGAGGCTTTCTGATAATCGATCCAACAGGCACATGAGTGACAGACACCATCTCAAACGAGTGATAACTCGACTCTCCCTTGACCTCGGGCTCAATGAAAGGTATGGCTGTGTTATGGAAAGTCTCCACATCTCTTTCACGTCGGATAGTCACAATCTTTCCATCGATAGGAAGTTTCATCATTTGATGAAGACTGGAAGGAATGATTCCTGCAGCAGGATGGATCCAAAATTGGCCCCCCTTGAAACTTTTGAGGGTAATAGGGCCAATCGTCGGTGGTAAATTAATTTCCCTATTGTTTCTCTCTTCATCCCATCAAAGGCTCGAACAGAATTGTTGGAGAAGAGATATTTTCCATTCCTATCCCCAATTTATAAAGGGTGGATAAAGGGCAAATGTTCAAGGCAGAGCCATTATCAATCAAGACCTTTGAAATCTTTGTCTCAAAATGTTGAGCAGACACATATAACGCCTTAGTGTGTGCTTGGCCTTCAGGAGGGAGGTCTCTCTCAGAGAAAGTAATTTGATCTCTTAGAAGTATTGCACCCACAAACTCCTCCAACCGTACTTCTCCAATAGCCTCGGGTACATGAACTTCATTTAAAATTTTGAGGAGAGCATTTCTATGCTTTTCGAGGTCTTAAAAAGCTCCAATAGAGAAATCTGCAACGCGTGCATCTTGCGCAATTGATCAATCACTTCAGCCTCACTTGTCTTGAGTGTTTTGAGGAGTTGTTCAGCTTCCTCATCGATTCTGCCTTCTTTTCCTCACCTTCACGTGATGGGTAGATTCGACCCGATCGGGTGACGGCGTCGATTTCATTTGTATTATAATTCCAAGGGACCGCCCTAGTGTCAAAAGTATGAATCACTTTAGTGTTGGAACATTCACCTAATTCTGGTGGTAACTCGATCACAATAGGACCAAAACCCGAGTTTGAGATCTTCATGGCTCCAAAATTATCAACCAATGAGCCGACTTCGATGACACTCTTAGCGCTTGTATCATTCCACATGAAATTTTCCCCATCCATTAGTCAGATCAATCACAACGGGTTCGATCATAGCCATGAAATCATTTTCGAAATCCTCTCCCCATCCATTAGGGACGATATCCTTAGGGTCTTGGAAATAACTTGGAGAATGAGTATACTTGACCATAAAGTCATATTTTCCACTTGGTTGTCCCAAGGTGTCTACCACTTCACCATTCTCATGGGCTTTCTTCACAAATTCACGGTTTGAATGGGAAGTTTTGTATTCATCCTCTTCCTGTGTTACATGAATAGACCTCTTTATCCTTTGGCAAAACTGAAATAAAGTCTTCTTCATCATGAACGATGTGACCTTCAGCTGGTGATCATTGAATGGCATGCTCGCTCTATCTCTTGATATTCATCGTGGTATATCCTTGTCAACATCCCCATAAATCATGTTGACATTTTCATAATGCTTTGGAAGAGGATTTTGTTGACATTCGGTGTTGAATCCTTGAAGGTGAGCAGCTTTTTATCCAGCAAATTTTGGATCTTATAACGGAGCACAAAACAATTATCTACATGGTGACCTTTTTTCACCCATATGATACTCACATGTTTTATTAAGGTCGAATCCATGAAACTTTGGTGGATTATTCCTTGGGATTTCTTTTGCGACAAGATGATTTTCAATCAGCATTGGAAGTAGTTGGGACATAGGCCTAGGCAATGGAGTAAATTGCCTTTGAGGGGCCTTTCCTTTATGCTCAAAGTTCCTAGAAGAACCCCCCCTCCATGGAGGGTTTATGAATTTGAGGATTATATGGTTTCTGAGAAGAGAAATTTTGTACATAGGCGATATCCACAGTCGATTCCTTATCCCTCTTCGGGGTATATCGACGATTCGTGTTCTCGAACAACCTCCCTTCCCGCATGATCCCTCGTGCGTTCTCCCAACTCTACAAATGTAGCAAAGTTCATACAAGTATGATTGTACATCTTCTCAAAAAGATCACGGGGGCATAGCTTGAAGTAGCAATTTCATGGTCTCTTTCTCAGATAATGGCGGTTTTACTTGAGACGCAATGACCCTCCACCTTTGAGCGTAGGCCCCGAATGATTCAGTTCTTCTTTTCTCAACCAACCAATTCCTCTCGAGTGGGAGCAATTTCAGTATTGAATTTGTATTGCTGAAGGAATTCATCAACGAGATCTTCCCAAGTACGGACTTTCTCCATGTCCAACTCTATAAACCGAGGTTAACGCAGGACCAACCGGGCTATCCTGAAATGAATTGATCAAGAGTGGGGATTATCTGAATAACGAGCCATCTTGCCCAATAGTACTTCAAATGAGTCTTTGGACATCCGATGCCGTCGTATTTCTTGTGAACTCGGGCTCCTTATAAAATTCAGGGACCGTAATTTTGGCAAATGGCGATAGTTTATCAAACCCTTGAATCGATAGCCTTTTGAGCATGCAAAGGCGTTCTTCAATCTTGGCAAGACGCCTTGCATTTTCTTCATCAAAGTGCAAAGTTGAAATCTCTTTAGATGGAGGCTGCATGCACTGATAACTATCGGGATTGCAGTGGGGGATCTCTTCCACAAGCCTTTTGCCACGAGCTCTACTACCGGCACTTCAGAGGGCGCGGAAGGAATATTCATGGTAGAAGAAGTAGATGTCAAGCTTTTGACCTGGCTAGAGAGATCGGCCAATAACGTCATCATTTGTGCCATTTGATTCTCCATATTAATGACACGGGCTCGGGTATCTTCGTTTTCCATCTTTGCTTGGCGGCGAGTTCGTATAACAAATCTTTCTTCAGCCGTTTTTCAAAACCTCCTGTAAAAGAAAATGACTCGAATTAGTACCAATCAAAAGAAACCATTAAAGTACAAATCCTAGTCAATTTTATATTTTCTTGAGATGAAATAATGATAAGAAGTGTATATGATCCCAGTATCATATAACCTCCTCTTATCAAAATTTCTTCAAAAGAAATTATACAATTGAAAAGGAACGACGACAAATATTTAACTTAATGCCCCTTTTCTAGAAGTTACATGAGAAATGTTCATGAATTTCATTCATTTCAATTGAACAATTAGAAGGGAAAACAAAACCTTGCTTTCTTGAAGCTTACAAAGTAGTTTGACTTTACATGTGATGTTTACATGGGATATGAAGATGAATACAAGTAAACCTCAATAGAAAGGAGGGAAACACAAATGAAATCCCTTTACAAGAAAAGCATATGAAATGAAAACCTAAGTACTAGGGCGAGATCGTGCGGAGACGCTTGTTTTCATGGGCCAAGCGTTCCTCATCGATTAGGACATTGTCTTCTTGCTCCTGAATATGAACTCGCCAAGAACCTTGGGGTTCGGAATATCCGGCAACCGAACCTCGAGTTCAGGTTCTACTTGGACGGTGTATGTAATCTATGGTAGCTCGATGAGTCTTCATCTCTCCTTCCAAATAATCTTCATCGATGGCAACGACGTTATGCAAGGAATGGGAGTACCAAATCCCAATAGCAGCTTGAATTGTTGCCTTGATGTGGTCAATTTGGTTTTCCTTGATGACTTTGTCGTGATAATCAATACGATATAACCCCAGCTTGAGGATTGGCGGGATCGTTTGAAGCGCGCGATATTGGCGGAGTACCTTAAAGGGTAATATGACGTTAAACCCGTCAGTCCCACGAGGGGAAGCGGATCGTCAACTCCACTAAAAAGGCCCACCTCGGGATTCCCAAGCCACCGAACATGCCATTGAACTAAGCTATGGTTGAGATTTTTGAGGAAATGGAACCACATAGAGAAAGACCATGATGGAAATGATTCGTTTCTTTGGGAAAATCTAAGAATGGATGATGATGTTTTGTGACATCAATAATCTTCATGTGAGGGGCAAACTCTTTGATATGTGAAAAGAGCCAAATTTGAGAAGTCCTAATGGGGCTCTAAAAGTGCCTCGACCATTTGCTTTAAACCGATTAAGAGACATAAAAGTTTCGGCAATGATCATATGTGTGAAACTATTAAATGCACACACTTGGTTGACAATGTGTGTGACTAAAGGATCCATTGTTTTTCGGGTATATGGGAACATCACAAAACCAAAGAACATAAGTAGGAAGACACGAGGAATTTGGTTCCCAGATTTTGGCTCAAGGCTACGGAAATATTTTTCGAGGAAACTATAAGGCATGGCAAGAGAGTTTCCATTAAGAATAGCTTCAATTTTATCATAAGGGATATTGAGGAATTGACTTAGAAGAGATATTGGATTTTGGCCAATAGGAGGAGTGACAAAACCTAAAGAAGTTTTACCTAATCCAATGGCTTTTGGAACTCCTCAATTGTAGGGGTCAATTCACATTGATTAAACACGAAAGTAGAAGTCACAGGATTCCAAAAATGAGCCAATGCTTTGACCATTGCAATACGTGGTTGGACTTTTAATAAAGTCGGGAGGAAGCCTATGCGCTTTTCCACGTAGTCTTGATGTCTTGGGTCGAGATTCTCCCATAAAGTCTTGAGATTCCTAGGCACGAGGATCACGTCCACTTCAGGTCTACCCATCTAATCTAAACCTAAAAGGGGCATACATGATTAAACATATCGTCGTTGAAATATAAAATACATAATTGAAATATGGAAAGTAAAAAAAATAAACACAATGAAGAAGGAACGATATCTTACCCACTGCACACATGACAAACACAAATCACATGTCGCATGAAACTTGTGAGGTTTGGACGCCTAAAGTAAGGGTGCTAAAGGCTCAAGGTCCTCATCCCAAAGGATAAAAATAGTTTACCCACCGCTACTATCGTCGGTCGCTGCTATTTTTATCGGTTGGAATGAGCGGGTTTATGTAAGTAATGGATTACCACGAGCATCGACTGCAGATTCCACCCATAAACCCTCATAAGGTCCTAAATTGGGCGATCGGGGGTTTTAGACCGCGGTTGTGTGTGCGGTGTCGTGCTAAAGCTGGTAAACATGCATTTAAATTAAAACATCCAGCACTTCAATATAAACCCACATACATTCATACAACCTCACACCACCTGCAAAACAAATGGTTTACAAACACGCCTCCCCTTATAACTCCAACCTACAAAACCATTTAACCCAAGATAAGCAACTAACCTGATTTTCCACGTGATTTTGACATGCAGGCGATCCTACATAAGACATGTTAGTTAAAACACAACAACAATTTTTAAACGGCTTCAAGTCCTCTTAATCTAGTAACCAGTCCCCAGTGGAGTCGCCAAGCCTGTCGCGACCCGACCTCGCCGCCCCTCGAAATGGTATTCAAGGATGGGAAAGGTCGGGTTTAAGGGATACTTGATCTTGAGATCGCGAGCTCTCCCAAGCTCGTACCCCGCGTGACAGCGGAATGTCGCGATCCATACCCACATAAGCGACACACCTAAAAAAAGGGAGTCAAATGTGGATATCGAATTTAAGGGTACTTTTACCATGGTAGCCCTCTCGATAGTACGCTCCACCCATTAGGATGGCATCACTTCATCCTTTAGGCTACCCCACATCGAGTATGCTAAACCATAGTGAGTTTCATCGAAACTCATACCCCGCGTGACAACGGATTTATTTATACGATCTACTTATTTATGACAACCTAAAAATAGACGGGAGTCGCCACTAGCCTCAACTTTGGGGGTCGGCTAGAAACCCAATCGAGGGGGAGTGTTCCCTCGATTTCTACGCAACCAGATATCTAGGTTCGGGGACTTGGGTTACGCTAATATTGCTATTAACGCCTTTCGGTACCTAAACAGTATGTTGTGTTTTTCCTAATATGTCTATGCGTTTCTTTTTATATTTTCAGGATCATCAATTCTTATACTAAGTGATCATGCGTGGTTGATCATTTTCATGCTATTCTATTTCTAAAAAATAAAAAGGAAAACAACCAATGAAATTGAAATTACAAAACATGAAGTAAACAATCAAGAAAAGCAGTTAAACCTTTCAGGCAGTCTTAAAAATATAAAAGAGAAAACAAACGAGAAAGAAAGGAAACCGGGCAACTCGTCGGGCTTTATACAATGCATAAAACCCGAGACATATGTCGGGAAAACAAAAAGTACAAGACAATGGTTGGAATGGACATCGACCTCCACCATCTTCATGCCTTCTCCATCCTCAAGGTCCTAATCTAAACCTAATCTAAGAAATTTATGACTAGGTGCATACAAATGAAAGAAACAATTATCACGTATCGAAACAATCAAAAGCAAGACATTCTTTTATGTTCACAAAGAGTGACTAAAGTCACAAAGTCTTCTAGATCAAATTCCAAGTGGTATCCCAAGATTCATCATTATTATATGTCACATCTAAATCCTTCATCATAGAAACTAGACACTCAACATAGGCTCAATAAAAACGCAATCGTCGACTATTTCGTCCTAAAATTTCTATGGCAGGTGAATCAGCATATGAGGAACAAACTTCATGAAGAAACATCCTAAAATTCTAGACATGTGAATTTATAACATCCTGGAAGAGATCAAGGTCAATCAAAAGTAGAACAGAGCAGCAAGGCAAACATACAACCATTTTTTATGCAGTTTTTATGCGAAGGACAACTTTCATGAAGGACCTAATCCCAAACTTCTCACAAAAAATTTCATACCAAATTCACAAGTATTTGAAGCTATAAAAACAAAGCATGTATTCTAAATCAAGAGTATTTCCAAATTTCAATATCAGCAAATTCATGCATGAACAACAAATATCAATTGCAATTAGCCAAATGGGTGCATGATAATCACATCAAACGGGGTTCAAATATGATAATGACTCTCATGAAAGATTCAACTCCAGCAAAACATGTTTACTAACTCAAATTTGAACACATGCATCAGGTCTCAAACAGGACAGATTCTGGACTGAACTTTGGACATGTGAAAATCATATCAAATGAGATTCAATCAGAGCATTCTATAGCTCATTGGAAAGATTTTCGAACCATCTTCAACTTGCATGAAGACTTCGAACACAGAAAACCACAACAACCAGCTCATATTAAGTCATTTGCACAGAAGGTCAAATCAGCAAAAGAAACAGAATATCAGAGCAGAATCAATCAGACTTTGTAAATGGTTTTCAGCAAGCCAACAACGTCAATCATGGGCATGTGACATATCAAATCGAAGCTTGAGAAGTCTATTTGCTATGTCTAAAGGGCTCAAGACCAGAAAGCCTCATCTATCACCACATTTAAGCCAAAACAGAAAGTCTATTCAGTCATATGAAATCGCGACACATCGACCATTCTATTTTAATACCAATAGCAGCTAGCCATAGAAGAAAAAGAAGCAAAACAGCAACTTCTATTACCACAACCAGAACAACCATTTCTATTAATACTTATTTTTGTAGGGTTCACTTCATCATGCAAACAATAGGAATCATGCTCAGCATACATGGATTAATTTCCAGTAAAATTTGATTTATTCTTGACATAATATCTTTTCCACATGCTTCAATCATAAGCAGCGATTATAGCATACTGATATTCATATATGGTGTGTGTCGTGGAAAATCAAATTTGCATTTGCATTGAACAGTTTGAAGTTAGAAATGCCATACACACAGACATAGATTTTTAGCAAGCAAGCAAGAGGGATATACCACAAACATATGCTTCCCTAGTACGCAATTACAAGAAGAAATCAGCAAAGACTAACATGTTACCACAGCCAAAGAAATTCAGCAAATGGCCATTTGAACCCAGCATGCACTAAACCTTATTATCAATCTTACGCAAAGAAATTGTATAAGGATTCTGATCATTGACCTCATTAGTATGACTGTATACAACATCTAGAATGGTCTCAATTACACAGCAAAGAGCACGGCTTAATCAATATCTACTCAGCTCAAGGTCAAATCCGAACCAGAACCAAAACAAATCCTCTAAATCCATCAATCAATAACAATGATGACAACAGCAGAGCACCTAAACAAATGACATTTACTAGGAAAAACTCAATAAACTTGTTCTTCCCTACCTGGTCGAACCGAGAGATAGAGCGATTGAGAGAGAGAAAGCTAGATAACCTTGAATGAATGGTGAAGGATTGAAGTCGTGGCTGCCAACGATGCTATCACCACTGTTGCAGGGGAGTTAGCAATCCGAACAGGCCGCGTGAATCTGAGCCTTGAACTCCGAGGTCCTCGACCGGCCGTTTTAGCAAATCAAATCCGGTGTACGAGAGAGAGCCGAAAGAAAATCGTTCGAGTCGAAACGGCGAACGAGAAATCGGAGACCAAAACCTAACGGATCAAAAGAGAGAGGAAGAGAGCTCACGATTGAGCAAGTGATCGAGCCTCGAACCTAAACGGAGAGTGATCGTGAGCCTCCCTTGTGATTCCTAACCATCGGTCTTTGATCTCCGAGAGTGATTCACCGAACCAAATTTGCCATCGTAGTCGCTGCGGCTGCGGTAGGCTTTGGATCGAGTCAGATCCGGCAAGCAGAGAACTAGATTCGGCGAATCGAGAATCGCCGGTGTCGTCGCCATTGTTATAACCGCCGCCGTCTTCGCCGATTGTCGATGCGACCGAGCGAACCAGTGAAAGAATCAAAGAAGAGGGAATCTCCGAAAAGCGATCTCCGGGAGCTACGGGGGAGAGAGGCTTCGCATTGCGGGGGTCGAGGTCCTAAAATCAATCGCAGACCGCACCCTCACCGCCCACCGCCGGCCGGAGGAGACTCCGTTCACCGAAGACGACGCGGGCTCTCACCGATTTTCCCCTTTCCCCTCCGATTCTTCATCCTGTTTTCTTCTTTTTTTTCGAGCCCTGGTAGAGAGAAACTTTGTGCGAAGTCTCGAGAGAGAGAGAGAGTCCGTGCCCCCAGCGAATCCCCCCCGAAGAGAGAGAGAGAGATTGCGTGAGGAGAGAGAGCCCGTGCCTGAGGAGAGAGTGAGTGCGTAAGGAGAGAGTGAGTGCGTCCGGAGAGAGCCCCCGTATGAGGAGAGAGACCCCCTTTTTTATACTCTTTTTTCTTTTTGTTTTCTTTTATTCTAACGTTTCTTTTGCTTTTCATTTCATTTCATTTTTTTTTTTTGTTTTGTTTTCATTTTCACTTTCATTTCATTTTTTTTATGCTTTCCTTCATCCATTTTTTTTTAATCTTTTGGGCTCTTTGTTCTTTTTCTCTCTTCTTCTTTTTTTTCTTTTTATTTCTAATTTTTTTTGTCTTTTCATTTCAAAATTTTTTTTAACTTTTGCGAATTGAATGTTTAAAACGTTAACAAAAATTTTGGGTGTCAACAGTTTGGAGTGATAAAGTGCAATGAGTCGTGGGATAGTTAGTAGGAATGACCTCTATTTCATGCTGGTGCTTGTGTTTGATAGCTGATTGATAGCTTGTTGTGTGGGTCACTCAAATTCCAATATGATGTTGGAATTAGAAAACATGTTTCTATGAAGATCTTGTAGTATGAGTGATCAGAAGCTAAGGACTCCTAGTAAGAGGGTAGTAGCCTCTATAACTCAGGGTAGAACGCCGACAAGAATCGGTGCCCAAGGTTGTTGTGGCAGAGTGTAGGCTCAAGCCGGTGCAAGTGTAAGAGTACCGCCGTAGGTCGATATTGAGAGTGTAGTAGCACCGAGCGGTCCTAGGTTCGACAGGATCGTTCAGGCGCTAGTGTTCCTTGGGAACTGGTTGAGCTAGCAAGCTAAGGATCGAGCCGCCGTTGTTGCCTCCGTCACTACCATCACCAATGTTGTCACCGCTGTTGTTGTCGCACCTGCTGAGGTCCAGCATGGAGATGCGATCTGGGAGTGAGCCGTTGCTCTTGAGTCGGGGTTCAGATTCAGGCAGAAATGGAAATTGGTCAAGGAAAAGACCGACATCGAGAGAAAAGTATTTTATTCCGCCCAATAGGAAAGGTGGGGATAGATAAGTCAGTACTGAATCAAAATAGAGTATGCCGTGCCTATAGGAGACGACATGATTACGCCCCGTGTTATTTTAGGACGGGTGGTTGTTCTGACTGTGACTGATAGGGTCACTTGGCAAGAAACTGTTTTAGAAGGTTGATGGGACCACAACAGCAATTGTCGTCACCACTGATGAGATCGCAAGTGCCATCACCGTTGACAGGATAGATTAGCGAGAGTGTGCTGTAGAACTTGCCACAGGGTTTTTAGAACAGGCCTCTAGTACAAATAAGAGTGCATGCTTTCATCCGACAGGATATAGAGGACTCACCAGTTATATGCTGAGTTTGTAGAAGGAAGTATCGATCGATCCAATGTCCTGGTATAATGGGAACGTGCTATAGATGTGGCAAGTATAGCCATCAGGTGAAGGACTGTTAGTGAGAACCCAAGGGAGCACAGACACCGCTACCACAGTTAGGACGTCACTAGGATGGCAAAAGGAATAAGAATGGAATCAACCATGCACCGATCAGAAGAAGGATGTTTTAGGGTGATTTTATCAAAGTGGCGCAGCAGAGCATTGGACGAAGTTATAGAATATCAATTAGTTGAAATAAAGTGGGAGAATGGGGAACCACTAGCTATAGTCGTGCTTGACTGGTTGTTGAGATATAACTTGGACGTCACATATGAACATAGTGGGCTCATGGAGCATCTTGTGGTAATGAATTATGGTTATGGAGTAATCCAGCTTAGTCCTTTAGCATGTGAAAGTGTCGAATTTATTGCGAGTCGAAAAGAACCCTCGATTTCACTAATCTCGTCGTTTGAAGGCAACCTTTATTAAACGGAGGTTGCCAAGGTTACTTGGCAGTTGTCATAGATGAGACTCATTGAAGAACTGGAGGTTGAGGATACCTCAATAGTCTAAGAATTTCTTAGATGTGTTGTCACAAGAATTATCAGGTCGTCGTCAGAAAAAGAGATAGAATTTGCGATCGAACTAGCACCCGAGATAGAGACACTGACTAAGTCTTCTTACCAGTAGTCGTTGTCTGACTTAAAGGAACTAATGGTATGATGCGAGAATTATTGGATAAGAAATTTATACATAGCAATGCATCGCCTTGGGGAACACTGGTTTCGTTTGTGAAGAAAGATGGTCCATTTTAATTATGCATTGATCATCATCAACTCAATCAGGTGACAACCAAGGACAATCATTCATGGCTGAAGATTAATGAATTGTGTGACCAGTTGCAAGGAGTGTTGATATTTTCAAAAGTTGACTTGAGAAAAGGGCATCATCAGTTGAGGATCAAAAAGTACATATTGAATTCAATGTTTAGTACTCGAGATGGCCTTTATGAGAATATTATAAGACCGTTTGGCTTGGTGAACACTCTAGCTGCTGTTATGGATGTGATGAAATGGGTATTTGAGAAATACCTAGATTAGTTCATGATCATGTTCATCAATGACATTCTGATGTGTTCGAAGAGTGCTAAGGAGCACGAGAGTTATTTGAGAATGGTCACGAGATTTCAAGCAAATGAATCTCTGTAAACCCGAGCAAGATCGAAAACAATATTAGAGATCGGAAGTCGTACGAATTGGAAGAATTTTCAGCATCACTGTCGCCGTTGACTCAACCCCTGAAGAAAGAGGAAAAGTTCATGTGGATAGTCAAGTGCGTGTGTAGTTTCCAAGAGCTTAATTAGAAGTTGACTACCGCACATGTGCTGACCATTTCATTTGATCCTAAAAGATACGAGATCTATAGTGATGTGTCGTTCAGAGGACTGGGTTGTGTGCTGATGCAACATGGTAGGAGTGTTGCATACGCGTCTTGCTAGTTAAGACCTCATGAGTTGAACTACCCGACACATGGCTTGGAACTCGCAGCATAAATTTTTCGTACTGAAGACTTGGAGACGTTAGTCAGGTGGAGAAAGATTCTGGATCTTCACCGACCAACCAAGTCTCCCGTATTTATTCTCTTAGAAGGAATTGAAAATAAGCCAGCGTGGTGAATTAGAACCTTGGAAGGACTGTGATTGTGATATCTAGTATCACCCTAAAAGGACGAATAAAGTCACAGATGTGTTGAGTCAAGAGTCTTTAGTTGCACTGATGATGATCAAGAATGGATTTTGCCTGAGAAAGTTTGAGATTCGGTTTTCAAGTTTGAGGTTGGCCGCCTGTTAAATTTTATGGCCACCCTCAGAATTGAGCCGGATGCTCGGATTAGAATCAAGGTATTGCAGTTGACAGACCTAAAGATTTTGAACATCTTGCAACTGGATACTGATAAAAGAGAAGCCGACGTTTAGATTTCTGAAGACAGAACACTAAAGTTCCAAAGATGATTGTGCATACTTGACGATGTAGCACTAAGGAAGAGAGTTTGTCAGAAGTTCATTGTAGTAGTTACCATATTCATCATGGCAATACGAAGGTGTATCAAAATCTATGTCGACACTATCGGTGGTCCGGTATGAGGACAGACATCACCGATCATGTCACCGAGCGTCAGATGTGTCCGCGAGTAAATGCACATCTTTGTAAGCTGAGAGGACTCTTGTAACCTCTCGAGGTTCCTGAGTGAAAATAGGAACTTGTCACAATGGGCTCTATGATGGGCTTATCAAGGAACAAAATGGGCAATGATTCCAATTGGGATAGTGGTCAAAAGATGGATGAAGCCGACTCATTTCAGTGCAGTACTAAAAGATCTTGATTTGAATAAGCATATAGAAGTGTATGTGTGTCAAATAGTTCGTCTACACAGAGTGCTAGTCGCAGATCTATGTCAGATCAAGATACGAGGATTCCCAGTTTTAGCATAACAGTCAAGTGATTCCTCTTGAGACAGGACAGAGTAGAGTGTATAAAACGCCAGTTTGTTGAGATGAGGTCAAAGAAAGAAAGGTCACGGCCTAGAGACAGTTTAGTAGTCAGTGATTGCAGTTGCCATGATAAAAGACAGATTCAAGACCGCTCAAAGCCACCATAAATGATGGATACCTTGCGCTTTAGCAATGAGGGAAAACTGAAACCGAGGTACGTAGGTCCCTTAGAGATTCTAGAGAGGGAATCGGGATCCTAGCATATCGTCTTGCATTGTTGTGAAGTAGGCACGAGTACATGACGTCTCTCACGTGTCGATGTTAAGGACATATGAGCCTGACTCGACCCACATGCTAAATCAAAAATGGCATATTTTGTGTACCAAGAAAGTTCCCTTGGTTAAAGTGGTTTGACAACACGATGGGACTGAAGAAACAATCGGGAAAAGTAAGACTCGATGAGACGATGATATCCCCACCTTTTTGTTTAAGGATTTGTGAAGGTTTAAATTTCGATGACGAAATTTTTATAAGAGGGGAAGAGTTGTGACATCCTGAAAATTCAGTTCTAATTTCGATTGGGTAAGTTGGGTCTTTTATTGATGCGATTATAGTGTTTTTCTCGAGATGACCACTCAAGAGATAACTAGACTATCTGGGGAAGCCATTAAGGAATTTTAATGCAATAAACTTGAGAATTCGACTAGGAATCAGTTACTCGACTGTGCTCATTTGCCGTGATCATTACGGCACCGATATAAATCGATTAGAGATCAGAGATAGGTCGGTTCGATTGAGATGAGTGGTTAAACGTGGGTGATCCCACTAAATTGCAAAATTCTCATCGATCGACACTAGTTTGATTTCTTCTATCGTTTTGGTACCCTGTGTCCGTAACTGAATTCGAGATTTTCATGACAACCGAGAGTCACAATGTGTCGAGTGGGTTCATTGTGGCTAAAAGAAAATTGACTATGGGTGATTTACACTAAAAATTTTCGAAAGTTACTTGGTAGACTAGGTCACGCTAAAAGCGCGCCGGATTGAAATTAACCAAGAATTTGAACCTGATTTTAGAAATTGAAAGTTTAGTCATGTCACGATTTATTTTAGGAACATTGACTCATCCTTTGAAGATTTTTCGGAAATTCCGGAATTTTTAAAATTGATCTAGACATTGCGAAAATATAGCGAAAATTCTGATGGGCCAAATTAAAGGAAATTTGGACTTTCAAGCTGAGCCTTTGAGTGTTGGGGACTTAGAGAAAATTATTCGGGAATTTTCTTCAGTGAAATTGGACCTCAATTTGGAGAGATTGGAATTGAAATTAAGTTTGAACTTAGTTAAATTCGGAGCTTCAATGGGGGAGGGTGCAACCTTTGGTTTTAAGTTGGATTATTTGTGAAATATGGGACATGCAATCAATTTAAGGGATTGAGTTGTTTGACTTTGGGGCCCTTCACCAGCTCATCCGCACGCCCCAAATTCCACTGCCACCTATTCTTGCTTTTGCCGACCTGCCTCTCTCTTTCGTTATCCTCTCCTTTGTGCGAGGTCTTTGACCGAACTAGCTGTCCCTTGCTTTTTCTTTCATATGTTTTCTTTCATCCTCTTGGAAGCTCATACTCTCATGCCATCTCCATTCCCCTCATCCTTGTCGAAGAACTCCAGCATCACTTGCCGTGTCTTCTCTCCAGCTTGATCGGCCACAACACCATCAAACGAAGTAGCCTATCTCCAACGTCTTACGCTATCATCATCCATTATCCGCCCCGCCTCTCCACTCATTGAATCACCCACGCATCTGGAGCTGCCACCGTGTTGACTCCAGCTCGTGGCCACTGAAGCAAAGACTGAAGCAGCTCCCACCTTCGCTTGTCTCTCTTTCTACCGCGCTTCTTCAACCCATCAACCCAGCAGCTCACACCGTCTGCCACTCCTGGAGTAGCTCCTTTTCGCGTGGTCTTCTCCAGTTCCGTGGCCCGCATCTCCATGCCAACACTTCCATAGAAATCCCAACCGAAGCCCAGCGTCTTCGTCCTTTCCTCACGCTAGCAACCCACGTGAAATTTAGCCCACGAGCCCAATTGCAGCTTGCAATTTGAGCCTTTGGTCCAACTCGATTCAAGTCCACGTCTCCGGCCCAGCTCGTAGTTGTCCAGCCCACTTTCAGTCCATCAACTCCAGCAACCCAAGAAGCCATTGAAGTCCACAACTTAGCCAAGCTTTGGCCCAATAGATAGCCCAATTCCAGTCCACTTGAAAACCAGCAAATTAAGTCGTTTAGCCCATCTTGGGCACGCGAAGCCGGCCCAGCCACAACCAAGCCCAAGCCGGAAGTCAAGCGCAGCTTTTGCTGTGGGCCTGCAAGACTTTTGGGCTCGGTCCAGGCCCGATAATGCTGCTGCAAAACCGAGTTTTGGCCGCCGCTGCGCCACCTTCATGGAAATTTGGTCTTCGCTTTGCACCGGTGGGTTTTGCTCACCCACTTAGGAGACTAATGATGCTTAGAGGTTGTTTAGATTTAATTAAGTGTGATTAGGTGGATAGATTAGAGTAGAGTAATTAAATTAGTGCCTTAACAATGCATGTTAAACAATTGGTTAGTGTAGTTAGCAAGTAGACACGCTCTATTATTTATTGAACGAATCTTTGAAATTTTCCGGATCCATTTCAGCGTCCAATTAGGCATTACGGACCTAAATTGGATTTATTGCATTTATTTAATAATTTCCATAATTATTTAATTAATTCATTATTTTTCGGAAATTAGGCTGGGATAGCCGATGACCGAAATTTTATGCTGATTATTGTGGTGCAGACTGTTTATTTAATTGCGCTCTAATTTGTGTTAAATTGATTTAATCGTTATTTTAGGATTTTATTCCTAAATTAATTAAATGTTTGGTAATTAATGGGAAAATTACTTGGCGTCGGTTTACAGCGCGAAAAATATGTAATGGGTTGTTGAAATTGGTGGGATGTTTAAAATAGTGAAATTATTATATTTTGGTTAAGGCCGACCGTGTACCCACATACAACTATTTTATCGAGAACAATAAAAATATGGAATTGGTTGTATGATTAGGATAATATACTATGGCTTCGTTTGGGAACTGCTTTCCAAGAGGCTTTGGGAGGCTAAAGGCCTTTAGGCCAAAATGAAGGTGTTTGGGAACTATTTTCCAAGGGGCATTAAGGCAAAGCTGGCATTTGCAAGGCTGAAAGCCCAAAGCAAGTTCGAGGTTGCCTTGGGCTTTCAGCATTCTCGAAATGCCTTGTGCCACTGTTCACCTCTATTGTTCATCTTCTTCTCCAATGGTGTGGCTGATCAGAGACAAGCTTGAGAGGTCGGCGAGGTCACAGCTGAGGTTGGCGAGGTCACGACAACCGTCACTGACTAGTCGCGCGACTTTGGTGAGTCACGGCGACCACCCACGAGTCCTGGCGACCGCCCGTGAGTCGTGTCGCCGCGACCCAACTCTGGGTCATGTGACCTCAAGGCGACCGATGTGACCTAGATCGGGTCACCGCAAGATCGTGCGACCTCCAGCGACCAAATTTGGGTCACGCCGGTTCCCGCGAGGTCGCCTGACATTCGGCAACCTAAATTTGGGTTGTTGCAAGGTTCTGTGACCTCCAGCGGACCCAGATTTGGGTCAGGCGACCTCGGTGAAGGGCCGTTAGGGGTCGTTCGACCCTAGGCGACCCTCACAAGAGGTCGCCCAACCCTTGGTGGCCCTCACCGATTGTCTCCGGGGGTTGCTTGAGGCTACCAATAGCCACCTGCCTCGTTGGTGGCCACCTACTTCGCTGGTGAACTCTTTTATTTTATTTTTTGATAATTTTTTTTTTTTTTTTTTTTATTAATCACCGAAGTCCTTTTTAAATGTAATCTTTCCAAAGTTTTTTTGTAAATGTAATATTTCCAAACACTATTTTACTTAAATGTACTTCACAATGAGCTTTCAAATTACAATTTACCAAACACAGTTTGCATTTTAAAAAACCTTTTTAACTCAAAGTGATTTGGATTTTTCCAAAGGCTTTCCCCAAAAGTCCAACCAAACGCACCCTATATCGGTCTACGAGTGATGTGTCAGCTTAGCAAAGAGCAGTATACCATTATACTATATTAGCCTATGGGAGATATGTCAGCTTAGCAGAGAGCAGTATACCTTGTTAGTTTTGATGGAATATATCGGTATACTATATTAGCCTAAGGGCGATATGACAACTTAGCAGAGAGCAGTATACCTTATTAGCTTAGATTGAGCACTTCGATATACTATATCAGCCTAAGGGTGATATGGTAGCTTAGTGGAGAGCAGTATACCTGATCATCTCAAAAGCGAGCTATACTATCTATTTATCAACTTAGTAGTGAGCAGTCCTGATATGAACGGACTTTATAGATAGTATGAGATGAGCCAACCAAGAAAGGGTCAAGATGACATGTAATCGATTAGATTGATTAATCAATGAGTTGATTAGATGTGATAAATTGATTGATTTATGTGATATAAGATATCTGTAAATAATGTTGATTTGCAGGATGAAACTGAGGCCAAGGTAAGTCCTTTGACCTGTGGTGTGCTTAGGAAGCCTTTAGGGCATATCGGCTTCCTAATCGAGTCTTAAGGGATTGAACTTACTGAGACGTTGTCTCACTGGTTATTGTATAACCATTTTTAGGTCTTTAGATGGCGGTCATGGAGGACCCAAAGCCCCGGAGTCTGGGGAGGTGGAGATCAAAGGATCTGCGAACATGTGTGACTAGTTGGTCATAGGAAAATTCCCTTTTTGTTGAGCCGGTCTTTTGTAGATAACCTAGTATTGTATATAAACCTTGTTTGTTTATAAAAAGGCTTGTTTGTATATGAATGGTTTCTTACTTTCCTATCCTAAGCTTTTGTTGTTCGGGGATTTGTTTCGCTTTCGCATGTGCAATTAAAAATGAATGGGTTGGCGATGCGTCCTGGGAGGTCACTATTTAATCGACCAGTGAGGGATGGGCATGCACTCAACGATCGGGGCATGACAAATATCATGCCTTTCCATGCAGTTGAAGATGGCATGTGCGCATGACCATCATGCACCGTCGTAGAGAATAGTTGCTATCATCCTTCTCTCTTCATTTAACAAAAGGACAAAGTTAGCTCACAATTGTCACCAACGCTCACCAAACAAATCTATGGGCATGCACGCATGAGAGATGATAGTCAAACAAGCATGCGCCCATAATCTTTGAAGACAACCATGCGAATGGCGTGGGCCACCATCTTCAAAGATCTTGTTCGTGGCCAACACTCCTTCCACGCATAGAGAACATTCTGGCTTTGATTTACTTGCTCGCTCAACATTGTCAATTGTTACAATTGACTTTGAGCAATAAATGCTTCGCATGTGCATCAAGTCTCGTATCAGATTCAAATTTGAGACATAATTTTACACCGTCAATTCAAAAAAGGTGTGGGAGGAGGGAAGTTAAAACTCAAGTACTTACATATATATGCAAATTCCATGGTAGAGCTAAAAGGACAATGTGATGAAACTCTTTTTTGTTTTTGGTTGAGAATGATGAAGGTGTCATTAACTCGAAGCATGTTTGTTTACATAAGAAACTAAACTATCCAACATAGTAGGGTGATTGATTTTTGATCCAGTCTAGTCCCAGCTAGGAACTGGGAACCGGATCAAACTAGGAATTATACCAGCAAGATTAGTTTCCAATTTCCGGAACCAATTATTTTAAGCACTTCATCTTGCAATGAAATTTCATGCCTGAAGTAAATGAGCCTATCCAAAACATATCACCATATTCTCATCTTACCATTAACACTTCAAAAGAGAATAAAACAAATCTCATGTTACCGAATAGATTTTCTTTATAAACAAGTATCTCTTTTGTATCACTTCTATTTGAATTACATTCTAAACAGTAAACTTACTATAATTGAATGCATAATTCAATCAAACATGCCCCAATGTGAGTTCAGCTATAGATGAAGCGCGAGCATTGTGGGTGAATTTGGAAAAATTGAAAGAGGAGAGCAAGAGGAAGTGTGTGTGAGGGATTTTAGATTATTAGGTTTGCATTTAAAAAAATAAATAAAAATAATTGGTCCAATCAATTTAGTTCTATCCTGTTCCCCTTTGGAACCGAGGACGGGACTACTTAGGAACCGGGTTATCGGTCTGGTATGAGCGGTTCTCAATTTGGGTAGTTTCTAGTTCAGTTGGTTTGACTTGGTTACTCTACAAAGTAGGTTTGGAGGGATAAGATAGCCAACCGGGAGGGAGTTTTTTTTTCGCCTAGCCATAGCCACCCAATCACCTAGCTTGAAGGCTCCCCTGAACAAAATTTCAAACTTACAAAGCTGAGATGGGCCAACTTCATTTTGCATTCATCGGCCCATGCCCTAACCTCCCATGGGCTTTGTTCTTTACCCACAGTGCAGTTGACCAGAGTTGCACTGTCGCTCTCCACCTGCACGACGACATCTCCCGCACCAAGAACACACCAGTGTGTTTTTTTTTTTTGGGTTCGAGAAGTACACACCAGTTCAAACACCCGCTTTCGTCCACCAGCTGCAGGCACACGTGCAGAGGTAGGGTTTCAAGCGCTAGCACTGATCCAGCCAGCCCGGAAGTTGCAAAGCCGTGAATCAGCGCTCCCTGGTGGTGGAGAAAGACTCCAGCGACTGCACATTCCGGTAAGCCTTCCAATTTAGCACAATCGATGTTGATTTCGAGCGTGATCCTCGTCGGTGGCTGCCGGGTAGTGGGTATTAGCAAATTTGGTTCCTTTTGCCTTTTCGCGCTTGAATTCCATCTATCCAAGCTCGTCTGTTCTGTGATCGCACTCTCAACTATCCTCCTTGGGCCGGCCGAGGAGCTTGGAAAATGGAGTTACGCGCCTTCCAATTTGGATTAATAAGTCAACGTAAGCCAAGATCCATATATCATAGAACACAAAGGCTGTGAATGCATATAGTATAGTGCGGTTTAATTAATCTGACCCAGCGTTTTTCTACTGAATCTTCTTGGGGCATGCTGACACTAATCAGGAGGACAAAGCTTAATTGATGTAATCGCCTTTTTGCAAGCAATCAAAGCTTAGCTAACTAAATCTTGTCAGAAACCATGCGATTCTATAGAAGTGAATTTTGACCTATAAAGTAAACGCATAAGTCCATAGAAACTTAAAAGGACATCCATCAGAAGGCCAGGAATGCGCTTAAAAGTAGTGAAATAGGATAAACCGACTACCTCTCAACAGCTTTCTCGTGAGGTTCTTCATTTTTCCAGTCAAATGAAAGATGCACTGCCATGTCGTAGTCGGCACAATCAGACTGTAGAGATTCTTCACAGGTTTTAGTAGGTCAGAGTGATGTAGATACTACTGCTGTGACATCCTGATTTTCAGACTCTGATTTCGATTGGTTAAATTGGGCATTTCATCAATGCGACTATAGTGTTTTTCTCTGAGTTGGCCACTCACGAGATAACTAGACTAGCTGGGTAGGCTATTAAGGACTTTAAGGCAGATAGACTAAGAATATAACTATGACTCGATTTCTCGACCGTGCTCATCTTTAGAGATCATTACGGCACAGTTAAAAAAATCGAATTGAGATCAGAGATGGGTCGGTTCGACTAAGATGTGTGACCAATCGTGGGTGACTCCACTAAATTGGAAAACTCTCGTCGACCGACACTAATTTGATTTTACTGTCGTTTTAGTACCCGTATCTGTATTTGAATTCTAGAGACTTTCATGAAAATTGAGAATCACCAATGTGTCGAGTGGGCTCGTCGTAGTTTCAAGAAAATCAACCACGGGTCATTTGTCCTAAAAAGTTCTGAAAATTATCCGGTAGTCTAAGTCGCACTAAAAGCGCGTCCGAGTGAAATTAACCGCTAGTCTAAGTCCGATTTCAGAAATTGGAAGTTCTGTCATGTCACAGGTCATTTAAGGAACGTCGAATCAGTCTCAGAAGATTTTTCTGACAACCGAGACTCTTTGGGAAAAAAAGTCAGTTTAGGGCCGTTTTCGTTTAGTTGAAGCTAGGAATTGTGAAATTGAGAAGTATGAGGGATTCTTGGATGAGGAAAATAATCAATTTGATATGTAAGACATCAATTGATTTTTTAGAGTCATTTGAGAGAAATTCAAAAGGGAAATTAGATGCAATTGCAAGTGGGGATCAAGAACTCTAAGTTGGAAAATCCTTTTGAGAATCTATGAGCTTATTTAAAAGAAATTGGGATTAGGAATCTCTATTTGAGGAAATCCTTTTATTTTTGTGATCGTCCCATTTCTTTTCCATTTTTAGCCAAACACTCTCTCTTTTTTCTCTCTCTTTCTTTCTTCTTTTTCTCTTTCTCTCCCTCTCTTTTACTTTTCCCTCGTTCGAATCCCCTCCCCCACCGAATGCCCCGCTGTTTTCCATCTCTGCTTTTCTTTTTGTCTTTTGACTTTTCAAACCCCATTTCTCTCTCTCTCTCTTTCTCTCTCTCTCTCTCTCTCTCTCTCTCTCTCTCTCTCTCTCTCTCTCTCTCTCTCTCTCTCTCTCTCTCTCTCTCTCTCTCTCTCTCTCTCATCCTCTCTTTCTCTCTCTCGGTACTCATCCTCTCGACTAGGGGTGTCAATGGGTCGGGTAGGGTCGGGTCTTGTTGTTACCCGACCCGACCCGAAACACAATGGTCACAAACTGTGACCCGACCCGAACCGACCCGAAACACATAAGACCATCTAATGTGTTTCGGGTCGGTTCGGGTCGGTTCGGGTCGGGCCGGGTTACTGGGTTTCCTTTTTTTTTTCTTTTTTCGGGGTTCGTTAAATCCTTTTAAAAGCTCGAGAATTTGAGGTTGCAGTTCTTCGTCACGAAACTTCTCAATCTTAATTAATCGATTTAAAGCAACTTTCTTCTGGGTGCTTGGAACCAATGCTTCTTGTCAAGGACTTTGCTGCAACCTTGCATAGACACATTGAAGCCTTTAGCTTCGATGATACGAGATGGAGAAGACATCAAATGCAGCAACTCTTTTACCTCGTATTTTTTTACATTAGAAAACCTGTCTTTGTGAAAAATTGTAGCACAACCATCTACTATATTGATATTCCCACCATAAACCTGTAGACAATGGACATATAAATAAATAAAATGACGTAAAACCTAAGACAACATAAAAGGAGAAGTCCATGAATAACCTCGATCATTTTTTTTCTTGTATAAAGCTTCATAACCATGTTTGTCTAATTAAAGGGCGAAAAACTCCTCAAAATGATCACTTTGAACTTGGAAAAGAAAACATATCTGTTTTCAATGTACCAAACATGCCAAAAAGGGAGGACAAAACTAATAGTCGATCTCCATCGACGCATGAGGAGGAGGCCTAGTTAACATTCTGTTCTTCCAAACAAAGTAAATCTGATCAACATACATCCTCTTACTATAAATTCATTTCCCATTACTCTATCTACAAAGTAAAGAATCTGCCACAATGGCTAATATATTTAAACAAAAACAGTAATTTAGCAACTTCATCTAGAAAAAAACTAGATTATCTACAAATACCTTTTTTGCTTCAATTACATAAACAACAAAATTAAGATGTCCGCGACTGAACTTCCATTGAGAATAGGAATTCTTATCTCAATGTGTACCAGATAATTATGATGGAACTCCAGCTACTAGTCGACAAGACATCAAGAAGTAACACGAAAGAAAGCACTCGTGTACCAATAAATTGGTTGATGGTTTTGTGAGAGTCTATGATAAGTTCTTTGTCTGCTCTTCTTCTTTTCTGTTGTCTGTTGTTTTGTTTAAAGTACAATTCAGCTATGCTTTGTTCTGTTAGGATTGGGTGGTGTTTCGCCAAGGAGTAGAATGTGGCTTTCAAGGGAGAGTCAATAAACAGGGAGGTATGTCATATAAAGAAAATATAGTCCTCTGTTTCTACTTCCCTTTGCATTGCAAAAATGAACTTTCTTTTTGTGCTTGTAGATCCTAGTCTGTTTGCGATAAAAAAATATGCGCTATCTGCTTCCATTATAGATATCACTCATGTCATGTGGGGTATGAACCTAAATTAATTTGTCAAGTCGTCGTGTCTTATTTGTTGTTACATGTGAAATTGCTTCTTTTCAGAGACATGAAAATCAGAAGCGGGGTACTTAAACTTATGCGCAAGATCTAACTTCAATTCACAGCCTTCCACTCTCCAAGAAAAGGAATCACATTTCCATGAGAAACAAGTATACCCCGACACTCACATCACCTAATTAGCATAAAAGACGGCACATTTTTGCAGCACTTTTTCTCTCTCGTGAGCATCTTCGCAGTTCCTTCATTCTAGCCTAATCCTGGAAAGAGAGAAGATGCTCTCTAAGAAGTCAAGCTACCGAATCTCTTCTTTTCTTGGCAAACACCAATTACACAAATCCGACGGCAACTCTCCGATTCTTGTTCAGCTTCCTAAATCCAACTCCACCAGATGACTCACCCCATTTCCCGAAATCATCCAAAGCTAAAGAAGACGATGCAGAGAGACCCATAAATCATTTTAGCTATAAATTTCGGCAGAACAAGAACTGGTGCACTCGCTCGACATGAAAACCAGACAACTCGCAGAAACAAAACAAAAACGAAAACCCGGAAATCAAGAAGCAGCGGATCAAACCTATATAGAGCGTAATCGAGAACTACAGGGGAGAAGCGAACCTTGAAATTCCACTGGAAGCTGTATCGGAGCTCGGGGTCGAGAGCCGACTCGTCCTCCTCCTGGGCGTCGCTAGCAACAATCGACAGATTCAGCGGCGGCTAGGGTTTCGGCGTTGAGACGAGGGGTGGTGATGGAGACAGCGAGGCGGAGGCGCGTCGACGGACGGCAACAATTGACTGATTCGGCGGTGGCTAGGGTTCCGGCGGTTGTGAGCGTAGGCATAGTCGTGTCATTGGAGAAGAAGGTGGAGCCAAGAAAGATGAGAACGTGTTTGTGTTTACTATTTATGTTTGGATTTGGAGTTATTGTGTTTCGGGTCGAACAATGTTCCGACCCTACCCGACCCTAAACATATCTTTATTGCTTGTTTTATGTCTGTGTCTCAAACAATATCAAGACCCGAAACAAGTATACTACTTGTTTCGTGTTCGGGTCGTGTTCGGGTCGGTTCGGGTCAGGTTGGGTCGGGCTTTTTTGACACCCCTACTCTCGACAATCTCTCTTCCTCCTCACACTCAGTCTATTCGAAGGTAGCAGAAGCATAAACAGAAATAGCAACCAGCGTCGGTTGAAGGAGCTACCGTCGCCACCACTGCTTCACCTCGCCCAAGCGCACCATTCGCCCTCCACCCCCATCTCTCTCTCTCTCTCTCTCTCTCTCTCTCTCTCTCTCTCTCTCTCTCTCTCCTTCCCCTAGTTTGTGCGTCACCATAGCAGAATAGAAGTAGAAATAGCACCACCGAGGGGAAGATCGAAGCAGCTCACCGTCGTGCCGGGGCATCGTCGCCACCCGCACGTCGCCCACGCACTCCGCTGCCACCTGAAAGCCCTCGACCTCTCTCTCATCTCTTTGGGGTCCCAGATCTGGGAGGACGCCGAAGCAGGGTAGCAGCCGACATCGCCAGAGCTATCGCAGTCGCACGGCGTCCTCGCCTCACGTTGTCTCGCTGCCCTGCTGCTGTCTTCACGCACTACTGTTGGCCATGAGTCTTGGCGGTCTTCTCGCTTAACTCGTCGTCTCGAGCTGTTGTCTAGCTTGTGCAAGAGCCGCCGGAGCTCCCTTCAACCACCTCCGACCACCGTCAGCCTAGCCGGAGCTCCGCCTTACCCTCAGTCGCCCTTGGCCATCTCAATCGACCCCAAATACGCCCTAATCAGCAGCGAACAGAGAGGGCATAAAATGGGTATCGCAGTGGGGTTTTGGCTCGTTTTGGCTGTCTTCCCAAGCTCGGATGCTCGGCCCGCTTTGAGGAAAGTCGATCCTCGCGTCAATCCCGTCATTTTGAGTGAGTTTTACTCACTAATGCTTTTTTAGTTTGCTAATTATGCTTAAGGTTGTTTAGTTTTAATTAATTAGGTTTAGGTGGTTAGATTAGTATGGATTACTGTTTATTAGTCAATTGTGATGCGAATTAGACAAATTGAGCGTGTATTTAGTAAGTATACGTGGTCTACTATTTATTGAAGGTAGCTTGAGATTTTTCCGACCCTTTATTGGGCTTTAATTTGGCAATTCGGGCCTAAGTGGAATTTTTAGTAATTAAATATTAATTTTCGAAATTAATTTATTTAATTATTTATTTTCCGAAAATTCAACTAGGATGACCAGTGACCAAGATTTCATGTTGATGATCGTGGTGCAGTCCATTTATTTAATTGAGCTTTATATTGTGCTAAATTGAATTTATTGTGTTTATTTATTTAATCTTCAAAATTAGTTATTTAATTATTTATTTTCCGAAAATTCAACTGGGATGGCCAGTGATCGGAGTTTTGTGTTGATTTTCGTGGCGCAATTAATTTATTTAATTAAGCTTTATTTTGTGTTGAATTGAATTATTTATGAAATTGGGAATTATTCTTTAATGGAATAATATTTGGTTATCAATTGAAAAATAATCGGGCGTCGGTCGACAGCGCCAAAAGTATTTTGGTGGATTATATAAAATGGTGAGATTTATGGAAATTAAATTATTGTATTTTGGCTAAGTCCAATCGTGTACCCACGCAATATTTTTTTTTATCAGGAATGATAAAATAGTGATTTGATTAAATGATCAATTTTCGGCATACTATAAAGGTATGGCTGGCAGCTTTTGGTAAGCATATGTATACTATATCGGCCTTCGGGCGATATATCAGCTTTGCGTGAGCAGTAAACCAGTATACCAGTATACTATATCGACCTATGGATGATATGTCAACTTTGGGTGAGTAGTATACTTTATTATCAGCTTTGGGTGAACATATGGTATACTATATCGGCCTTCGGGCGATATGTCAGCTTTGGGTGAGTAGTATACCGGTATACTATATCGACCTACGGGCGATATGTCAGCTTTGGTTGAGTAGTATACCTTATTATTAGCTTTGGGTGAGCATATATAGTATACTAAATTAGCCTAGGGGCCCTACTCTATCAGCTTTGGACGAGTATATACGTAGTATACTATTTTATCAGCTTTGGGCGAGCTATACTATCTATTTGTCAACTTTGGGTGAGCAATCCTGATTTGATAGGACTTTATAGATAGTATTAAATGTGCCGACCAAGCATGGGCCGTGATGACATGTAATCGACTAGATCGATTGATTATTGGTTCATTCTGATGTTGTGAATTGATTGATTGAATGGAAATGACCGTGAGTGGTCTTGTTGGAGTGTAATCGACTAGGTCGATTTGATCGATGCTTCGATCAGTGATGTGATTGCTTGGGTGCCTATTTGATCTGTGCTAATATGCAGGTGGAATCTAAGGCCAAAGTAAGTCCTCCGACTCATGTTGTGCATAGGCAGCCGTAAGGTGTATTAGTTTACTAATCGGATCTTAGGGGGTAGAACTTGTTGAGATGTAGTCTCATCCCAGTTTGGGAAAATATTTCAGGTCCCTAGATGACGATCGTGGAGGACCGGAAGTCTTGGAGTTCGGAAGGTGGAGGCTGAAGAATCGGCGAATGGGTTTGACTAGTGGATGTTAAGACAATCCCCTTTTTGATAAGCCGACAATTTTGCAAACAACCTAAGTTTGTAATTAACCAGTTTATCTATAAAAACTTGTCTTGGTTTGAAAAATATAAACCTACTTTTCTATCCCATTGTTTTATTGTTTGGGGATTTATAATTGCTTCCGCATGTGCATATGAAAATGAAAGGGTCAGCGATACATAATCCTGGAATATCGCATTTTAAAATCGACCAAATGTAAGGGATGAGCGCGTGCTTTTGAGGATTGGGGCGTGACAACTGCTGCCACCACTTTCAACAAGTTCATATTCCATGTCATTAGACCATCAAATGGGTGGGTTAAATCAGCTTTGGGTTAGGTCGAAGATAATATAATTTAAATTGATCTATTTAACTTATTTTGATTCATTTTCATAAAGTATAATTTTAGTGATCCATATTCGACTCAATCCATTCTCAATCCATACTCGACCTGAGTCATATTAGTAAAAAATTTAAATATTGAATCCAACTTAGAAAAAAATTGTTTCATAAAATATATTGCTAAAACACTTTGGACAATTTTTATAATTATAAAAAAGCTATTTTTAAATATTTTATATTATTATATTTTTTTCCTACAATCTTTGGCGACCAGTAACTGATGACAATTGACGACTAACGGCGAGTGGCAGTAACAGGCGGAGACAACTACCAATGATGATTGATGGTCGATGATTGGCAATCGACGATGACCATTGATGGTATCCGGTGGCAACTAGTGACCAACTGACTTTAAGATTTTCTAGAAAAATTATGAAAACTCAGAAAATTAAAAGAATTAAACAAATGACTTGTCTATCCATGACTCACTTAAACTTATTAGATAAATAAATCATTTAAGACCCATTAAGTTGTCAAACAAGCCATTTATGATTCATTTAAGCTTGCTTTTAAAACTTAAGGCACCTCATTTATGGCCCACGGGTTCTAAACCCATGTTGCCACTGTGGTGCTCACGAGCTCATTCTATAGCAGCTCTTTGCTCAAACTTAGCTTTGCTATCGCTAGTTGTTCGCTTAGATGTCACAACAAATTCTGAACTTGATGAAGGTTGGTTTGCATTTAAATTCTTGTTGGAAATCTATACATCATCAAAATATAGTCAACAATGGAAATCAGATAACGAGTAAGATACCGATGATTGCATCACCTCTCAAATTGATCAAGAGCAAACTGATAGAACGAACTATTAGCGTCAGATAACTGTAGTAAACCATTGTTGAAGGAACTGGAAATAGAAGAGCCACTGCCATTGTATTCGGTATTGCTCCCATATAAGCAAACTCAGGACGAACTACCAGCGTCAGATGACTGTAGTAAACCATTGTTGAACGAACTGGAAATAGAAGAGCCATTGCCATTGTATTCGGTATTGCTCCCATATAGACATGCTAGGACAGCCCTTACGGAAGAAACTTTTGCCGGATGTTTCATGATATCCAGCGGAAGGGAGAATAGCGGCACGCCGGGTGCTCCAGGGAACAATTAAAGGAGTTGCCCTTAGCTTCTCTAGAAGAGGGAGCCAGAATTTTCTCCAAGTGACTTCTAGAGCACATAGTAATAACAGGAGTGCATGCCCATCCTCGGCCAGAACGTGGTGGATAAACAGGAGGCACGCAGGCAGAAATTACTTCATGGACAAAATCAGCACACATTATCTCTGCCGCTTTTGCCGCTGCATCAGCGTTTCTGCGGTCAAATGCCAGACGAGTCAAAAGCTGCAGGGAAACGGATGAGTGTTTTGTGATTATGAGGTTTAGCTAATCAATGAAGTCCACATTTTGCCCAGACTTTTACAAAATTACCATGAAGCGAAGCCACAATTCAAAAGTCACTGTGAACCATCATACTTAGAGATTGAAAATAAAGAAGACGATTCACGAATAATCTTCTAGCAAATGAGCAAATTTTGAGTTTCCACAGCAGCTGAATCGCATGAGTTTCTGTCGAGTACTATATTGAGATTGTTTTCATGATGTAGAAACCTACCAACTAGCTTGGTCACCATCAGCTTACTTAAGCAAGTTCAGCAGTAACACTTCTCTAAGATGATCACCTCACATATAATACTTGAAATAAGAAACATTAAGACAAACTTCTGGCCAGAATTATATAGACAAATGGGCTGCTTTCACATATTAGACTACTAAAGCATAATTCACCCGAGAAGAGATAAAGACAAAAAAGAAGACAGGATTTTCTTTTTTTGGATGGGAGGCTTTCATTCTAGAGTTTCTAGAGATATTTATGCACACGACCTGACTTGAACTTGCACATACAGTGCCAGGGAAGTAAATTTATACACAAATTAATGCCAGAAAAGCAGGTCTCAAATGATAAAATATGTATACATATTTTCCCACTTTCAGTAAATGTGGCCTTATTAAACTATAGGGATTCCCACCAGGGACCACAACGATGGTATGTATCATTACAAAATCTTTTCCCATGAGACTGCGCCATATTCCTAGTTTGAATAATTTTCAGGAACTTCAAGAAACTACAGACAATATATGTATTATGACCCACAAGCTACATGTTATCAGAATGAATGCCCACTGTAGAAAGCCATTTGATCCAGTATTATCCCGAATGAGAACATAGAGATGACATAATCATAGATTTCCATACTTTGAAATGAAAAATTAAGTCATACATTTTAGGTTATTTGAAGATGATTGAGAAAAAGTTGAAATCACGAGTTATGTCCGTCTTATCAACTATGTCACCAATTGCAGCAATGTGTAGTATGAACTGCGAAACATATGTCGATGGCTGGGAAGTTAAAGGGCCAAATAAACTCTTTCCAGCGTTTTTCAAATCATTATTGTTAGCCTGTAATTTCTTTTCTGTGGTCACTGAATTCAACGATGTCTCTTTGACAGCTTTTAACCCAAGTTCAAGAACTTCGTCCTTATTTAAGTGTCGGAGACTTTTACGGCAGATATAGCTTCCTCTCTGCTGGAATTGGCCTCTGTTTCTTCGTCAACAATGGCTCTTGCTAGGTTATATTGCTCGCCTAAATGTGGAATACAGAATTAGAAAGCCATAGTTCACTAAAAAGATGATGGCAATCTCCCAGCCCATAAAGAAAATGTACCACTTAGGGACTGTCGCTTGCCCCTGTGAGCACCTTCCATCATCTAATGTAACAAACCAAGAGCATGCTCCCACTGGCCTTGTCAGTGAGAATCCTTGGATGACGGGACGACAATTTCCACAGACAGAAATTTCTGAATAGCAGGAGGATTATCCTGGTGCCAAAAAAAAAAGAAAAATGCAACCAATCGGTCAATCAGAAGCATACAAGTAGAAATCATGTTATTGCAATTACTTAATTCCAATAATGAGGAGATTGACTGGAGGGATAAAACAGGGATGCACAATGCAAACTGTGAAAAAGATGGCCGCCCACTTAGGAAGAGCTAAAAGCAACTAGGATCTGTTTGATTGGGTCCTAAAATCCATATCTCGTAGTTGGCTTAAGAAAACATCATTGGGCATGATATTTTAAAGCTCCCTCCAACGAAAACAATGGAAGAAGCAGGCAGATCCCATGTATATTCAAAACTTCAATCGACAGAGTCACATAGTGACGAGTAAAAATAGCAATGCCCAAACAGAACATGCCTGTGTCAATACCTGACAAATGCAGAAGGCCTTGGTTTGGAAAAATAAGGGGTGCCAGAAGACGGAAATTCATGAAATTCATATAGAATTAGTCTCTCTCAAGCATACAGGAAACACAGGAAAAAATTCTCAAGAGTCTCAGCATCGGCAAAAGCAATGAACTTCTCCCAACTTATAACAGGCTGGACAACTATATTTTGTTGCCCATATATACTCTACTGTAATAGAAAGGCACCAGGGGAGATCGGATGCAAACCACATTCACAACAATTGTACAATTCCTACTATCAAGTCTACAAGAAACTGCCCCAACAATGAAGATCCACAGAATGAAAAGCTAAGCACTGGCAACCACATCCATCCTTTTAGAAAAGAAGAGGATACTTTCATCTTCAACGGCTACTTGATTCATAACCCCATCCAAATGTTCAGTAGTTAGTACTAGTGGAGCATTATCTCATGTACTGGTGTGGTTGCCAGGCTCCAAATCAACTTAAGCAAAAAATTTCACTAGAGGAAGGACTGGATGATACTTCGTCATCCTAAGTTATGTGGTGAAAGTTTCCTTCCCAGGCACTAACTTAGGATTCCATTTAGGTGCTAGTTTCGTGAATTAGCAAATTCAGGAGCCAATTCTCAAGGAACCTGGGTAGATGTTCTCAGGTTGGAAAAGATCATCCCCTTCAAAAGGAGAAGACAAACCTCTCATAAACATCGACTCTTGAAATTCCAACTTATTTCACATCTCTCATATTCCTTACTCTCGGTCAGAAGCCACCTCATTCAGAGTCATTTTTGTGGAGTGATACGGATGTGACATGTAATTTTCATTTGGTGGATTGGAAAGCAATCAAGCAACCTTTTGTTATGTCTGTGTGCGGTGGGGTTCCTTTATACGGTGGGGTGGTGGGTGGGTGTTTGACTGAGGAGTGAAGCCATTGTTACTTCAATAAGTCTCCTTTTGGCAAGTGGCTAAAGGAATACATATAAAAAATGAGCAACACCGTCGAGAGTGATCAATCTTTTTGTCCTTGAAAGTTGCAAGTTTTGTCCTTGAGAAAAACAAGATGGACAGTAAAAGCAGGGGATAAATACATGGCTCCGTCATCTTGAGGAGGATTGGAGTCCGTTCTACTTTAAGCTGAACATTTGGTCTGGAAACGGGGCATGGAAGGAACACTTTCCAAATCTTTTTGCAGTGACAGTTATTGTTGTTTCAATGATGGAAGAATCACTTGAAGGATTGATTTCTTGGGACAAGCCCAAGATTGTGAGTTGGAAGCTTTGATTATCTTTTACCTTTCTTATATGATTTTGAAGATTGTTCCCACCTCCAAGGGTGTCTTACTTTGGAATTGGAAGAGAGACAGAGTACCGACAAGAGTCCACTTTTTTATGTTAGAAGTAACCACGCCAGTCTCTTTTTCTTGTGTTAGAAGTAATCTTGCGATGGATTCTTCCCTTAGATAATCTGTAGACAGAGGCAAGGTGCAGGTCAATAGATTCTTCCTATCCTATCCAAAAAGGCAGATGCAGTGATGCATCTTCTCCTTCATGGTCCTTCGAGGAGAATGATTTGTGCAGCTTTTCATGCATGAACCAGGCTGGTCATGGCAGGATCTATTGAGGAAAAAGTATGGGCCTGCATTCAATTGCCAAGCAGCAAGAAGAGAAGGATTTCCACAATTTCTCTCTGTTGTTTTCTTTGATTTTAAAAGAGAGGAACAAGAGAGCCTTTAGAGAAGAGGAGCATTCTGTTTTTGTAGTAAATGGAAACTGGCCCAAAATACTACATTATCAGTGCAAGGAAATTACTTGCCGATGTAAATGCATCGACTGATATTGCCTATGCCTTTTTCTTTGGCATGAGCGCTTTTTGGTTCTTTAAGCTCTGTTTTTTTATGTGGTTTAGCACCCGTCTGGTGCCCGGTTTTTCTTTACCTACCAAAAATAAAAGGGGTTACACCTTGTCCAATCCCAGAGATTTGTCATAGACACCATCCCGTTTGTAATTGATACCCACAAGTTTGTACACCGGTTCCAATTTTCTTATAATGAGGGCTAGACAATGATTCTGTTCCCTTTTTGGGAGTACACTATTGCAGCAACCACACCCTCTTTCCGGAGATCCAGTCTCCCCATAATGCTTACAAGCGAGGAAATAAGAGTTAGGCGATTGCCGCACTTTTCCAGAAAACCTTTTAATGGAACTTCTTGTCACCTAGCCAATAACTAGCATCATTTAACTTATCCCATATAGTGTTGGAAGATACGCAGCTTAACAGAATATTTGATTGATTCTAATCCGATTTGTACAGATCAATTAAGATTAGATCTAGAATAGATTGATTTGTAGGATCATTAATTTCCTTGTTTACTCTTACTCTTGTATTATAATTGCTGAGGATGTACATCGATTCAATTTATTGAAGACAATAGAATACACAAAAATATTCTCTTCATTCTCGAGTTCTTCAATCCCTTTGTTTTCTTCATCTTCTTACATATAGTAAATAGTACAATTCAGTCTTTCAAAGCAAAATTACTTTTTCACACAAAGGTATATATGGGGATCATATAGTATATTGAGCCTCCATAGATTTAGTACTATATCCTGCTAGAGAGCAAACACAGGCATCTTCTGGAAGTTGCTAGAGCTCTGAAATTTCAAGCAGCAATTCCAGATGAATATTAGGGAGAATGTGTTGTTACAACAATTTATCTTATCAACCGAATGCCTACACGGGTATTAAATGGGAAGAAACCTTTTGAAGTATTATATGGCAAGGCACCAGAGCAGACACACCTCAAAGTCTTCGGGTCTCTCTGTTATGCAGCTATAATGGGTCCTCGAGATAAACTGGATCCTCGTGCACGTCACTGCATATTCATGGGGTATCCTAACCTTCAGAAGGGATATAGAGTCATGGAGCTATCTACAAAGGAATTCTTTGTAAGTAGAGATGTTTTATTTCATGAAAATGTCTTTCCTTTCAATGAAAAAACACTCTCACATGAAGAATCCGCTATAGTGAGCATTCCCCGTCGCTCTGTGTTAGATGATCGGGATCTTGATTATATACCATTAGCAGTATCTACCATAATCCTTATGTGCAAATGAATCCTTCAGTAGCATAACCTATTTCTGATAAGGATCAGGTTCCAGAGAATGTCTCAGGGAATTCACTTGCGGAATTTTCTGCTAATGAAGAAATGGAAGAAACCTTTCTTGTTTTAGCCAGGGAAACAACATCTTCACCTCCGAGAGTAGATCCTCCACGACGTTCTAGTCGAGCTACACGACCTCCTACCTGAACTAAAGATTATGTATGTGCTGCTCTTAACTTACCAGGTATCAAATATCTAGTTTCATACTATGTTTCCTTCCATAATTTGTCATCAGAACATAGATGTTGTATCTGTAGATTGTTGGAGGATAAGAAACCTACCAGCTATAATGAAGCATTTGCTGATCCAAGATGGCAAAAGGCCATGGAAGCAGAATTACAGGCCTTGATTGACAATAAGACCTGGGATCTTGTCACATTGCCGCCAAATTGTAAACCAATTGGTTGTAAATGGGTGTACAAGATCAAATATCGAGCTCATGACTTCGTTGAAAGATTCAAGGGAAACTTGGTTGCCCAAGGCTTCACTCAACAGGAAGGGTTCGATTATCATGGAACATTCTCACCTGTCGCCAAAGACGTCACAATACGTTCATGTTTGACAGTTGCAGCTATTCGTGACTGGTCCTTACACCGGATGGACGTTCATAATGCCTTCCTCCACGAAGATTTAGATGAAGAAATTTATATGGACGTTCCTCAGGGATTACGGAGACAGGGAGAGAAGAAAGTGTGTTGCCTCCGAAAATCCCTTTATGGGTTGAAACAAGCTTTTAGGCAATGGTATGCCAAATTTACAAGCGCTCTTACAACAGCAGGCTTCCAATAGTCCCGACATGATTATGCCTTATTCACGCGGACTGAAGGTATGTCATCCATCTATTTGATGATATATGTTGATGATATTCTCATTATGAGAAATGATGAGACTGCCATAAGAGATTTTAAGAAGTATCTGCATGCAATTTTTCACATTAAAGACTTAGGAGCACCTAAGTACTTTCTTGGCATTGAAATTGCTTGTTCTGAAAAGGGATTTCACTCGTTGGAGAAAATTCATATTGGAGATTATTTCAGAAACAGGTTTGTCGTTGCAAGCCAGTCATTATTCCCATTGAACAGAACACTAAATTGACAACCACAGATTATGATAAGGGAACTTCTCAAGAAGATGAATTCATTTTGGAAGATCCTTTGAGCTATCAAAGGCTTGTTAGAAAGCTCATATACCTAACAATGACCAGGCCTGACATTTCTTATGCAGTGTAGACTCTTAGTCAGTTCATGCACAATCCGAAGCAGTCACATATGAAGGCTGCATTTAAAGTCATGAAATATTTGAAGAAGTGTCCAGGTCTTGGAATACTCTTGTCTAGAAAATGCAACATGGAGATGGCAGCATATTGTGATGCAGACTATGCAACTTGTCCCATGAGTCGAAGGTCTGTCACTGGATATTGCATCAAATTAGGAGATTCTTTACTTTCTTGGAAGACTAAAAAACAGCCCACTATTTCTCTATCTTCAGTTGAAGCAGAGTATCGAGCTATGACCAAAACCACTTGTCAGGTAATATGGATTCGAGGTCTTCTTAAGGATCTTAGAATATAGGTACAAGGGGTAACAAAGCTATTCTGTGACAATGATGTAGCTTTGAAACTTGCAGCAAACCCTATAGTGCATGAAAGAACCAAGCATATAGAGGTAGATTGCCACTTTACACGAGACAAGATCTTAGAAGGAGTCATTGAAGCAAGAGAATTGGGACGACAGAACAGCCAGCAAAGATCTTCACCAAACCTCTATGTCAAATACAACATGCATATCTTTTGAACAAGCTAGGTGTCTTAGACATATACAAGCCACCAGCTTTAGGGGGAGTGTTGGAAGATACGCAGCTTGACATAATATTTGATCAATTCTAATCCGATTTGTACAGATCAATTAAGATTAGATCTAGAATAGATTGATTTGTAAGATCATTAATTTCCTTGTTTATTCTTACTCTTGTATTATAATTGTTGAGGATGTACATCGATTCAATTTATTGAAGACAATAGAATACACAAAAATATTCTCTTCATTCTCGAGTTCTTCAATCCCTCTGCTTTTCTTCATCTTCTTACAGATAGTAAATAGTACAGTTCAGTCTTTCAAAACAAAATTAGTTTTTCACACAAAGGTATATATGGGGATCATATAGTATATTGAGCCTCCATAGATTAAGTACTATATCTTGCAAACCTTGACCTGAAATTTTCAACTTTATAAATGAACTAGTAATACATATTTGTTAAGTATACTTTATTTAGGATAATCCGATTTAAACACACTATGTGCATAACATGAGAGCAATTAATGGGTTGCTTAAGAAGTGCACTTGAGGCACTTGTCAACATGATCCTTTTAGTAATCTGACAACTAAAGAAGGTAAAAACTATAACTACACGGTAGATCTGCGCTTTACATGGTTTGGTCACTGTTGAAGATATGCCAAGGGGAGTAACCAACATTGCTTCTTTCAATTTGTCTACTTGCTACTTGACATATTCAAGACTGACGTGTTCCAAGAATTCATGGAGACGCTTGAGCACATGTCTTGACACAGAAATTACTGAAGAAGGAAGAAAATCGATATTGCTGAGGGAGGAAGAAAGGAGACAACCAAGCTTGAGGGTCCCTCTAGTCTCACTTCTATCCCTTTGTCCCCTTGACCAAGGCCCCACCGGTTTGCTGGCTTCCTTAGCACAATTGCACGCCACAAAACCTCCTTAAGAAGTCATTGAGGTGATCCAAAAGGTTGAGGACCAAGGGGCTACGAATTTTGAAGTATTTTCCCCCAAATCCACTTCAATTCCCTTTTGAATGAATTCAATTTGGCCCCTATAAATCCAACTAGGACATCCTTGATTAAATTGACATTTTTCCTCGCTCATAGAACCAACTTGCATCCCCAAAACGCGATAAAAACGGTCCCCTAAATTTTCCGGTCGAAAACAGCCCTAAATTGAATTTCCGCAAAAAAATCTTGCTTTGCAGAAAAATCTTTGAAGGATGAATTGATGGTTCTAAAACAAATCATGACATGACAGAACTTTCAATTTATGAAATCGAGTTCAAATTCGTGATTAATTTCAATTTGGCGCGATTTTAGTGTGACCTAACCTACCGGGTAGCTTTAAATTTTTTTTAGTGCAATTGACCCGTGGTCAATTATTTTTGAGCCACGTTGTGCATTTTCGACACATTGGCGACTCTCGGTTGTCGTGAAAATCTCAAGGTTTCAAATGCAGACATAGGGTACTAAAACGATAGAAAAATTAGTCTAGTGCCAATTGACGATATCACATATATTAGTCGAATCGACATATCTCCAATCTTTGGTCGATTTTTAATTGTGCCGTAATGACCATTGTAGACTAGCACAATCGAGTAGTCGATTCCTGGTTGATATGTGCTCAAGCGTCGCCATTGACTTAACTACTGAAGAAGGAAGAAAAGTTTGTGTTGATAGACAAGTGCGAGCGTAGTTTCAAAGAGTTTAAGCAGAAATTGACTACCGCATCTGTGCTGACCATTCCATCTGGTCTTAGAGGATATGAGATCTATAGTGATGCGTCGCTTAGGGGATTGGGCTGCGTACTGATGCAACATGGTATGATTGTTGCATATGCCTCCCTTCAGTTGAGATTTCATGGACTGAATTACCCAACGCATGACTTAGAACTCACAGCAATCATTTTCGCTTTGAAGATTTGGAGACATTACTTGTGTGGAGAAAGATTTCAAATTTTCACTGACCATCAAAGTCTCAAGTATTTATTCTCTCAGAAGGAGTTGAATATGAGACAACAACGTTGGATGAAACTTCTGAAAGACTATGATTGTGATATTCTATATCACCCTAGAAAGGCGAATACGGTTGCAGACGTGTTGAGTTGGAAGTTTTCAGTTGCTCAAATGATGGTTAAGGGATGGGTTTTACTCAAAAGAGCTTGAGATTCGGTTTTCAAATTTGAGGTAGGCCACCTTTCGAATCTTATGGCTACCCTCAGAATTGAACCGGAAGTGTAGATCAGAATCAAGACGCTTTAGTGGACAGACCTAGAGATTTAGAAGATTATGCAAGAGAACACTGATAAGAGAAAAGCTGACTGTTAAGTTTTTGACGATGTAACACTGAGGTTCCGAGGACGATTGTGTATACCTGACGATGCAGCACTCAAGGAAGATATTTTGTCAGAAGCTTATCGTAGTAGTTATAGCATTCACCCTGGTAGCACAAAGATGTATAAGAATATGCGTCAACACTACTGGTGGTCTGGTATGAAGGCGGATATCACCAAGTGTGGCATCCCAAAATTCAAAGCCAAGCCATAAGGTGTGTTAAAGTCTTTAATTAGGTGATAGAATTTCCATGGTTTATGTTTTAGACATTAGTCTTTTAATTAGATGATTTGTGCTTATGGTTGTAAAAATTCAAATTCGATAGATTAATAATTTATGCTTGGCCATGTGCCTTATAAATTAAATTTCAATAACCAAAATGTCCCAAGACTTTGGCCAAGATAAAATTTGAATGGAAATAATTATAGAAAGGAATTCAAAAAAAAAAAGAAGAAGGGAAAAAGGGGTTAATTTTCGAATGGGCCTTAAGCCCATTTGGCCTAAGCCTTTAATGGGCCAAGATGAGCGGCCCAAGAGGGGAAGTCGACCGGCCCAATAGAGGCCCAAGAGAGGAGTAGTCGCCGGCCCAAGAAGGGGAGGCCCAAGCCCAAAAGCCCAAGCCCATCTTGCATGTGTGGTGACAAGTGGCAAAGGAGAAGGCCATGCATTGGCCATGGTTAAGGCAAAGCAATCATTATCAATCATGAGCTTTAGGAGAGAAGGGTGGCCGGCCATTTGCTCGCCCAAGGAGAGAGAGAGGTGTGCGAGAGAGAGGAGGAGCGGCCGAGAGAGAGGAGGAGGGAAACTGCCGTCCGTCCGCTGTCCGTCCGCCGTGTACACCGCCGTACGCCGTTGACTGTCCATCCTAGAGGCAAGTGGGAGTCCTCTAGCTTCTCTTGCATGCTTGTATGTTGGTTGCATGTTAGATTTTGGGCGTTTAAGTGAGAAAAACCGAGGTATGGTTGGCTTGTTCTTAAACCGCATGACTGTTCTTGCTCGGACCGTGTGAGTCAGTAACTTGTTTGAGCTTGCATGTGTGTTTAAAGTCAGATTTTGGCTTCGATTTCTTCATGATAGTTGTAGATAACATCGTGAATGACAACATACTGAAATTTCGTGAAAAATTATGGAGATTTGAGGGGTTAAAGTTTTATTATACGGAGACCTCAGATCTGGAGAGTTTTTACTGACCTCTTGCTGGATTCGTGGTCGCATGTTGGTTTTTATTGAGAATATCACTTCGATTTCTTCATGAAAGTTGTAGGAGACATCTTAAAATACAACATAATAAAATTTGAAGTGAAATGAACAAGTATAGCCTAGTAAATCGACTAGATCTTGAAGATAATGATTCTGGTGTTGTATTCCGAGATACCCGAGACTTCATGGACATAGATGATGACTATACTCTGGTTATTTGACCTAGATCTCTTCGTGAAACTTGTAGAGGATACCTTGATGTATAACATATCTAAATTTCAGAGGAAAAAAAAAGAGAAAAGGTAGGTGAATTCTCAATATTTCGGAGATGTGTACACTGGACGATACGGTAATGGATCCAGAAGCTTCGTGAGGTTGTATAAACTAATCTAAAAGGAATCTGGCTTGGAGTTCTGCATGAAAGTTGTACGAAAATGTCTTGGCTATAATTCTGTAACATTTCGTAATTTTTGGAGGCCGTATGGATATTTTAATCGAATTTATTCGGAAACTGTGCATTCTGGTTATTATCCGAATATTATGTGTTATTTTGTAGAAATTGTGAAATTGTGTGAAATTCAATTTGGCCATGAATTTTGCATGAAATTGTCATCCTATTGGTTTTTTTTTAATGATTGCTTGAATTTTATAATTTTGGAATTTATACATATTGAATTTAATATTTATTTATAAAAAAAAAAAAAATTAATTAATTAATACATAAATAATAAAATGGATTATTTTATTGGCCATAAATTCCATTAAGTTTATCTTGTTGCATATGATAAAGTCTTGGTATATGTATGACATTGAGTTGTGATGCATGTGTGAATCCTATGCGAAGTATGACTTGTTTGATGTCACGCCATATGCCATGTTAAATTGAGATCAAAATAATGGTAAATGTGGATAATGATAAGTGAGTAAGTGGTTGTGGTGGAGGATGAGGCCGGAGTGTACATAGATGCATTGTCGGATTCCCCGAGATTCGGGATGCCCATAATGTGGGGGCCGGAAGCCTTGTGCCTGAGGTCTTTGCGCGAAGGAATGCCTCGCGATGCCAAGATTTGGGGGTGCGGGATGCCCGGCCAGGAGTGTTAATGCCGGAAGCCCCGTCGGAGGTTTCTGCCCGAAGGGGAATGCCTTGTGATGCTAGTTGAGATGCGAGATGCTCCTGGAATGTGGGGGCCGATGCCCGGTGGCCCGGGAGGCTGAATGCCGGAAGCCTCGGAGGTCTTTGCCCGAGGGGATGATAAAATTGATGAATTGAGAAATGGGTGATGTGGTGATCAAGATTGAAATCCAAAAGTGGAAATTAAATCATGACATGATATGCATGATATGATATGCATGATGATGATGATGATGATGATGATGATGATGATATGTTATGTGAAATAATGATCACCCATGATATGATATGCATGATGATATGCATGATGATGATGATGATGATGATGATGATGATGATGACATGTGATGTGAAATAATGATGATCACCCATGATATGATATGCATGATGATATGCATGATGATAATAATGATGATGACATATGATATGGCATGTGTAATGAGATGATGTCATGATGATGATGACGACATGTATGATGTAATGATGCCATGATGATGATGACATGTATGATATGATGATGATACACATGAATGTGTTATGAATTGATATGATGATGCATGATAGTATGCGCATGGCTTCAAGGAAAGTAGCGACTGCAATGCATGTATGATTGCATGATGCATTGAGTTGTTATTGGATTTCCCTATCTACTGAGTGGTTGTACTCACCCCTTTAGGGACCCATATTTCAGATTAGCAGTATGCCGCTTCTTGCCGTCACGCGGGGGGTGTTTTACGGTCTACCATCCGATGTAGAGGTCGAGTGTGCTGAGATAGACTGTCCCTATGTTCCTAGATTGACTTTTATTCGAGTACGCTGTCTAGTGATGTACGACATAGGCTCAATGGGGCCCCGTCATTCAGGAGTTCATATCTGTGCACGTTCGTCGGGATGGAGCGATGCGAGGGATGTTGTCGCCGCCACCGCCTGATGCACCGGGTTGGGTGTGAGACCCGCACGCGATGAGTAGGAGCTGGATCTTTTTGGATATAGATAGCGGACACTTTTGATGGGGGTTGTGCACGTATGATGTTGAGGGTCGAGGGTTCTTTTTGAGGTTTTAGGCTGGACGTGGCTGAGTCCTGTCTTTTCCTTTTTGTTGTACTGACCCCGAAGGGAATCCCATCTTGAAATATATGTAGATAAAGTGTCGTGGCTTGTTTATAAAATGATGGTGATTAGTGGTGTGTATTTGTATCATGGTTGGTAGGGGGAGAGACGGTGATATTTTAATTTGCTTCCGCTAATGAGTTGCGCTGGGACCGTTTTGTTTTAAAAGAAAAAAAAAATGTGTTTGCAAATTAGGACACTTCTTCGAAAAACAGAAAGGTAATAAAGTGTAACATTGGCGCTGGTGACGACCTGCGAAGGGTTCAGGGTGTCACACCAAGCATGTTGCTAAGTGTCTGACATGTCAGCAAGTGAAGGCACAACATTGTAAGCTGGGAGGACTTTTTGCAACC